>CM070546.1:121939113-122526900 GCA_036346405.1 Phyllostachys edulis
GTCGCCCAACATCCAGGTCCTCATCTAGCCTCAGGATGGGCTTAAACTTGAAATTTTAGAAAATAAAAATAATTTAATATGAATAAATTCAACTTCAATTAATTGAAAATTTCATTTATTTGGGTTTTCTGGTATTTAAAGTCAAAAAGAATATTTTAAGTATTTTATTGAATTTTACGGATTTTGTAAAGGCTTGTTCTATTTTCCGAAATTAAAAATAATTTATCTTTAAAATTAAAAGCTAAATTCAAGTTATAAATAATTTTATTAAATTTCGATGATTCAAGGAATTTTTGTGTATTGTTCGGAATTTTTGGATTTTATTTACTATTTTCTAAAATCCAATTTGATTTGTTGCGTTTTCTGTAAATGAAAAACCAATTAATTCTGAAAATTGTGTTGGGCTGAAAGCCTTAACTTCCGGTCCATTTCCTCCTCCTCGGCCTGCTTGCTCTCGGCCTCTCTCACAAGACCTACCACCTCCTTTGCCTCATCCTCTCGTGACAAGCAGGCCCACTATCGACCTCACATGCTTCTTCTTCCTTCCCTTTCTTCTTCCGTTCTTACCTATCTTGGCCATGCACCCATGTAGTGAATCCCAAGCACACCTTCGCCCATCCTTGCCGCTCCCATCAACAGGCATTAAATGCCACTCCGCCCATCCCCCTCGACTGCCGCGCACGCGCCATGGCCCCATGCCCTGCCCCCGTCACACTCAAGCGCGCGATGCCCATGCCGTCGCTCCACACCGACGCCCATGACGATCTCCTTCTCCACCCCTCCTGGTCCGCTATAAAGGGAAGCACCCGGTGCCCCTTGACCTCCTCTCCCTTTCTCCTACCCTCTCCTTCTCTCTTGCCCTCCCCTCACCGTGCTTTGAGTTTTCCTAGCCGCCGGCCAGAGCTCATTCGCCACCGCTAGCACCGCTGTTAGTGGTCCACCGCCGCCTTCGTCTCCACCGTCGGCATCACGTGGTTGCGGGCTACGCCGTGCGCGCCTCCTCATCACCGGAGCTCCCCCAAAGTGTCTCCGCCGCTTTCGATCGCCGCCGCCGCCGTTTCTTCGCTTACTCTGGCCCTTGCGCGCGCCTCCTTGCTAGCCCACGCACCAGACCGGTATCACCCTTCCTTTGCGCGACTCACCCACTTCGCCATGGCGTCTGCAATACCGGGTAAGCCTACGCTACTGAAGCCGGTTATGCTATCCACTTTTGTTTGACTGTGTACATTAGCTGTTCCTGGACTAGTGTATATAACACAGAGAATCCGGGATCCTTCGCTCCTGGGTTCGACAAGAAGTGGTATCAGAGTCATATTGACTGTAGGTCGTGTTATGAATATTGTGTGTATGTATTCAGAGGTCCAATGGGCAATATATATATGGTGTACAAGGGGTGCATGCCATATACAGATAAGGCAATACAAAAGACAGCTAAGGAATACAAAGATATTCCTATTTCTAATATATCTCTAACACCCCCTCAAATGCAAGATGTATGCAATAGTATTGCATTTGGAAAGGGTAGACATTAAAATAGGGAAAATCCGAAGTCCGAGTCTTGATAATGTCGTCGTAGCATGCAGCTCTTGGAAAAATGTCGACAAAAGATCTTCTCCCATCCGATGTCGTGCGACAGTCCATAAAGCACAAGGTGCAGGAGCAAAATCGACCTCGGCAATATGACTAAGAAGATGATGAAACCGACAAAAATAGAGAAAACTGTCAAGTCAAGCCGAATAGGAATAGATAGAAGCATGGTGGCGCGGATCGAAGCCCAAGACGACAATGGCGCAAGAGGTGCACAAGAAGCTTAATAGAGACGCTTGATGCACGAGAAGCGCATAAATACGCGATGTCTGAGGCGCAATAGAGACGCAGTGCACATGAAGCGCGGCAGACTTAAAAGCTTGGGGCGACGAATCTGCAACGGCTCGAAGAAAAGAGTAGTGGCTGCTGTCATGCAAAAAGAATTCCTATATTTCTATGACTGACAATAAATTTGTGGACTTGCATGGCTTAGACGAACTCAAAGATAAAGTGGTACAAACTTAGATGGACGCAACGAAAGCAACGACATAAAGAAATAAAAGACTAAGTGGAACTAGCAGAAGATACTAGTAGTAGAAGACCCATCTCCTTGTCCAGTCAGCAAACACCAGTGAGCCAATAAATCTTGTAGCTTCACGATCAACAGCACCATCGACAGCCACAAAGCCATCCCAACAGGCCAACATCAAAACTAGACAACGCACTGGTTGCGTCCGCATCCACCAGCTTGACTACCTCACGCATCTCATCGTACACCTTGGGGGCGCACCCGATCTGCTTGGCTAGCACGGGCCTCTCCGCGTCCCGCTTGCCCTCCAGGAAGGCTACTTTTTCGCACAGTTGCGAGATCTCGGCCTCCCGGTTGGACAGAGACTTGGAGAGGGAGTTGCAAGCGGGGGACCTGGAGGCGAGGGATGCCTCGAGCTCGGAGACCTCGATTGCGATCTGGTAGTTGCGTTGGTCCATCTGCTCGACCGAGATCGAGGCCAGCGGCGACAAAGGGTGCTCAATCCTGTGCGAATCGAGCGGAGCCAGCGTGGATCGAGGTCGACGGCGGCAGATGAAGCATGATTCAGCATGGATCGAGGTCAGCGACGGCGCATGGATCGAGGCCGGTGGCGGTGCAGTAGGGGATCCGGGAGGGCACAAAGATGGAGGATCTAGGAGGAGAGCGAGCATCTTGCTGCTCCTCTCGCCTCTTCGCTTCTTCCGTTTTTCCTCTTGTCGAAGCAGAGCGGGCCGGATCCGGTCTTTGCACGAAGGTGATCTTGATCTTGATGTCTTGAGCATGAAGGAGGCCACCCCCGGGAGTGGAGATTGCTCCTCCCGGGGGCGGCGGCAGCGGAGGGCAGCGGAGGACGAGCGGAACCTAGGAGGTGGCGGCGGTGGCAGGAAACCCTAACCTTTGCTCTGATACCATGTTATGAATATCGTGCGTATGTATTCAGAGGCCTAATGATATATATATATATATATATATGTATGTATGTATGTATATATATGTATGTATGTATGTATGTATATATATGTATGTATGTATGTATATATATGTATATATGTATGTATATATATATATATGTATGTATGTATATATATATATGTATGTATATATATATATATATATGTATGTATATATATATATATGTATGTATATATATATATATATATATATATATATATATATATATATATATATATAGGGGCGTGTCTAGTGTAAATGGGTATTTGAGTGCTAAGGTGCAAATGGCAATCAGGAGTCTAGGATCTAGATTGAACAGCCCAGATTTAGGTGCTAACCCCACCTCCAATCCACTTATTATTTTTTCACAGAACCCCCGATTCTCTCTCCTTTCTATTCCCCATTCCCTTCTCCCCCGTTCCCCATTCTTCTCCCATGGAACCCGAAGCATGGCGCCTCATTCCTCTGGCGCCTCCGGCCTCTCCCTCCACGGGCGCCGCCTCCCTCTGGCACCGCCGCCGCCGCCCATTCATCTCCCGACGCCGACGCCAGCGCCCCTTGCATCTCCCCGACGGCTCCCCACCGCGCCGAAGCCCACTATTACGGCCGAAGCCACCACGCTCCACCAACCTCGCGCCCCCTCCTCACGGCACGGTGGCGTCCTCCCACCCGGAGCCCCCGTCGGCGCCCTTCGGCCCGGAGCTCCCAGCCGAACCACAAATGTGGGATGGGTCGAAGGCCACCTCGGGCACTGCTTCGAGGTCCCGGCCTCCACCTCGAGCTCGCCCACCTCCGGCCTCGGGCTCCCTCGCCGCGACGGCTCCGGCCTCGAGGTCTCCTCGGCCCCCTTCGATTCCAGCCCGAAGCCCCCCTTCGGCACTGCAACAGCTCGCCGCGACGGCTCCAGCCTGGGGTCCCCTCGGCCCTCTTCGCCTCCGGCCCGAAGCACCTCGCCGCCCAGCACCGGATAAAGCAATACAAAAGACAGATAAAGAATACAAAGATATTCCTATCTCTAATATATCTCTAACAGGTCGTAATCTAGTCAGAATGACCGATAGTTAGAATGCTTCAAAACTTATTTTATATAACAAGAAAAAATATAACTTTTTCTCTCGTCATCTTAGTCATCTATCTTTCCTTAGCTTTTTTTAGCAATTCTTTCTTACCTAATTCTCTTTTCACCATTTTACAACGTTAAATGGATCATCTTTCTCTTGAAAATTTCTATAAACGGTCTCACGATTACTAACCATTGTGTCCGAGGCCACAAGACATGAAGTTGTCAAAAGAGCATCGCCATGCAAGGATCACCGAAGACTGCGAGCATCGAGTAGAACGTTGTATAAAGCTATTAAAGTTATTTGTAAAAGCTTTTGAGTTGGTTGTCTTGTTTGGGTTGCTTGTTTCACTCTATCCCCTTTAGTTTCTCCTCTCTTTCCTAAGTCTTTGGAGATCTAACAGATGGTGACTACTCAAAAAAGCGGCAAAGACCAGCGAAGCGGAGACAGAGGAATGTGGGTGATCAAGAGAACCCAATTCCACCACCACCACCCCCTCCAGCTGAAGGATCCAATTGGCACAAAATGATGGCCAACCAAGCTTAATTGATTAATCTGCTCGCACAATCGATCAACAACACGCAGAACTTGCAAGCAGCAGCAGCAGCTCAACCTCAAGCTCACGCCCCACCTCCCCCGAGGCAGTAGCAGGTAGCAAGATGGATGGCAGTTCTCATCAGAATAACATTCTCATGATTGTTCATTTTGTAAGCATAGTGCACTACTTCATTCTCATGCATAAGGAACTTCTTTCCTCCTGATGATTTACATTTTGTCTTTGTTACATATATGTGGATGAGTAGCCCAATGTTATCATTCTTTTGATGATCTGCTGCAACTCTATATATACAGGACGCATACTTTCGAGGATATGCAAACTGGAAGCTTAAGTCCCTTGCCCAAGGCTAAAGCATGCAGGGCACCAAGAATCAGTTCACTTGTCATGGGTTCATCTTCTAGCTTCCAACCTGTAGCCCACAAATTTGCAGTCCACAAATTCATCAATACATGATTGTTCATCCCCTTCCAATTTGTCAGCAAGCATCCTCATAAGCGTGAGCAGTGAGCACCATCACCTGCACAACAGAACCTGTTGCCAACTCTGAAACTCTAGTGCCTAACAAAAGCTCAAGAATTTGTCAAGATCATGCAGCCATTTCAGTGTTTGTTGTCTTGATCACACACATGCAGCCAAATTGACATAACATTACAGCAATTCCAGAAATACATTTGTCTACATGTATCAACAAACACATTGCACAAAACACTATTCACATTCCAACAAGTAAATTTCATCTGTTGCTTCTCATCATCACTCTCATCGCTTTCCGACCAGTGGCGCCTTGGAGCTCTTGAAGATCTTGGGCGGCTACTGGGGGTGGGCACGGAGAAGCTCACGCTTTGGAGCTCGCGGGCTGCTGGGGGGTGGGCGCAGAACCAGCGGGGAGCATGGGGGAGGGGCTAGCGTCTGTGCCTCTGCTTGTGCTCGATTCAATCTGGGCTGCCTTCAATCTGCTCGATTCATGTTCAGAAGGGTGAGAGAGGAATAGATGAGGGACAAATTAGGTAGTTCAGTAGGAAATTGATGGAAAATAAGAGAAAAGTAGAGATAATGACAAATTTCAAAAGAGAAAGAAACTGGAGTGGCGTATTTATAATTTCAACATACTGGATGGTATTTCTCGAAGTGACATCTTTCTCAGTGGCATATATCAAATTTTGCCGAATGGAAATGGGAATTTTTAGGAGTGATTACCATTGCAATTGCATATTGGCTCCTGTCTCTCACATTTGTAGTTCTTACTCAGGGACAATATTTTGTGTGGATTTTGAAATCTTTCGACTGATCTACTTGGAGGAGATACATTCATGTAGCTTGCAGCTTTACTGGTCTGGGAATGTGGAAACTTGGGCATCATTTGGTTTTTGAAATATTGAGAATTTGTAAGAACTAAGAAGCTGTGTATGTGGCATGACCAATGCTAAAATGCTATTGTGGAGCTTCAAACTGACAATATGAGGTGAATTTGGCTTTACATTTTACATTTCTCTGATAATGTTGCAAATAAACATAGCTGTGAGAAAGAAATGCTAACTGAAACACCATATATGGCTTCCATTATTTTTTCATAACCATGTGTCCTACCAGCATGTTTGTTCATTGCCATTCTGAATGTCTGAGTGGAGGCTTCTCTTTCTGTTCCATCTTCCCTGTATGTTAACTGGCAACCACGAGGTATGCATCTCTAATAGCATGCATCTCTACCGCTGCATCTTTTATCAACATTCGTTCTCGAGGCTGTTGCTTTGAGCAGGATATGCCAAGCTTGAAGACTGAAACCAAGCACTCCTGGATTCTCCTTCTAGTAATGTTATCCTGTGTTTCTGTGTGCAGCCAGATTGTTGAGTCAGCTATCTCCAAGGTTCTATCTGGAAGAGCATCCACGGTAAACTTATGCAGATCCAATGAATCTCTGAACATGTCGTCTGTTGGGCTTCTCCCTGTAAACATCTCAAGAAGCAATATGCCGAGACTATAAATATCACCAGGAGCTGAGACTGCAGAGCCTTCCCCATACTCTACAGTTATGCAAAATTTAGTGGTTAGCATGTCATGTTTTTGTGAAAAGTAGACATAAAAATAGAAGATTTTCAATCACCTGGAGCAACATAGCCTATGGAACCTCTTATTCCAATAGAGCTATATGAATTTTGCATTCTCCTACTTGTATTTTCTGGAAGGATTCTTGATATGCCGAAGTCTCCAACTCGGGCGCTCATGTCTTCAGCAAGAAGAATGTTGCTTGGCTTAAGATCGCAATGGATTACCAGCGGTTGACAGTGGTTGTGAAGATACTCTACTGCGTCCACAATATCGACCTCTGGGCAAGGCTGAGTGTGTTGCTTGTAGTGAGGTTTTGCGATTTTGGATGAAGCCAACCATCTAAGCTACCATTGTGCATGAACTCAAAAACCAATGCCTTGAACTCTTGACCTTGGGTGTCAACGCTCGAGCAACAAGTAACGATCTTTACGAGACAACGGTGCCGTATCCTTCTCATGACTTCGCATTCAGCCTCAAAACTCTTGGAAGATCCAGATTGCCGAAGGTTAAACACCTTCACAGCCAAGGTTCTATGTTCGTCCCAAAAGCATTTATAAACTGCACCATATCTTCCGCTCCCAAGCAAGTTAGCTTCTGAAAACCCGTTAGTTCCTCTCAATAATGCATGATATGGAATTCTTTCGTATTGCTCCACAGCAATTGGAGATTGCACTATTCCCTTCTGCCTTTGTTTGAGCTTCTTGTGGAGCATCCAAACAAGAAGAATAACTGAAACTAACAACACGTTCCCTCCAGTTGTTGCTAGAGAAATTGTAAGACGTTTCGACTTTCTTTTTTTGTTCTTGCTTTGGGGGCGTGTAGAGCACGGTTCCAAGTGAAGTTGAGGTGTTCCGCCGCACAACTTGCTATTTCCAGCAACTGATTTGTAAGTTAGGTTTCTGAAAGCACCTCCATCTGGTACCTCGCCTTGCAAATTATTGAAGGATACATCAAATTGTGACAACGACGTTAAGTTCTGTAGAACCGTAGGGATTGATCCTGACAAGTTGTTGTATGCTAGATACAACTGTTGTAGGGCTCCAATGCTTCCGATGGCATCAGGGATACTACCAGACAAATTGTTCATGGTGAGATTTAATATACTGAGTCCTTTAACGCTTTTCAGAGATTGAGGTATGCTTCCTTCAAAAGAGTTCTTATCCAGCAGTAGCTTTACTAGAACTATGCAATTTCCAATACTATCAGGTATTTGGCCAGACAACTGGTTTCCCGACAGAATCAATTCATTGAGGTTAGTCATGGTACCAATTTCTGATGGAAGGGGTCCGGAAAGAGAATTGTATGATAAATCCAAGTACCATGAAAGTGAAGGCAGCTTCAAAATTTCCTTGGGTATCGAACCATTCAGGCGGTAATTTGTCGACAAATCAAGAAGGAATAGGTCCTTCAGCTTCCCAAGACTTGCTGGTATTGGTCCTTCCAGGTTGTTGTAGTATGCAGCCAACCTAGTTAATTTTGTGAGATTTCCTACAGATGGTGGTATGAGGCCTGACAAGCCACTACTATACAGGCCAAGGTCAATTAAGTTTTCTAGTTTTCCAATGCTATCTGGAATCACTCCTGACATGGAAGTATTCACTATCGCTAGTATGTTCAGACCGACCAGATTGCCAATGTCTGCAGGGATACTCCCAGATATCCCACTGTCACCTAAGTATAACTTCTGGACAGTCGTTGAGAGGTTCACAATTAAACCCGGAAGGTGCCCTCTGAAGGAATTTTTGCCGAGTACAAAATGGCGCAGTTGGCTGCAGTTTGCCAAAGAAGTGACGAATTCCCACCCCTCCTTGTTACTTGCTTCAAGCCTGTTGCTAGGTAAATACAGATATTGGAGTGCTCTCAGCCTCCCCAAAGTGGGAGGCACATGTCCGCTGAATTTATTCCCCCCGAGGTCAAGCGTTGTGAGTTGGGAAAGATTGGACAGTGAAGAAGGGAGAACTCCAGTGAAATGGTTATCAGCTAAGCTAAGGACTTGCATGCCGGGGAACTTGTTGCCGATATCAGCAGGAATGCTCCCCTGCAGCATATTTCCCCCTACCAGAAAGCTTGCCAGCGACGACAAGTTGTAGAGAGAGAATGGAAGCATACCAGAGAGGTTGTTGGTGCGGAGATGGAATTTCCGCATGCTCTGGATGCTGCCGAGCCCTGGTGGGATTGAGCCCTCGAGCTGGTTGTCTGAGAGACCGAGGTATTGCAGATTGGAAAGATTGGCCAGTGATGCCGGGATGGGCCCTGTGAAGCTGTTGTTTTTTAGCGAGATCTTTGCCAGGGACGTTAGCGTGTTGCCGAGCTCAGCCGGGATGCGTCCGCCAAGCTTGTTGCCATGTAGTACCATGATGGTCATGCTGATGCAGGAGCTCAGGTTCACAGGGAACGTGCCGGAGAAAGAGTTGTAGCTCAGGTCGAGCGTCTGCAGGCGGCGGAGGCGGCCGAGGCTTGCCGGGATCTCCCCGTTGAGCCCGTTGGAGCTCAGGTTGAGCGTCTGCAGGAACGTGAGATTCCCCAGGGCCGGGGAGAGTGCACCGGTGAGCCCGCTGCCGTACAAGCTCAGCGCCACCAACCGCGTCGGCCTCCGGCGGCTGCACGCCACGCCCTCCCAGTTGCACAAGTTGGTGCTGCCGTTCCAGGAGGCCAGAGTGCCAGGGCCGCCGTCGCTGACCCAGTGTTTTCTCTACCGGTTGAAAAAAAATTTCGGGGGGCAGCGATAAGGCCGGTTACCGGTGGTAACCGGTTTTTTCGGAAAAAATTTCGGCCAATTTCGGACAAAAAAAATCAAATTCGAACAAAATTCAAGCAAATTCGAATTTTTTTGAACAAAATTCATCAAAACCGGAATTTTCGGGCTCATTTGAATCTAACCGGCCCCCGCCGGTAACACCGGTTACCGGCGGTAACCGGCGATTTTTCGCCGATAAGTTTTTCCCTGCGCTGACCTGCGCTTTGAAAGCAAGCAGCGCCGCCTTGTCGTCGCTGTCGCCAGCGCTCACCGTGGCAATCGTCAGGATGGCGATGAGTGATGATAGCAAGCTCATGACCCCCATTGCCATGCCCATATCGTTTCTTGGTTTCCTGGTTTGGTACTTCCTAAGCTATTTATGATGCTGGTTCGTTTCATGGATGCCTTGTGGGTTGGTCACGGCACGGCATTCGTCTTTTGAGTTTTGACATAATCAACTCTCCAACATGCAGAGTTTTCCACACTTCAAGAGTTGGCAATCGTTCGTCAGTGCTGGCCAGCTGCAACAGTGATATCAGTAAGGGTGATCCAGTAGCTCAGACTTGGGAGATACCACGTGGAGGGAGTTGATCCTACGGTGATGTTTCTGCAACTCAACTTGGATTCCTCCAACGCCACTCAGTGCAGTGGTCCTAGCCTATATCAGCACTCAAGGAGGAAAAATAGAACGGTGAAGGTAGCTTTAAGGGAACAAATGGGTTGACTATGTGAGACAGCCTGAATCTCACGCTACTCACTGTGTTATACATACTCCTTATGCGCAACATTTCAAGATCGGATCAGAGTTGCGAGATACGGTATGCGCATGCATGATATCAAGAATAAAGTAGATGAATATCATAGAGAGAACCAAATTACAGCGATGAAATTGTGGATGTCATGGGGATATGCTCATGATCTTAGAATATTGATACAATCGACAATGGTGGCGAGGGTTTGTCGAAACACCTGTTTTCGGCAAAATTTTAGATGTTATCAGGTTCAAGTGGTTTGACCGGCCACCTTAGGTCGTTATACTGGCCTATGCGCAGGCCAAGTGGCCGGTGGTTAGATCAGCCGTGAGCGGCGGTCTGATCGGCCAAAAGTTGATCTTTGAATTTGGGTCCAGACAAAAAATAGAGGATGTAGGCAAGTGAGAGGGTTCTTTTGCACCTGGTCTCATAGTTTTTGGAGCATGGAGTCAAAAGTTCTATTCATTTTAAATTTTCAGAGAGGGTGTGGAATCCCTGAGGGAATTTTGGCTAAGTCCCTTAGCTGGCGGTCAGACCGGCCATGGGTGGAGGTTTGACCTGTTTTGCCCTGTTCACTGGCCGACGAGGTGGAGAAGATCGTGGGTTAGGTCAATTTCATATGTTTCAGTGCATATATGTTGCATGATCCATGTTTTAACTAACATGAGTCAAGTTGCGAAGAACTTGTGTCCGAAATCGATTTCTTGGTCTATTGTTGTGCATAAGGCTTGGAGGTCAATGACGAGGATGACCGGGACTAGGCTTAGAGAGCTGCGGTCTAGAACGATCGAGGATCCCGGGTGAAGTCATTGGACTCAAGCATGGTGAAAAATGGACAAGGATGATCGAATGAGAAGTTCGGTGCAACTGGTTGCATCAAGCGGCGTGGGTGTTGGTGCAAATGCCATGGTGGTTTCGGTGGGAGAGACTTGCTGACATAAAGAGAACAATTGGTCAATCTACATATGGCGAAACATAGGATTGCTTCTTGAAGATTGGATTCGGTCTTTAGAGAAGGATCGAGAATGGGTATTTTGGTAATTTCACTAAAATATCGCTTTGGTGATCTTTGGCTAAACCGCGGCGCAAGACGATGCAAGGAGAGACGTTTTACGTCAAGTGAAGATAAAGATCACGAAGAAACGAAGTCGGGAAGCTCGGTTTGTCATCTGCTTTGAGAAGTGTGAGTAAGTGTAGATCCGTTTGTGTGTAGGCTTAACGGGTGCCCGTTAAGGTCTTCTCTCTAAACCTATCCTCCACTATAAAGGGAACGTCCAGATGTGGAGTTTCCAAGTCTTTTCAAGAGAAAAATCATAATTTGTGTTTTGTGGTCTTTGGAGTTGAGGCTAGGGTTTGTGAAATATTGAGTGATTGAGTGCTCAAATGTTGAGTTTTTGTACTCTATAGTGGAGTGACTGTAAATCAATATCCTTCTCAAATCAATCTAAGCAAAGTTTCCTTAAGATGAGTCTTTTCTTGTTCTTGTACTCTCTTTGACGACTTTTGGGATTTTGATGTTCATTTAATTTTCTTTGGGTTTCTTGTTGTGATCTTGCTTACCAGGACATGTGGGAATAAATTTAGGATCATCTTGATCTTCATCTACCCACGAGCAAGTAGGGCTGTGCATAATTATACCGAACCAAAAAAACTGAATTGTACTGGTCAACTCGGTTTGACCGGTATCTAGTATTCGGTTCATTTTTTGAATTTCTGGTTTTTCGAAAAAAAACCTGGCTGAAAACCGGAAACCTGAATGTTTGCTGCTGCGTACAGTGTTGTTGGCTGTTGTGATGGCCGGGCGCTTGGGTTGTTCGCTGCCTGAGAGCCTACGGCCCTACGCTAGCGTGTTGGGCTGATGGCTGCTCGGCCTGGTCGGCAAAGAGCCGAAGCTCACTGGTCCGTGTGTGACAAAATCACAAAAGGTCTGTGCAGTCATGGGCGGATCCAAGTATCTAGAGGATGCACATAACACTGGGTCTGATTTTATTTTATCTTATTAAAACCTATATATACATAGATGTACATCCCGCAACATAAGCTCAGTGACTCTATACACATGTGATGATATATATGAGGGTCACCCGATTGTTTTTCTTCTAGATCCGCCACTGCTTGAGAGCCAGCAGCGCGGCCTCGTCGCTGGCACCGTCGGTGTTCACTGTCGCGGTCGCCATCAGGATAGAGAGGGGCGAAAGGAACGCCAGAACAAGATGAGCCATTTCGTTTCTCTGGCTTGGCTACTAAGTTGGTTTGTCAATTGGCTTAGAGTAATAACTTGTCTTATGTACATGTCGAGTCATTCACGTTCTATGCTACAAGTTTGATTGTCAATTGAAATCAGGGTTAATCTGTCAGTTTTTTTTCCTTTTTCTTCTTGACTTCGTTGATCTATTGCATGTTACGTATTGCTAGGTGTGTTTTCAACTGTCAATGTCTTTTGGCCTCTACAACCTTTTTTCTTTTCTTTCCAGAACGCAGGAGGTAGACATTGTCATCCAGAATGAGAATTTTGAGTATGTCTCCACGCCTGCGGTCCGGTCACCAGAAACAGCCGGTGGCGGCACGTCAAGAACTTCCCAACCCCAACGGGGACGTCAAGACTAAGACAACCGCCCCCCGGCCCCGACGGGGCATCGAGCTCCGGCACGCGTGGACTATCTGAGATAGAGAATTTAGCACGAACGTTCCTGTTGTCTACAGGGTTAGTAAATGGGAGATTTTACTGTAAATTCTGCTGGTAGCATAGAGTGGTAGTAGAAATCAAATCTGATTATTAATGACTATAGAGTACTATAGTAATTTTCCCTCATCCTAATCCTACCCGGCTACCCTATCCGCTAGGGCTGCCACCCATGTGTTAACGTGGTCGCGGCGGAGCTAGGAGTGGCGCTCGGTATGCACGGGCACACCTAAAAAAATTCAAAATCATGTAGAAAGTATATAAGTATTATGACTAAATTGTTTGTTCTATTGAACCTTGATAAGGATCATTGTACAAGACTTTAGATTGGTGTAAAGTGTGCACCCCATCAAAGTTTTTCTAGCTCCGCCATTGCCACCACTATCTCCATACCTTGCTCCGCCGCCTGCCATTCAGCGCGCCTTCAGCGTTCCGCCACACCATCCGCCTCCCCATCTGTTGCGCCGCCAGCTCCTCATCTAGCTCACCTCCAGCATTCCGTCGCCCCATCCGGCGGCCAAGTAGGAGTCCCCAGCGGCAGTGCCCTCTAGGAACGCAACCACAGCCAAGGCGGCCGCCCAGGACCCGGTGTCGCACGGTTGTACACTCGCCGCCGCCTGCCCCTGCATCGGAGCCACTATGACGGCACACCTCCTCCTCGCACTGTGCTAACCCTCCGTCATTGTCAGGCGCTGTGAAGGTTCAGCGCTCTCTTCGGCAACATGCATACGGTAGGATCTTTAATGGCAATAAGAGGAGGTGAATGATTGTAAACTATAGCAGAAGCTTTTTCAATGATCCTGCTATTTTCTGGTCATCCAAACCTGCTAACACAACAAGAATACAAAGAGCAAACAAAGAAAACAGTAACAGAGAATTACTTTTCTCTTTCCCTGGGCTAATCCTTTAAGCATAAACCAAAACAAGAACTTTTTTTTATTAAATAATCTTTTTTAACTTTTATTTTAAAATTAACCTCCGGCGCACTTTATTTTTAAAAATAACCCTTTTGATCACGCCACCATTCATGGCGTGACTAAACAACACTGTCACGCTAAGGCAAACTCTTGTCACGCCATAGGATAAGTCCGCAAAAAAACCTCTTTGGTCACGCCACCACCCATGGCGTGACCAAACAATCTTATCACGCCAC
Organism: Phyllostachys edulis; assembly: GCA_036346405.1. Taxonomy (NCBI): domain Eukaryota; kingdom Viridiplantae; phylum Streptophyta; class Magnoliopsida; order Poales; family Poaceae; genus Phyllostachys; species Phyllostachys edulis. Next base: position 121,953,112 of record CM070546.1, read on the forward strand.
CACCCATGGCGTGACAAGAGTTTACCCTAGCGGGCGGTGGCGTGACAGTGTTGTTTGGTCACGCCATGGGTGGTGGCGTGACCAAAGAGGTTATTTTTAAAAATAAAGTGCGTCGGAGGTTAATTTTAAAATAAAAGTTAAAAAAAGATTATTTAATAAAAAAAATTCCCAAAACAAAGATGTCACTTTCAATCTACTGTGCATAAAAGAAAAAGCAAAGTCTTGCTATGCTTGTCTGCCGTGCGATGACCGAGGGAATTTTTTTTAAATTATATTTTTTTAAAAGATAATTACAAAAATATATCGTCTCTCCAAAAAATTACAAAAATGTGTTCCTGTCGCCAGTTCAACTAGCGACAGTGACCCTCTCCCCCTCCTGTCGCCGGTCCAGCCACATGCCGCCAGTTGAATCGATAGGTTTTGTCGCCAGTTGAGCTGGCGACGAAGCCAAACCCTATAAAATCCCAAAATTCAAATAAGGACTCATTCTTATTCGAAAAAAAGAAGAGAGAAGAGTAGAGGGAGGAGAAGCTAGCGGCCGCTGCCGTCCGATTGCCTACCTCTCGGGTAATTTTTAACCGAATGGATTACATAGTTTTAAATGTACGGTTACGTAATGCAGTATAGTTTTACATAATACTTTTCGGTGGGTAGTATAGTTTTAGATATGCGGTTAATCGTGAAAATATTCTTTATGGTGCAGTGCGTCAAATATGTCCGACATTGTCAATTTCAAAATTTACTATGGTCAAGGGACTATTCTAGAGGGTCCCGAGGGGATTGATTTGCGTTATTTCCAATCGGCGATCGTGCCCCTATCAAGACTAGAGCAGCGTACATGGGGCGTTGTGATGCGGTGATTGTTCCATACATTCCAAGTGGACCGTGATGTGTACGATCTGAGATTGAGTTGCCTTTCCCCACGGAGAGGACAACCGACATATTGGGAGTTAGTGCAGCTTCGGGGACCAAATTTATGGCGATCATATATGTACGCATCGCGAGGAGGCGAGGTGAAATTGGTCCTTCTCGTCCAAGCATATGCCAAACCCACTCCTCCACCCGCATGGTGAACAAGAAGGAGGTGCCGAGGTCAAGAGGAAGTCGGGGCTCGCAGACCCTGTTGTGGCGCACACAATTCTTGAACCTCAGGAGTTCTTGATCTTTGTCGATGAAGACCTGCGGAAGTAGCTCCTCTGACGAACAAGCTCTTGGTCTTGCTAACGAGGGTGAGGAAGTTGAAGCCGTAGTGCAAAGGATGGATCTCGAAGACCGAGACTACATGGCATTGTCTGAAGATGAAGGTTCCGACGACGAGGATGACATAGATCAGCAGGCGGTTCCATCCGACTGGAACACATACCAATTCGACAACCTCGTCATCAACGAAGGCTCCTGTGTGCTGTGGGAGTACGACCAGAGTGAGGTCAGGCTTGGAGCTATGTACAAATGCAAGGAGGTCAGGCAGGGCCGGTCAAATCTTGGGCCTTGTCGGTCGGGCGCACATTCGAGTCGTCAAGTCTACCCCAAGATTCTACGACGTGAAGTGCGGCATAGAGGGATGCCCTTGGCGAGTGCACGCATTTTAGCCAAAGTGGGACACCTACTGGAAGCGCTCTATAGTGGTCCCTCACACATGCGTCGTTTCCGAGTTAGTGCAGTCCCACCGGAACCTGTCATCAAGCTTCATCGCCAACCTTATGTATAGTGAGATCGTGGATAATCTAGGTTTTAAGCCACGATCTATCATTCGGGCGATTGAGGCAAGGTTACAATACACAATCAGCTATGCCAAGGATTGGAGGGCAAAACAGAAGGCATTGGAATCAAGGTGGGGCACGTTCGACGATTCCTATCACAACCTCCCTGCGCAACTTCGAGTCATACAAGACAGAAATCCTGGCACACATATCGACATTCAAGACGCCACGCACCCGAAGTGGACCAATAAGAGGGTATTGCAGCGAGCATTTTTCGCATTTGGTCCATGTATCAACGCATTCCGGCACTGCCGTCCAATCTTGTGCGTAGATGGCACATTCTTGACTGGGAGGTACAAGGGCCAGATACTGACTGCAATAGCGACGGACGGGAACAATCAAGTTCTTTCCGTGGCATTCGTTTTCGTTGAAAGTGAGAACACAAACAACTGGTTGTGGTTCCTGAAGAACGTGAGGATTTCTGTTGTGCAAGGCCGTCCCAACGTGTGCCTCATACATGATCGGCATGCAAGCCTGCTATGTGCAATAACCCGGTACAACAAGGAAGAACGTACCACTTCCATGGTGGATCTGCGAGCGGTGGTGCATGAGGCACTTGGGTGCAAACTTCTACAAGCGATTCATAACAAAGACTTGATGAACATTTTCAAGCGGTACAGGCAACCGTAACCGGCGAAAAGTTCAAACACTGGAAGATTCTAGATGAGCGTGCCAAGACACACACAAGGGAGGCAGCGAGAAGGGTCGCCCCAAACGCTGACCAGGCCCCCGAAGCATTGCCAGAGATACCCACAGATGCTCCCAGATTGACGAGGAGGACGGAAGCGCAGGTGAGATGCTTCTCGGACAGGATTGAGCACGAGCCTAAGGAGAAGTGGTCGCTGCTCCATGACAGGGGTGGCGCTCGATATGGTGTCATGACAACTAATCTAGCCGAGGTGTACAACTGGGTCATGCGCGGTGCAAGGTGCCTCCCTTTGGTGGGTATTGTGGAGGCAATACTCCGCGATACGACGAAGTACTTTGTTGACAGAAGCAACAACGCATCGGGCATTCAAGATGGGCACTAGGTACATGAAGGAGAAGAGTAAGAAGGGTGAGACGCACCGGGCATTCAAGATGGGCACAAGGAAGCTTCGCTTCGAGGTAATGTGCAGGGATAAAGGACACCGCGGGACGAACCGCGAGAGGGTTACCCACGAGTGCACGCTACGCCGCGGTAGTTGCACATGCACTTGCAACAAGCCTCTTCTTCTGCATAGGCCCTGCTCCTATGTCATAGCCGCATGTTCGACGGTGGCGCAGCATCCCGGTCAGTACCTCTCTGTCTATTTCACCAAGGAGGCGGTGATGCAAACCTAAACCGCGGAGATATATGGTTACGCTGTGGTTGGCCATTTCACTGGCCATCCGACCTGGGAGCAGCTAATCTGGGCCGCGGACATTGATAGGCTCAAGGGAAAGGTTGGCCGACAGCAGTCTGGCGATCGAGAACGACATGGACGAAGCAGAAACCGGACGTCGTACGAAAAAGTGCTCCATTTGCAGGGAGTCTAGGCACACCTTCAAGAAATGTCCCACGAGAAATCCTCAAGACGAAGAGACATCGCCACTTCGGACGTCGCAGCGGGGACCTCATCCGGTCTCCCAACTCGAGACAATCCACATGGGGGATGTTGAGGCTGCGACCAATGTTATTACCAATGTTTTGAATTATGTTATTGCACGGACAGTAGTAACATGTTATTTCCAATGTTCTGAATTATCATTTTAATTAAGTGTTATGATGTTTTGCTGAATGTTATGTAATATCAGTGTTATTAAGTGTTATGATGTTTTGCTGAATGTTATGTAATATCAGTGTTATTAAGTGTTATGATGTTTTGCTGAATGTTCTGAATGATGTTTTGCTGAATATTATGATGTTTTGCTGAATGTTATGTAATTATCGTAGTTTTGATAGTAATGTCAAGTTCACATTTGTTTCCTTACATAATATGCAGTGCATGTACATGAGCAAGCGTATGAATTCCCGGGCGCATCGCAATATCACTTACCTTCCTACTTACGAATCATTTATATCTCAATCTTTCTCGTAAAATTCTTCAAAAATTCATCGCACTAGAACAACATACGACGATCAAAAAATGTTCTCATGAGTCTAACAGATTTTGCCTTTATTCAAAACGATATGAAAATCGAAGGCGACAAGCGGCTAGAAAGTGGCAAACTTGGCTAGCTTCCTGTCGCCAGTTCAACTGGCGATAGGTGGCTAGACCGGCGACAGGAGGGGGAGAGGGTCCCTGTCGCTAATTCAACTGGCAACAGGAACACATTTTTGTAATTTTTTGGAGAGACGATATATTTTTGTAATTATCTTTTTAAAAAAATATTATTTTAAAAAAAATTCATGACCGAGGCACTATGCCAGTTTTGACCCACTGGGCAACGCTGAATAAAAAAAACCAACAAAGGAAATGTTAGATATATGCGCACTTTTTGATTGTTATAATTCTTAAAACAATAATTAATTAAATCGATAGCAGTATATATACTAAGCATATTTAAAATTATGAACGGTAATATGATCATCAACTCAAATATATTTATCTCATATATATGCATTAACAAGACAAAGTCTAGAACAAATATGCTACTAACAGTAGTAGGCATCAACATCATCATATAACAAATATCTAGGAAACAAAGTCAAGCCATATGAAATGTTATCACCGCGACTTATAGAGGATCGCTCTGACGAAGGTCGCGGTAGAGTCTGATCCGAAGAAGACGACGCACAGAGAAAGAAGCAGTGAGCAGTCGCACGAATGCTTCCTAAAACCCTGATTCACCTCAACCCATGCAGGATTGCGAGGGACGACGGCTTCGGAGATACTGCTCTCCCTACATCGGTGCACGCCGAGGAAGGGATGGAGTAGCCAGGTAGCACAGCAACAAGGAACCGAGCAACAGCACAAAACTGAGTCTGTCTATTCTGAGAGCCTCTCTCTATTCTGGTTGTGTCTGATCTGAGAGGAGATGTCTCCTTTTTATAGAGCCAAAGTCAGCAGAAGAAATTGCCGCTATAATGCTGATTAGAAACTATCGTTATACTAGGCGTGCCATAAAAGCCAATTGAAATAGTGTATTCAGTTTTCAGTTTATGATCAATGTACATGGTTATGAGGTGCAAAAAGAAGCTGCATCTCCATAGCCAGCCAGACACGAAATCACCGGACCATTCACACGCACGTCACGGGCGGGCGGGCGGGCGGTGGCGTGGCGTGGCGAGGCGAGCGAGCACGCCCATGTGTTCTCCTTTTACTTGCTTCAACTAGGTAAGACCAACTCCACCTTATATGTTGGTCTCCTCCCACCTAGACTAGCAATATGGTACTAAACTTCCCACCTTCTGCCATGCATGAGTGGGCCTTTGGGATTTTCCTAGGATTTAATTAAAATATTGTATGAGCCAAGCCCAAAATTCCAATAATCCCCCACCAGATCCCAAAAGCACCACGAATTTGCCTATTATTCCAAAGTGCTGTTGATATACCAGTTTTTTCGGTGGAGACCGGTTAAGCTTGAACATCCACCTAGAACCTCAAGCTAAACTCGCCCACAACTAAACAATGGACTAAGCCTTGACTTGGCAGTTTTGTGGGGATAAGTTTCTGTTGGAAATATGCCCTAGAGGCAATCATAGAGATGATGATATTTCGTTGTATCCATGATTTAATAAATGTTCCTTGAATTTTGCCTTTGTGTTGATTAACAAGTATGTGACTTGTTTGTGAAACTCTTTACTTGTATGGTTATTCTAAAGTTGTCCCTAGTCGGAGTTCATGTGAGGACACACGTGAATGATGGATTAGCACATGTATCGGTTGATGACCATGTTTCACGTGTCATAGACATGGAGATGTCAAACCAATAATGTGGACACATGTTTAGAACATGGGGTTGGACCGACCCAACATGAGACATAACAATTATACTTATGGTTCTCTCTACACAATGTGTACGCCTTGTCCTTAGACACGAGATTATCGCATGTACTTGAGATGTGAATCGACCTACTTAGGGGCTATCAAACGTTACTCTGTGAATCGGGTAGTTATAAAGGTAGCTTCGGGTTTGTCATGAAGCATCTTTGCGAGGCATGGTCGGTCGAGATGGGATTTGCCCTCTCTACCCGAGAGAGATATCTCTGGGCCCTCGAGTGATCGGATCCGTAAATGCATGGCCATGCTACTTAAGGTTAAGAGTTAACCTAGTAAGGGATTAGGATCACGGGATCGAGAAAGAGTGGTCGACTTGGAGCTCGACCAGAATATCGTGAGGCAAAGGGATTGGCATGTACATAACGTTGTGATGGTTCGTCCGATATGATCTTTGTGTGCGTTTAGGAGTTGGCACGTCTTGCTAGAGGCGCTACCAACTATTGACCAAGTATGTATACTCGCGTCATGTCTAAACATCGTGAACCTATAGGGTCACACACTTAAGAAGTGAAGCCTAATTCGGATTGGATCCGAATTAGATGAGCATTGAGTCCTAATGGGCCTCTATTAGTAGAAGCCCATTGTAAGGCGTCTATAAAAGGAGGGCAAGGCGCCGTGATTGGATGATGAGTTTTTCGTGACATCCTCAAACCACAGCCACCACCCTCCCACACCCTAGTCGCTCGCGCGATCTAGTAGTCCGGCGTCGTAGCTTCCTCCGTGCGTGTGGATACCTTTGGGCGCCGCATCAGAAGCGTTTGGACGAACCGCAAGAGAGGAGCTATCGTGGGGCGCCGCGACGAGGACGAGGAAGTAGTACTACTACTGCCCGACGTCTTTGCATCAACTTAATACGACTACTCGCCTGACGTCTTTGCATCAATTTCCGCACCTGCGTCTAGTGGTAAGACCGTGATCTATAACTGCAGTGATCTTGGTTTACGGGTAGAATTTTTATTAATTTGCGCTAGTGTAGCCTACCCGTAGCCCTTCAGTTTCACCTAAAGTCTTAGCTGATACTTGGCTGCCGATTGGCTACTCCTCGGTTGGAGCATATAGGTCATACTCCTATGTCTCTTCATGAGCCTCTTAGAGATCACCCATATCTCATGGACTGTAACCAACAGTCGGGCTCATATAGGTGTGTTCTTGTATGAATACCCCGTAGGACGGTATTTAGCTGTTAAGCCTCAAAACACATTAAGACAAAGTCATCCTGCCTTATAGTAATTAGAGTACTGCATCTCCAACGGAGTGAGATATAAATTAAGAATATACTCTACTGTTACCCAAACAATTTGTTTTTCCCAAGGCCTATTTCACGGGATCTTCGATCACATAGGTTTGGGTTACCACTGTGTGTAACTCACGTGGGTCTCATTCCCATCTCATTTGATGCTATTTCAATCACATTCTGTGATAATCCCTTCGTAAAGAGATCTACCATATTTTTAGCTGTTTAGATATAATCCACAGTTATCATTCCGGAGTTTCTTAATTTTCTGACAGACTTCAAACGCCTTTTCACATGTCTTGAGGATTTCATATCATCCTTTGCGCTTGTCACCTTTATGATAACTGTTTGGTTATCACAGAACATAAGGATAGCTAGAATTGGTTTTTCAACTACCGGTAAATCCATCAAAAGTTCTCGCAGCCATTCTGCCTCAACAGTGGCTGTGTCTAATGCTATGAGTTCTGCCTCCATAGTTGACCTTGTTAGAATGGTCTGTTTACAAGACCTCCATGAGACAGCAGCACCGCCTAGAGTGAATACATATACACTCGAAACCTCTATCTCATTAGCATCAGAAATCCAATTGGAATCACTATATCCCTCAAGTATACCGAGATATCCAGTATAGTGAATTCTGTAATTCATTGTACCTTTCAAATAGCGCATAACCCGCTTAAGTGCACGCCAATGATCATCTCCTGGATTAGTGGTAAACCTGCTCAATTTGCTTACAGCAAAAGAGATATCAGGACGAATAGCACTAGCCAAGTACATGAGTGAACCAATAATCTGAGAGTACCTCGATTGATCCTTTTCTAGTCTTCGATTCTTTCGAAGTATTAGACTTGGATCATAGGGTGTTGGAGAGGGCTTGCTTTCTATATAGCCAAAACGGCTAAAGACCTTTTCCACATAATGGGATTGCAATAGGGTAATCTCATTCTCATCCTTGATCAACTTGATGTTTAAAATAACATCAGCCTCTCCCAGATCTTTCATGTCAAAACTTTGGGATAGAAATAATTTAACCTCGTTAAACACATCTGTCGATGTTTGGGACTTTCGTCACAGAACGGATAAACAAGAATATAAAGAAAAAAATGTAGATTGTTATCTATTCGCCAAAGGACTCGAAACGGTGATGTATATTGCAAAGAGTATGTTTTGATTATAGGGAAAATAACTATAAATACACGTGGATTAGGGCTTGGATCAAAATCTATGTTACAAAGGCATATAGGCCGGGCTTTTATATTTCTACAAGCGTCGGCATTTGATTGCAGTAGCACCTCTTCACGTCAATGGTCGCGTCCCTTTAAGACAATCATCGCGTCCCTTCATGGTGACCGCTGTGTCTTCGGATGTAACAACCAATATCTTCTCCACATGGGTTGTAATTAACCAGACGTGGGTAACCGTCTTTGAGGACCTCCTCTGTTGAGGAGAGGTCCTGGGATGGTCCAAAGAAGACCTTCAGGGGAGAGGTCCTGGAATGGTTTGAAGAGAAGGTTCTTGGGCCCATTTCCTTACTGCGTAATTAATCCTAGGCCCAGCAAGCTAATTTGGGTCCAGTAGAGGATCTAGTTTACTTTCAAATAAAGGTATATCTAGATAATTTGACTAGTAAACAATCTTCGTCAGCTAGCCCCTCAACTTCAACTAAAAATAGCTTACTTGGGAAGAGGGTCGTAGAAAATCTTACAACTACAAGGTGGTTATAGTATGATGATCAGAAGTAAAAACCTTTCCGATTGGTATTTCATTTGACCAGAAAAATGACTTGGTCAAGAAGGTAATTTCACTTGAGTTGCAAAATTACAACTACTCCTCCCGAGAAGGGGAGCGTCAATCGTCTTCATTTACAAAAACAATTCTCGAAGATACGGTTATGCCTTAGTTTTCAGCAATTTATTAGGAACAAACTCTAATAAAATCTTATCTGTTAGACTTTCGTTTGGTTTATTTAATTCCACCACAAGTTGCTGGTCTATAAATAACCACCAGAAGGGCAAGAATAAGAAACATTCCTTTAGAGACTTCAATCAAATTTTTAACCTCAAAGTTTCTCATGAGTACGAACTCATATTGCTTTGGCATTTCTCTTCTTATGATTGGAGCATACAACAGACAATATTCACGAACCAAATTGACTTTTCGATACCTTTATTTTAAGGTGGTCGAACAATCAATTTGCTCCATGGATTATAGTCTTCAAGGGATTGGTACAGAGAAAATCCTGATGATCAAGTGAATACTTCTTAGAGCACATGTCGAAGCAGTTTCTGCTTTAAACTTTAAAGATGTTACACTTTTGAACTTCTCTTTCTTGCACATCTCTAACGCACAGAAAAACTTCCTTGACTAAATATGAGCTGTCATGTCACCATTGGTTGAGGTGCAGCCATCTTGTCACGGAGTTAGTGGGTTTCAAATGTACCAAAGGTATATATATAGATTTTTACCCTTCCTTAGGCACGATTTACCGTAGCTGTTTTTACTTTTCTCATTCGCTTAGAGCTCTCCATCTTCCTCAACCCTTCGAAGAAAAGAATCCTTCAGCCTACCATTGAACCGGGATAATGGCGGGACGGAAATCGTCGATGCTGTCCGCGGAAGAGCTCAAAGGACTAGAGCAGGATGGGCATCTACCAGAGAAGGCTCTTATCGAGTGGTGTGCGCCGGGGAGGGAGATTGAACCATGCCATCCGCCCGGTTTTACGGTACTCTTCGTGCCTTATATCCAGGCAAGCCTCTGTTTGCCCGAGAGTGATTTTTATTCAATTCTGGTACTTAGCGTCTTTGCCCACATGTTTGAGACGTTTTTAGGGATAGCCCTTAGTCCGCGTCTGTTTATATTTTATTACCAAATCATTCACAACAAGAAAGGTGCTGGTGCCTTGGGCTCTTTTTATTTTAAATTTCAAGATGCCAACAAGAGGGTGTTTCCCCTTCTTAGCTACTAAAGATGCCAGCCAAATATGGAGCAAGGAATGGTTTTATTCCAAAGTTTCGAAAGAGAGTAAGATTACTTACAGTCGTAATGCACCACCGGAGTGGTCCTCAAAAAGCCGAGTTACTGACAAGGAGATCAAGCTCTCAGATGATGAGAAGAGAGTAGTCCTGGTGATCAACTATCTGGTAGAGAGAGGTCTAACTGGACAAAAGATTGTCCAAGACTTCCTCAAGTACAAGATCTTCCCCCTCCAAAAGAGGGAAATATTATCCTACAATTATAATGTCCCTGAAAATGGTAATAATCCATTTATCTTTTTTACTTAAACTAAATTTCATAGTTAAAGTAAAGTAATAATTTTTTTAATTATACTGCAGCTCTTTTAAATGATGAGGCCCTAGCTAGGGCCTCAGTCATGTTAAAGGATCGGATTCCAGAAAAGGAACCGATTGATATAGACGCGCAACCCCCTAAGCTTGATTGGGGCTACTTTATCATTTAGGAAAGATCGCACATTGGTAAGCATTCATAGAAATAGTTAGATGTGAGAAGTAAATTTGCCTATGTCTGATTTGTATATTTCTGGACAGACGACACCAAAAAAACGTCCCATCTCAGATGTCGATGCGAGCTCTTCCCCTCCTTTGACAAAGTGTGCAAGGATTAGTTCCAGGCCTCCTATCGTGCCAAAGAAATCGAAACCCACACCAGCTTCAGTTTCAGTTTCTTCAAGACCTCTTGCTTCAATTCCAACTCCTTCGAGACCTTCTACCCGTGAGGTATTGAAAACAAAAGTTAAGACTTCAGTTTCTCGATATGTCTCTAATCCCAAGACAATGTCTTCTATATCAACTCTCTTGGCTGGGGTGGTCCAGGGTGAAGGATCGTCAGAAGAATCTGAAGAGGAGGTCCCTCTTCAGAGGGTTCTAAGGTCAAGGACCTCCATGACCCTCGTTCCCTCTTCTTTAGAGCAAACGAGAGAACCTACTTTTACTGTCAATGAGGATTTCATGTCGCTCTTTAGTGAAAGTGGTTTTGAGATCGAGTAAGTTCTTCGATAAAAACTTTATAACTTTGACTTAAAAATTGTTACCATGTTAGATTTTGGGAGAGAAGAGTGAAATGGGGGTTGAATTCTTGATTGTATTGCAAGAGTCCAAAAGGCTATATATAGTGTACAAGTAAAACCCTAGACTAGAAACCCTAACTAGACTACAATTACATTACAACCCCTACATGACTATTACACTACTACCCTTAACACCCCCACTCAAACTCCATGCGTATGCAATAGCATTGAGTTTGAAGAGGACAACACTAAAATAAAAGATAAATCCGAAGTCCGGGCTTGAAGATGTCGTCGAAGCATGCAACTCTAAAACAAAAATTTTCCTTCGGCTCTTCACACACGAATGTCTTGATTTGGAGACGTTGAAACCGACAAGAATAGAGAGATATGTCAAATCAAATCGATGAAGAGAAAGATAGAGACGGAAGACGTCAACCAGATCCACCCACCCAAGATGTGAGGTGACGATGTCGAATCTGGCGCTCGACGAAGGCAAAGACGACGGACCAGATCCGCCCACCCAAGATGTGAGGTGACGGTGTCGAATCTGGCGCCCGACGAAAACAAAGACGAAGAGACAGTTGATGATAGCAACAAAGAAGGCCATTGGTCAAGAGTCGCAATGATGCGAAGATGTGTAGCAAGATGGCTACAAGAGAGGACTGAGAGGGCAAAGTCGCATCAACAACGATAATGTGGGTGACCGCACTCGATCCAATGAACGGATCGCGGCAACCCAAAAAAGGAAAAGGCAATCGGCTAATTGCCAAAGGATATGATGAACTGGCACGACTTCGACGAACTCAAAGAGAGATGCAGTGAACTTGGATGGACTCGATGGAAATCAAAGGAAATAGACTAAAGATACTAGCAGCAGCAGATACTAGCAGTAACATACAAGCAGTAGATACTAGCAGTAGTGAGGCAAAAGCACACATCAGCACCCCAACCAACCAGCACAGCAACAAAGCAGAGCACCTCAACACCTGCTAGCAAGAAGAGCAACTGAGCAAGAGCTTGGAGATGAAGATGGCGCGGTGACAACAAAACCGGCAAGATGGCCAGCCCTGACAGGAGCTGGTGATGGCTCCTCCCCCATCCCAACACTGGTAGCATAGAGGAACTCGATGACATCGGTGATGAGTGGGTGAAGATGATGTCCGCGCTGGATCAGATCCGATCGAATCCGACCAGCTGCGATGTGCAGACGAGATGGCGATGCCCTAGACGACGAGTATGACTTGAAGACGCTTGAAGACGCTGAGAAATGAGGAGGACATCGCCGACGATGACGGATCTAGGTCTGGACCGCCGGATCTAATCGCCCACTGCCCCGTCGATGGACGTATCGAGTTGAAGATGGCCAACGGCGGAGACAAGGACGAGCTGGAGAAGATGAGCAACACCGGATCTGGTGGTGACGAGGCAGCACCGGGCTAGACCAAAGCAGAGCAGGGACAACACAGTCGGTAGCAGGGGAGGCGTAGCCCGTAGCCGGCCGTTGGAGGAGGCCCACCGAGCGACGGCGACGCAGATCTGGAGGAGGCGAGCGTGGATCGAGCTCTCGCCGACGGATCCCGCGCAGAGGAGAGCTCCCGACACCAGATCCGGAGGAGGCATGCGTGGAGAAGCACCCACCGGTGTGGATCGAGCTGCCGCCGATGGATCCCGCGCAGAGGAGAGCTCCCGACGTCGGATCCGGAGGAGGCGTGCGTGGAGAAGCTCCCGTCGGATCCGGAGGAGGAGGCGAGCTGGTGCAGATCTGGTCCGAGTGGATCTGATCCGGGGGAAACCCGGTGATGGGCGGAGGTGATGAGGGCTGCAGCGAGTGGTGGCGGCGCGACGCGGCATAGAGGCGGCGACAGGGCTGGGCGCCAGCGTGTCCCGAGGCGCGAGGTAGAGGAGATCCAGCGCGGCCCGAGGTGCGACCGGGTGATGATGGCGACGGCGAGCGACGCCGGATCCTTGCGGGGTAGGAAGTTGCTCGACACCGGATCCCTGCTTGAAGAAAGATGAAGACCGACTGGGCGGATCTGGTTGTTGTGCTGCTGCTTCTACTAAAGACTGATGAAGTACTGATGCTTGTTGTGCTGCTGGACACTAGACTTGATAGAAATTGCTACAACTGAGGTGGCTGCCTCCGGGAGTGGAGATTGCTCCTCCCGGGGGCAACGACGGTGGGAAGAGGATGGAAGCTAGATTATGGATCTAGACTCTGATACCATGTTAGACTATGAGAGAGAAGAGAGAAATGAGGGCTGAATTGTTGATTGTATTGCAAGAGCCTAAGGGGCTATATATAGTGTACAAGTGAAACCCTAGACTAGAAACCCTAGCTAGACTACAATTACATTACTACCCCTACATGACTATTACACTACTACCCTTAACAAAAATGACCAATCCTCTTTTTTTAGCCTTTCTTTGCCATCGGACCCAAAAAGGGGACAATTGACAGCTCAAGAATAAACTTCGTTGCCCATTGTACTGGCAGTAGAGGAATCCCCGGCAGAAGAGATTCTGCAAATGGGAATACCTCCTAGGACCACTGAGAAAATGGTCCAGGATGTTCTGACAATGACTACTGGGACATCCGAGGGGATGCCACATGACATGGAGGTCCAAACTAAAAGGACCTCCCAAGAGAATCAGGCGGTAGAGGTGGTCCGTGAGATCACACGGTCAGAGGAGGTGGTCCATGAGGCCATTCAAACTCAAGATGAAGATGGTCGTATCTTGGTAAACTTTTTATCTTGGCAATTTTACCTTGAATATACCTGTATAAATCTGTCTCATAGAATGTTGTAGGAGTCGCAAGATACCAGATCTGATTCAACCAGAGGAGTTTTTCGTTTGGTTCAATTGGATCACTCTGAGAATAAAGTTCCTCTAGAAAGTTCTCCTCCCAAAACTGAAAAGAAGGATCTCCAAGACCTCATAACATCTGTCAAAAGGTGTTGGAAAGTCAATATTGACATGATAGGGGAGATAAAAACTTTTGCATAGGAGAAAGAGAAGTAAGTACATGAAGTTATTATTCACTCATAAAATTCTAATTGAATAATGAACTTATGTCTTTTCTTACATTATAGGGAGTGTTTACGGGCAAAAGCCGGACAAGAAAATGCTAAGTCTGTACCTCATGCTCTCAGACTAAAATTGTCTAAGGCGGAGAAAAGATCTGAGAGGAGTGCGATGGCCATAGCAGAGAAAACCGAAGAGATCCACCTCTTGACTCAGAAGAATGAAAAGTTACAAGAGATCTTGGATAGGCAATCTGAAGAAAACCACAACCTTTTGAACTAAACAAGGTGCTCATTAAGGAGAAGAAAGGTAAAGAACCTCTCTTTGTTTCTTACAGGGCATTTGACCTTGTCATTATTTTGCAATACGTGAACTCTATTCTCTTTTTTTGTTCTTTCTGAGAACTAGAAAAGGCAAAAGAGGATCTTTAGAAGACCTCTTCTAACAAAGATCTTCAGATTCAAGACTTGAAGGAAGTGAAAATACGGAGTCGCACTGCCATACAAGAACTTGAAAAGAAGGTGGATATCTTGATGAAGGCTGACAAGGAAATTACCACGGTTACGGAAAATAGCTTTTCTCGAATCTCAGCTTCTCTACGAGAAATCGCAAAGCATCTGAAGGCTTCGGTAACTCCTCTCGCAACCAAAATGACCTTGGACGGCCTTAGAAATGATATTTATACTCAAATTATATACATTAAAAAACACATACCTGCTATGAAGACTTCTATATATCAATCTTTAATAAGAGCAATGAGTCAAGCATTAAATCGAGTGTTATTAAATATTGATCTTCTTTAGGGAGACTTTGTTGATCTCTAGAAGCTTGTTCCTGTGCCTAAGTTCAAAACAAAAGAAGCAGGTATGGCAGCTCAGGCCAAGATCACACCAGTGGTAACGGATATTATAAAAAATATTGAAGCTAGTGCTCCCGCCGTTCCCTCAAGTGCTCCTGGGTCAAGCGTTCAATAATAAAAATGTAATGACTCATTTTCAGTGTATAAAATGATGAAAGGATTTGGTGCATGATAATTGTAATTGTTTGTCGGAAGTTGACTGACTTGCTTTTGCAAATTAAATTATTTTTGCAAGTTGAATTTCGTATATTTTGTTATGTGTAGCCTCCCGCCTGGAACTCTGTGTCCGGCAATAGGAGAAGTGTTTCGGGCAAACAAATGCTTTAGGACCATGATATCTGTTACAAAATCAATGATCCGGACCAAACAGTTGAGTTCTTATGCAATGAGAATTGGCTTATAGAAGAGGTCCCAAACAGTTGTCATTTCCCAAACTTATACCGATGGCCATTTGATAAGTAAAGACACTATGACCCATTAGCGAAGTTGTGGTTCTGTCGGGACCCCGAGATTGCAACCTCGAGACCCTCTGTGTATTCTGAACTAGTCCCAAATCAGTAGCTAGCTCATACAGTTACAACATTGATGTAATCATATCTATACAATAAACTATAGATGAAGCAGACAAATTAATAATATTTGGGAGCAAAAGGACCTTATGGTCAAGTCTTACAAAGTGGCCACACAGGGCTTAAAATAACAGAGTAAACTTGCAGCGGAGAACAAAACATCTGGTGGAAGCCATCCGACATGCCCACAGACAATCGAGTGGTGGACACATCCTAGTTCGCATAGTCTTCGAAATAATCCTCCTCGTAGAACTCTGAGTTCCTTGGTTCTTTTGCGGGGACTGATCAACAAGTGGCGTACAGCCGTGAGTACATAAAGTACTCAGCAAGTTGTACGAAAATATATGCAAATAATATTCATGCAAAGCTTGACAAAGATAGCTTTATGGCTATTTTGTAGAAAGCAATATTGACAGTAAATACAATAAGTAGATTGAAAGCACATTTTTAAAGATTAATACATAAGTAAACAAGTTTCTTGTAAACAACTAGTGAACACCCCGTTCACTTTCCAACCAACAAGCGGTGAATTCTCGTTCACTTCTCAACCATTCCAACCATACCATTCCAACATTTTATGAAAATCTACCCCTCGTGTGAAATCACTAGGCATTGTCCATAACCGGGGACACAGCTATTCGAATAGTTTTACACTCCGCAGATGTTGTACAGCTTGACCCACAAGAGATAATCATCTTATATTGTCTGTTTAACACACTTCTGAGGTGTGCGACTAAGTGATTATCACAAGGCTTTTACAAAGCTCCGTTTTGACTCGGTTCTGCTCGCTAAGGATTCGCCTTCCTGGCCCCCTCTTGCGCCACATGTCAATCCAAACAGAACCAATTCAAAGCATTGCTAATTAGTTGGCTAGGTCCACCCTATCCTAGACATGTGATTGCACGGTATGGCCTGGATCAATGGCTTACGAAGTTAAGTCTTTAGTTGTTGCTCAGGCGAGGCTACCACATCCCATGTGCTTCGCGCACCTAAGTGCTTCCCGCACCCAACAAAGTACTTCCCGCACTGTGCTTCGCGCGCTCCTTCTTTGCCACCTATCACTCGCCCGATCATAAATCATTTTCGTTCAACCCAGCCAAATGACAACCCTTGCCATGGCACAGCAAATTTTAATAACAGCGGCATCGCACCACAATTGACACAACTGTGACTTTGCACTGCAGTTGCACAACGGTGGTATCACACCATAATTCCATATATCCTTAAGTCAAGTTTAATCATTCTTGGAGTATGTGATCATGAATCCATCGTATCGCTAAAGCATGGCTAATGGCTAAGCATAAACGATACCCAAGTTGGTAGTACAATAATATCCAACTAATAACTAACCATCCTATGGTGTCCAAGGATTTATGTCATTCAAGGTACATATCATTCGCAATTTATCAAGGAGGCATAATGGCAATTAGGTAATTAACTATTCCCGAAACCATTTTTATACAAGTAGCCACGCATGTTTATATCAAACAATATACTTTTATAAATTGGGTTCAACATGATCAAAGGCCTACGACTTGCCTTCATTGAAGAGTTGAGATGCTTCGGTAGCCGGGTCCACGAAGTCTTCCGAAACGCCAGAATCTATACGTGCGAACAAAGCCAAATAAATAAAACAATACCAAATAAATACCAAATAAGCACTAATAGCAAGATAACGAATTTAGAAATTTGAATCACTCAGAATCGGAGTTCGAATGAGGAAGTTATGGCCTCCAGAAGTGGGAAAAACACATGAAATAATGGATTTAGGGTTTTTGGGATTTTTTGGAATTAATTTTGCAAAGGAAATCCGGTTAATTACCACGTGGGCTATGACGTGGCTGCCACATCAGCAAAGGGCTGACGTGGCCGCTGACTAGGCATGACATGGCGCCACACGATTTGCCACGTAGGCACCGAGCGGCGGCACACGGGAGCCAAGGGCTCGCCAGCGATTGGCGGCGCGGCGGCTGGCGGTGAGCGCTGACCAGGCCCCCGAAGCATTGCCACAGCTAATGTGACGAGGAAGACGAGGGCGCAGGTGAAATGTTTCTCGGACTGGATTGAGCACGAGCATAAGGAGAAGTGGTCACTGCTACATGACAGGGGTGGTGCTCGATATGGTATCATGATAACCAATCTAGCTGAGGGACGAAGGGGGTGCAGAGCGGGCTAGTGCGCGCGGAAGGTGCCTCCCTTTGGTTGGTATTGTGGAGGCAATTCTCCGCGGTACCACAAATTATTTCATTGACAGAAGCAACAACGCGTCACTCACCATGGCAAACGACAGAGTATTCTACTCCGCCATGATCACCAAGTACATGGAGGAGAAGAGCAAGAAGGGTGAGATGCACCAGGCATTCAAGATGAGCACAAGGGAGCTTCGCTTCGAGATAATGTGCAGGGATAAAGGACGCCGCGGGACGAACCGCGAGAGTATCACCCACGAGTGCACACTACGTCACGCTAGTTGCGTATGCACTTGCGACTAACCCCTTCTTCTGCATAGGCTCTGCTCCCATGTCATGGCCGCATGTTCGACGGTGGCGCAGCAGTTCGGCCAGTACCTCTCTGACTATTTCAACAAGGAGGAGGTGATACAAACCTGGAGTGCAGAGATGTATGGTTACGTCGTGGTTGGCCATTTCACTAGCCATCCGACCTAGGACCAACTTATCTGTGCCGCGGACATTGATAGGCTGAAGGGAAAGGTTGGCCGGCGACAGGTACGATGCATTAGGAACGATATGGACGAAGCATAAGCCAGGCATCGTACAAAGAAGTGCTCCATTTGCAAGGAGTCTGGGAACACATTCAAGAAATGCCCTACGAGAAATCCTTAGGATGAAGGAGACATCGGCACTCCAGACGTCACCGCGGGGACCTCATCCGACCGCCCGACTCGAGGCGGTCCACATGAGGGACGTTGATGTCGTGGCCACGGGAAAGGTTCGTCCAGTTAAAATATGTGGTGCTCAATGCTTTGTAATATCATTTTGATTTGTAAAAAACTAGGTGTTATGACGTTGTGCTGAATGTTATGTAATATCAGTATGATTTGTCCACAAAGTATGTGACAACGTTGCACTGAATGTTATGTCATTGTGATTTATTAACAAAAAATATTATGATGTTGTCCTGAATGTTATTTAATGTTATTGTGATTTGTCGACAAAAAATGTGCTCCAAAATAGTTAGTAGAAATTTTGATTTATCGACAAAAGATGTTCTAACATTGTGCTGAATGTTATATAATATCAGTGTGATTTGTCGACAAAATATCTGCTCGAAAATGCTCAGTACAAAAGGAGTAGAAAGGAATTAAAAAAATGACGGTTTTCCAAATTTTAAAATTAAAAAAATTAAGGATCCCTGAATCTGTCGCCAATTCAATTGACGACAAGGAGCTTTGGGTACTATTGAGTCCCCTGTCGCTAGTGGCTAGGCCCATGTCGCCAATTGGAATGGCGACAGGCACTTGTCGCCATTCCAATTGGCGACAGACACCTAGTTTTATAATTTTATTTCGACTATTTATTTGTGCAATTATCTTTTAAATTAATATTATTAAAAAAATCGTCTTTGCTGCACTGAAAAGTTTCAGATTGAATTAGCTCAAATCAACATGATGTATATCGTTTATATGAACATTAGTTTATATGCATATTCAATTGAGGAATAATTTTCCACAATAAAATCTCTCTAACTGATTGTTCTGTTCTTGACTTTATGTTTTTCTTAAAAATAAAAAACTGATACTAGTGTAGGTCCACTTCCTGCAAAGTTGTTATAGTTTTTACAAAAGTGGAGTTATAAAATCCTGTTATTGACACAAAACAATGCAGTGGGAATCTAATGTTATATATGCCCACGCGAATCTAATGTTATATGTATTATTTCTCCCTATTTTTCAGTAATTGTTGTTGGTTTCTCGAGTTTTGAATGAATAGATTATGGAAAGGTTATATACGTTGCTGTGTTGGGCCATCTTTATTATTGAAGTGATAAAATCACTCATTGATATTAGGTAGTGTCTTGTGTATATGTCTCATGAAGGCAATATCTGAACATGCTGTTTGTGTTATTGTAAGGAACAGATTGGATGAACTCAAGAACCAACTGAAGATGGGAATTTATATGCATCTGATGTGATTCATTCAAAACGAATCCACCTTGCCAACCTTGAAGTCAATAGTTCTTGTTATGTCGAAATAGTGTTAAATTCGTTTGCCAAAATTGGTTGTTATCAAAAGTGGAGATGTCGACGTGATCCATAGAATTAGCAACCGTTTGGCCTGTGAAGAGTAGATCCTTATTACTCCCGAATTAGCAACCTTTTGGCCTGTGAAGAGTAGATCCTTATTACTCCCTCCGTGGTCAGCACTACAGAGGTTGGATGTTGCTATATTTGCCTTGCATCCTATATACTTGTTTAATGTTGTGTTTAATAAAAACTTGTGTTCAGCACTACAGAGGTTGCAGTTGCTCTGTACTTGTGTTGACGCCAAAAATCAACACACGAGGTCGCAGATAACCAGATTGCTTTACTTTTGTAGAAGCGCACGACTAGTTTTCAAGCAAACTAACAAAGGGGGTAATTCTTCAATTACGGCGAAGAACCGGCTGTTTTACAAACAAGAACATCAAAGAATAGCGGCAAAATTGAACCCAGACGACGTTAGGATTCAACTTCGCCGAAAACCACAGCACACAACACCTAGGCGGAGCTAGTCGTGGTGTTGAGGCAGCGACAATGTCCTGACAAGGTCCTTGAACCTGGCCGGGGAAGCAAAAAGGATTGGAAAAAAGGACAGGACTACAGGGAAGCTAGGGTAAAAAGTAGATGCAAATTGTATTGATCGATTGGTGATGATTTTAATCGACCATAACCCTCTTCTATTTAAAGGGCGGCAGGTCTTAACCGTAAGAGATCAGGACTCCTAAACCGAACAAGATTTACAGATATGATTCAGTTATATCATTTGATTTCTAGACTTTCTATAACTGATAAATCTTTCCTAATCAAACACGTAAGTTTCCTTTGAGGAAGTCTTCATGGAAAGTCCTGAGGCCTTCACGAAAAGTCTTGATGAAACCGCGCGATATCTCCGGAAGAGGTCCTGAACGGCCCTGATGAAACCACGTAATGCTCCCAAGGAGATCCTGAATAGCCCTGATAAAGCCGCGTAGCGCTCCTGAGGAGATCTTAGATAGCCCTGATAAAGCCATGTAGCGCTCCTGAGGATGTCTTGAGTGGTCCTGATGAAGGCGCGCAAGTGCTCCTGAGGAGGTCTTTAACGGCCGTGGTGAAGCCGCGTAGCGCTTCCCAAGAGGTCTTGAGCGGCCTTGATGAAGGCGCGCAAGCGCTCCTGAAGAGGTCTTGGACGGTCCTGATGAAGCCGCGTAGCACTCCCGAGGAGGTCCTGAGCGGTCCTGATGGAGGCGCACAAGTGCTCCTAACGAGGTCTTGAATGGCCGTGATGAAGCCACGTAGCACTCCTGAGGAGGTCGTGAGCGCCCCTGATGAAGGCGCGCAAGCGCTCCTGAAGAGGTCCTGGACGGCCCTGATGAAGTCGCGTAGCACTTCCGAGGAGGTCCTAGCGGTCCTGATGGAGGCGCGCAAGTGCTCCTGAGGAGGTCTTGAACGGCTGTGATGAAGCCGCGTAGCGCTTCCTGAGAGATCTTGGCGGCCTCGATGAAGACAGCATAGCGCTCTGAAGAGGTCTTGGGCATACTGATGAAGCCGTGTAGCACTCCCAAGGAGGTCCTGAGCGGTCCTGATGGAGGTGCGCAAGTGCTCCTAAGTAGGTCTTGAACGGCCGTGATGAAGCCGCGTAGCGCTCCTGAGAGGTCTTGGCGGCCTGCACGAAGCGCGCCATGCTCTGAAGAGGTCCTGGACGGTCCTGATGAAGCCGCGTAGCACTCCCAAGGAGGTCCTGAGCGGTCCTAATGGAGGCGTGCAAGTGTTCCTGAGGAAGTTATGAACGACCGTAATAAAGCCACGTAGCGCTCCTGAGGAGGTCTTGGATGGCCCCAATGAAGGCGCGCGAACGCTCCTGAGGAGGTCCTGGACGGTTTTGATGAAGTCACGTGAGCGCTCTCGAGGAGGTCCTGAGCGGTCCTGATAGAGGCACGCAAGTGCTCCTGAGGAGGTCTTGGACGACCGTGATGAAGCCGCGTAATGCTCCCGAGGAGGTCCTGAGCGGTCCTGATGGAGGCGCGCAAGTGCTTCTGAGGAGGTCTTGGACGGCCCTGATAAAGCCACGTGAGTGCCTTTGAGGAGGTCCTAGGCGGCTCTGATGAAGGCGCGCGAGTTCTCCTGGAGACGTCTTGTGCGGCCCTGATGAAGCCACGTGAGCATCCTTGAGGAGGTCCTGAGTGGTTCTGATGAAGGCACGCGAGTCCTCCTGGAGAAGTCTTGTGCGACCCTGATAAAGCCACGTGAGCG
Source organism: Phyllostachys edulis (assembly GCA_036346405.1). Lineage (NCBI taxonomy): Eukaryota > Viridiplantae > Streptophyta > Magnoliopsida > Poales > Poaceae > Phyllostachys > Phyllostachys edulis. The sequence goes on from CM070546.1 coordinate 121,974,996, forward strand.
TCCTTGAGGCGGTCTTGGGCGGCTCTGATGAAGGCGCGCGAGTTCTCCTGGAGACGTCTTGTGTGGCTCTAATGAAGCCACGTGAGCGCCCTTGAGGAGGTCCTGGGCGGCTCTGATGAAGGCGCGTGAGTTTTCCTGGAGACATCTTGTGCGGCCCTGATGAAGCCACGTGAGCGTCTTTGAGGATGTCCTGGGCGGCTCTGATGAAGGCGCGCGAGTTCTCTTGGAGAAGTCTTGTGCGGTCCTGATAAAGCCACGTGAGCACCCTTAAGGAGGTCCTGGGCGGCTCTGATGAAGCCACGTGAGTGCCTTTGAGGAGGTCCTGGGCGGCTCTGATGAAGGCGCGCGGGTGCTCCTGGGGAGATCTTAGGCAGTTTTGATGAAGCCACGTGAGCTCCCTTGTTTTCATGGCTTGCTGTTTCGTAAAGACCACATCTTGGACGTTTTGCAAGGGTCACCCTTTTGAGCCAAGACCCCTTATTTTGCGAAGATCACTCTTTTGGTCATTGTGCAAAGACCACCCTCCAGGTCTTCTTAGGAGGTCTTTGTGGATGTTTTCCAGAACCGCTCAGGATGTCCTCTAGGATCTCCCAGGAGGTCTTTGAAGACATTCTGCCTTCCGATTCAAAACAAAATGTTAGGTGAACCAGCGGTAGTTTTAAATTCTTACCATTAAACCAATCAGTATTGCAATGACCATCATAGATGCCAAATCTTATCATCAACATATGGCCCCTGTTTTTGGTAAAACAAGCATGTTTGCCACAAAACAATAATGTCTTCAATATTACTTCAGGACGATGATTAAACACCGGCCATATGTATATTTCTCAGGACGATGGTGAACAACTCATCGGCCATGTGTGCCTCTTTTTCTCTCGCTCCTAGGGCGATGATAAATAAAACATCGGCCATTCTTAAACCTACTTTTCTAAACATTTATATGTAGCCAAAATAAACCCGTCCTCTTGTTAATTTTGGCTTTTCTAATATGTAATTATATTTAACAATAATTTTCTTGATACGGCCGTGATAGCCGATCACATACATGTCGCTTTAGTAATACCCAACTAGAATGTAAATACTCATAAAATGGCATCCAAGGACTATACCAAAACCATGGAGAATAAGCTGACATACCTGGGGACGGATTCCACGACACAGGCGCCAGTGGGATAGGCAATGAATATCGATCATGTGATTGCCAATGGTTTTGATGACTAGATGCAAACTTTTGACCTCATGGTTGTTTCTTGGATCCCTTCGCCTGATCAAAACCATGTTGATCGGCCTTTTTATTCTCATATTTAGCCAGAGTTTGTTGGAATATCACTTTCGTCTTTGTTTTTTTGTGCAGTTCTAGCAATAGATGCTTGAACACTATCCTTAGCTTTAATTTGTCCACCACTTGTAGGGACCCAAACCACATTATTCTTTTTGCTATACGTTTTGCTAGTCTTTTTAGCTCTATTATTGACAAGCTCACTGGCTATCATTATTTCCTTGCTTTTTGTTACATCAGCCTTTCCTGGCCGAATCAATACTTTCTTGTCTTCACAATTAAGCACACTTAAAGGGAGAGATTGTTTCTCTACTTTGTGTCCCCCTGTCTCCTGATGATTTGCAAACTTCAATCGACCTCCATTAATGGCGATTATAGCTATGAAACAAAATACATGGCAATTATTAGTATTATGAGTAAACACGTTGTGCCATTTGCAATATGAGCGCCCTCTCAACTCCTCATGTGATGGTATAATATGATGATCTAACAACTTTATATGCTTTTCTTTCAATAAAATATCAAAAATCTGATCACATTTAGTCATATTAAATGTATATTTTTTCTTCTTTGGCCGATTCTTTTGTGGAGACGGCTCCAAAGCTAAACAAACAAATGGTTCAGATTTGATATCTACCCATTTGGCTATACATTTGTTTGTACTCGCCTTGTCCAATATCTTAGAAACATAATCTATTTCCTTGATATCGGTTTTCTCAACTTTACCATGCTTTGATCTTATGTCTTTAATGCGAAAATAATCATGAAGCTTGTTCCCCATTTGTAACCAGGCATGAATTGAATTTGGAACAAGTAAAGTAAACCTCATAAATGTAATACCCGGCAAAGATAATGAAAACAACTCTAATCTAAATGAATTGCCATTACTGGCCTCTCTACATCGCACAATAAATTGGCCGACATGTTCTATAGTGGTTCTACTGTCAATAATCAAATTAACTTTTAGTTTGGCCAAAATTGAATTTTTTCCCTTCACTCGTATGGTCAGCAACCGAATCAGAGGAGAGTTCAGTTTTTTGTTGAAGTCTTGGTGCTGGAATTTCTTTTTTTCACTAAATTCTTCACCAACCGAACAAGTGCTGTGCTCGGTCTTTTCTATTGCATGCGCACTGCATCTACTGCCTAAATCATGTTCATAATCAACCACTGTTGGCATTGTCAACGTGTCATGGCTAAGGCCCGAACTGCTTATGTGTTTGTTCGGCCATCCTGATTTTTGCAACGTACTACTCCTACTATGGCTAGCTACAACCATTGTAGCACCAATCTGGTGGGCAACATTGCTATTACTGACAACATCATCAGTAGACAGTAACTCTTCTTGTATTCTCTTTTCAAACTGATCGTCAATTACCTTAGCATGAAACTCAGACGGTAACACAAAGACTTCATTTATCTCAAGCATAGCCGACCTACTGTTTTTGATATTTTGCATAGCTAAGTTTCTTTGTTTTCGACAAAATAGACTCGGGACAAACCTTTGTTTTGCTTTCAATTTGCTTCTATAGCCGAACTATTGTTCATGGCTTCTGCAAATATATTACTATTCACATCAGAACCAACCATTGAAATTTCATTTTTGCAATCCTTAGTAACAACAGTCCGCAACACTTCATCAATACTAGCCGACAATTCAATAGTAGCCGGCTTTTGTTCTTTTCTTTCAATCACAGCCGGCTTCTTTTTTTCTAAAACCGACTCTGACTTCTTACTTCTAAAATAAGCATTGAGATTCTCTCTCACATCTTTGCATATTTCAGCTGTGATAAACTCTAAATCAGCTCTCAACTGTTCTTCATCAAACTGCCCCCTAATATTTTTAGACCCTATATGCTGCTCGGCTGCGAGCCGAGTAGACGCGGGATCAACTTGTCGTTCTGAGCTAACGGTATATGGCTTTGAGGTATCACAAAAATATGACGTTGTGGGTTGCACATATTTCGCATCTTGTTGGGGAACACCAAAATAACTTTCCGGCCATGAACCGTGAGGAATACCGGAACTTTGGGGTGATGTAGGGGATACACTATATGCTACGGTGTTGTATGGAGGCACATGCATATTTGCTGAATTCCCATCTATTCGGCCATAGTCATTAATGGCGTATGGAGCCGAATTATACACATTAGGTGTTGCATATGGTGCTGAAAAAGTATAGGGTGTAACCTCCGTTCTAGTAATATATGGTGTAGCATATGATGGCTTATAACAACTGGCCGAACCTATCATATTAATTTGCCCATGCTGATCGTTCATCGGCACGCTAGTTTGTAGTACTCTAGGTGGTGTAAATATTGCCGATGAATTGAAAGACGCAGGCTCATGTTGTATGTTGCTAATAGCATTGAAAACTAAGGTACGCATATTGTTTTGCATTGGATGTTGCATATTATCAACACGTTATAATCCTAAAACTGAGGATCTAAAACGATTATCTAACGTGTAATCTGGATTCCTAGCCGATGCACTAAATTCATCAAACATAGGCATAGCAACAGCAACATATGAATTCATTGCGACTACCAGATTAGATTGGGAAACAGGTAACGTACTTGCAGATATTGCACCTCTGGCTCGGTGTAGATTGATGACAGTACAACCTTCTTCTTGATTACACCTTGCCTTCTTCTTGATGACACCTTGCCTTTATCTTCTATTGTGCCCAGGGAAAAACTCGGCTGTAACTTATAGCCGAACCAATATTCCCCAGCAGAGTCGCCAATTTGTGTTGACGCCAAAAATCAACACACGAGGTCGCAGATAACCAGATTGCTTCACTTTCGTAGAAGCGCACAACTAGTTTTCAAGCAAACTAGCAAAGGGGATAATTCTTCAAATTACGGCGAAGAACCGGCTATTTTACAAGCAAGAACAGCAAAGGATAGCGGCAAAATTGAACCCAGGCGATGTTAGGATTCAACTTCGCTGAAAACCACAGCGCACAACACCTAGGCGGATCTAGTCGTGGTGTTGAGGCAGCGGCGATGTCTTGACAAGGTCTTTAAACCTGGCCGGGGAAGCAAAAAGGATTGGAAAAAAGGACGGGACTACAGGGAAGCTAGGGTAAAAAGTAGATGCAAATTGTATTGATCGATTGGTGATGATTTTAATCGGCCATAACCCTCTTCTATTTAAAGGGCGGAAGGTCTTAGCCGTAAGAGATCAGGACTCCTAAACTGAACAAGATTTACATATATGATTCGGTTATATCATTTGATTTCTAGACTTTCTATAACTGATAAATCTTTTCTAATCAAACACGTAAGTTTCCTTTGAGGAAGTCTTCGTGGAAAGTCCTGAGGACTTCACGGAAAGTCTTGATGAAACCGCGCGAGATCTCCGAAAGAGGTCCTGAACGGCCCTGATGAAACCACGTAATGCTCAGGAGATCTGAACGACCACGATAAAGCCGCGAAGCCCCGAGAGATCTTAGACAGCCCTGATAAAGCCACGTAGCGCTCCTGAGGATGTCTTGGGTGGTCCTGATGAAGGCGCGCAAGTGCTCCTGAGGAGGTCTTGAACGGCTGTGATAAAGCCGTGTAGTGCTTCCCAGGAGGTCTTGAGCGGCCCTAATGAAGGCGCACAAGCGCTCCTAAAGAGGTCTTGGACGGCCCTAGTGAAGCCACGTAGCATTCCTGAGGAGGTCCTGAGCGGTCCTGATGGAGGCGCACAAGTGCTCCTAAGGAGGTCTTGAACGACCGTGATGAAGCCGCGTAGCACTCCTGAGGAGGTCGTGAGCGGCCCTGATGAAGACGCACAAGCGCTCCTGAAGAGGTCCTAGATGGCCCTGATGAAGCCCTGATGAAGCCGCGTAGCACTCTCGAGGAGGTCCTGAGCGGTCCTGATGGAGGCGCGCAAGTGCTCATGAGGAGGTCTTGAACGACTGTGATGAAGCCGCGTAGCGCTTCCTAGGAGATCTTGAGCGGCCCTGATGAAGGCGCACAAGCGCTCCTGAAGAGGTCTTGGACGCCCTGAAGAAGCCGTGTAGCACTCCCAAGGAGGTCCTGAGCGGTCCTAATGGAGGTGCGCAAGTGCTCCTAAGTAGGTCTTGAATGGCCGTGATGAAGCCGCGTAGTGCTCCTGAGGAGGTCTTGAGCGGCCTAGATGAAAGCGCGCGAGTGCTCCTGAAGAGGTCCTGGACGGTCCTGATGAAGCCGCATAGCACTCCCAAGGAGGTCTTGAGCGGTCCTGATGGAGGCGCGCAAGTGTTCCTGAGGAAGTTCTGAACGACCGTAATGAAGCCACGTAGTGCTCCTGAGGAGGTCTTGGATGGCCCCAATGAAGGCGTGCGAACGCTCCTGAGGAGGTCCTGAACGGCTTTGATGAAGTCACGTGAGCGCTCCCGAGGAGGTCCTGAGCGGTTTTGATGGAGGCACGCAAGTGCTCCTGAGGAGGTCTTGGACGACCGTGATGAAGCCGCATAACGCTCCCGAGGAGGTCCTGAGCGGTCCTGATGGATGCGCGCAAGTGCTCCTGAGGAGGTCCTGGACGGCCCTGATGAAGCCACGTGACCGCCTTTGAGGAGGTACTGGGCGGCTCTGATGAAGGCGCGCGAGTTCTCCTGGAGACGCCACGTGAGCGTCCTTGAGGAGGTCCTAGGCGGCTCTGATGAAGGCGCGCGAGTCCTCTTGGAGAAGTCTTGTGCGACCCTGATAAAGCCACGTGAACGCCCTTGAGGCGGCTCTGATGAAGGCACGCGAGTTCTCCTGAAGACGTCTTGTGCGGCCCTGATGAAGGCACGTGAGCGCCCTTGAGGAGGTCCTAGGCGGCTCTGATGAAGGCGCGCGAGTTTTCCTGGAGACGTCTTGTGCGGCCCTGATGAAGCCACGTGAGTGTCTTTGAGGAGGTTCTGGGCGGTTCTGATGAAGGCGCGCGAGTTCTCCTAGAGAAGTTTTGTGCGGTCCTGATAAAGCCACGTGAGCGCCCTTGAAGAGGTCCTGGGCGGCTCTGATGAAGCCACGTGAACGCCTTTGAGGAGGTCCTGGGCGGCTCTGATGAAGACGCGCGGGTGCTCCTAGGGAGATCTTGGGCGGTTTTGATGAAGCCACGTGAGCTCCCTTGTTTTCATGGCTTGCTGTTTCCTAAAGACCACCTCTTGGACGTTTTGCAAGGGTCACCCTTTTGAGCCAAGACCTCTTATTTTGTGAAGATCACCCTTTTGGTCATTTTGCAAAGACCACTCTCCAGGTCTTCTTAGGAGGTCTTTGTGGATGTTTTCCAGAACCGCTCAGGACGTCCTATAGGATCTCCCAGGAGGTCTTTGAAGATATTTTGCCTTCCGATTCAAAACAAAATGTTAGATGAACCAGCGGTAGTTTTAAATTCTTACCATTGAACCAATCAGCATTGCAATGACCATCGTAGATACCAAATCTTGTCATCAACAACTTGTATATTTGGTGTTAATGAATTCGTGTGATGTACTTGTTTGGTATGCCTTTCATTGGATTGCTGTGTTGTTTGGTTCTTGAAGTTTCCGAGGAACAGAATCTGTCGCATGACTGCATCAACTTGATGACATTATGCAACTCTGCTTTTGATTTGTTTTTGAAAGGAAGGCGTGAGCGCTGTCTAATTTCTTAAAGCATGAAGGAAATAACAAATTCAGATTATGTACAAAAAAGAAAACAGCAGGGCAAAAGACCCACAACGACTGCAAAAGGGCAGCTTGACTGTCACAGCAAAATAGAGCTACTACAGAGGATTCAAAGAGCGCTACAAAAGGGCTCTTCTTCTATTGTTGACGTCCTCCTTAATCTGTTGAAAACGTCTTCCTTAATCGTTTGAAAACCTATTCAACACTCATGTATGTATTTTCGAAAATTCTTCTATTCCTTTCTTTCCACAAATTCCAGCAAGAGTATATGAATATTCTGTTGAAATTTCTTCTCTTCTGCCTTGCCATGCTGTTGTGGTTTGCCATCCAACATCGAGCTACGTTTGTAGAATTTGCCGGTGGGATAAGGTCCATGTCGTGCAACTTAAGGCATCGAGCCAATTTTAACCACATTTGTCTAGCAAAAGGACACCTAAAAATGAGACGTTTAGCTGATTCTTCTTCAGTTGCGCAGAGGGGGCGGGGCAGAAGAGATGTTTGACCATCCTCTAAGCATCAATTTATCTGCAGTCAGCACCTTGTTTTGAATGAGAAGCCAAGAGGAGAATTTGCACCTATTTTCTGTGTTTGCCTTCCAAATGATCTGATGGTTGTAGGTGGTGAATGATCCATGGAATTGAGCTTCATATGCAGATTATGCAGAGTAGTCTCCAGATGCGGTCGAGACCCAAGTGATGGTGCCCAGCGTTAGCCGTTAGTTGCCGAATAGCAAGCCAGACTGGCAGAGCTCGATGAATTCGTCCAACTGCATTGTGTGCTCTGCGTTTGATTTGTCACAACCACCAATAGGTGTTGATGGGTAGCACATGATGTAGCCTGTCATAATGCCCCAATCGTGCGCACTCCAACAGTTTATGATGAATCAGAGTAGCTAGTTGCTTCAGCATGTATTTCCGCATGACACAAGTGTTCAGAAGACGCTTCAGCCATATAAAGATAGAAGTACACCTATGTACTGATTTTTTTTTCCCAATGGGAGCAAAGACGATACTGCAAGCCTATGTATTAAGACCAAAAGGAGACTACTCAAATCAAGAAAAATCATGTTCACTACAAACCAGACTTTTCTTTATCAAGGGTACACCACATCCTGTAACATAAAAGCTACATTTTAAGTAATTACAACTAGAGTTCATAGAAAAAGATAATGGTTTTGCTATTTTTAAGTCATCTGAAATTTTCTTAAGTTTAAGTCACTTGTTGTGATCATTGGATTGTATAGAGATTGATATGTCATATGATTGGATATTGATCTAATAGATAAAAAAGATGACTTATGCTTAAAAAAATTTCAGTCACTTTATGAATAGACAGTCCCAAACGATAATCGAATGGAAAATATCGAGCTAACCATACGTTAACGTTACAGCGGTCTCACAAAGATACCCAAACGAACAGGGACAGTAAGTGTAAACTCTGCAGCCTCAGCAAAACAATAAGACTTCATGTGGATTCCATTTTAGCTGCACAATCAGGGCGCCATCACTCTTGACACCACACTTTGTGCTTTCATCTGCTGCCGCAGCAATTTGAAGTTGCATCGCTCTAGCAACGAAGCCCTCTTGAATCTCATTCTTTTGAAAGATGCCCAATATGGTCTGAAAGCTGAAAGATTGTAGCCTGCAACCAACACCAAATAATTGACATACAATCTCCAAGCTGCATAACTACAGAGCACTACAATTTGAAATTGCCCAAGAACATGTTTACATCGGGGTATTGCTATGTTATTGTGAAGGTCGCCGGGGCTGCTCGCAGCGGCCGCCACACGAACACGACTCTTCGCTCCTCACGCTGCAGCTCCGCCCCCTCATCGCGTCCCGCTGAGCCGCCCCCATCACGCCGCTCCGCCACACTCGCCGCCCCGACGCGCCGCTCCATCCGCATTCCCCAGTCCTCTCTAAACCTAACCCTACCACCCAAACAAAATGCCGGCTCAGATAAAAACCAAATGGGCCAGGCCTTTCCCAGGCCGTCGGGAGGCCCAATCCAAGCGTGAATCCAACTGTAAGCCCAAAAGAACGGCGAAAATTACAGTTGTGTCATGGCTTACTGTGCAATTTTACCTCTATCCAGATTATACTACACATACTATGGTAGGGGTAGTATAACTAAATCCTAACCAATTTGATCTATTGGATAAGCAGAATGAACGGCTCATATTGATTGTAATGTACCGTAAAAGAGCTATAGTAAATTCTTCCATCTTCTCAATGAAAATACACAGCCCTGCTTGGCTGCTTGTTTCTCGAAGAAAGAAGGAAAGAGCGAAAGTAAGAAATGTCCATGTCTATTTCTGTTTAGTTTGCATTCATCTCCATGGACTCTAGATGGAATGGAAGAGCCACCTCAGCAAAATAAAGCAGGTCGAATGGAAGATCCACCTGAGCAACCTAAAGCAGATCCAGTGAACCTGCGCGTGAATTCGGTACTGTCGTCGGGGCAGCCCACCGGCTTCAGCGACATACACCAAGTCAGGGGTACCCATTCGTACAGTGTAAATGGTACAGAAAGACCAGATAGTCTTGATTGAAGAACACAACATATCTTGGAGTGAAGGGGTCTAGGAAATCCTCGCTCTAAGCCACCTCGTACGGAGCGAGAGGTCCAGGAGCCTTCGCTTTGGGTCCGCCTCGCGTGGAGCGAAGGGAGTCGAGGCTATTTGTGAGCTAGGAGTACATGCGTGGTGGACGAGACCTATGAAGGTTCATCGTGCACCAAAGCTACACTCGGGAAGGTGAAAAGACCGTGATACTCCTATAGTCGTGGGACCTTTTTAATCATAGAACTATAATCTTCTGTACTCTTGATGTAACACTACTAATAGTATATTTCCCCTTGCGAAGGGGGATAACAAAAACACAATTTACTCATACTTGCACCGTTCTTCCACCTTTGAGAACCTTTGGGATTGACACCCCTTCGCATTACAGGGTACCCGTGAGCTGTGGATCATCCTTCTCTACTGTTTAGTATGTAGCTACGACAGTTAATACCGTTCGTAGGAAATGGCAAACAAGTCACATTAACATGGCACCTCGTAGTAGGAAGAGCGTACCAAGGCTTCAGCAGCCCAGGAGGCGGCCGCGCCGGGGGCTCCGCGGGCCAAACGCAGTAGGATGTCCGCTGTTGCGGCCACTGCCGAAGCCGTTTAAGAAAAAGCCAACAACTCCACAGACGGGAAAAATCATCGGAAGTGACACCCGATGCATAGAGGCCTCGTTGCCTCAAGATCACCGGGCGGCACCTCCGCCGCCCGCCACCTCGTCCGTGACCAGAGAGGCTTACGAGGAGATAAAAAAGAACTAGCCGACCTCCGTCAGAAATTGTTGAGTCTTCGCCACCCTGTGGCAATAACACCAGTCAAGGGGCCACCACCCGCGCAGCCGGATCCTCGGCAAATTTATGCATGTCTAAGGAATCTTTGATCATGTCGTCAGTAGGGCTCCTTCCAGTAAACATCTCAAGCAACAATATGCCGAGACTGTAAACATCCCCAAGAGTCGAGACAACACATCCTTCGCCGTACTCTACAGTTATTCAGATTTCAGACATTAACTGATCAGTATAATGTATTAATGAAAATGCAAGTGTAAGATATGAAAGGCTGGAAGTGAAGACTGAGAACAATACGAGTAGGAATTTCTATTGTCTGGAGCGACTTAACCAATGGAACCGCTTTCCAATGAAGCTAATTTAATTTAACAAAGTTTTGCTTGTATTATCGGTAAGGATTTTTGATATGCCAAAATCTCCAACTCGGGCACTCATATCTTCTGCAAGAGGGATGTTGCTTAGTTTGAGGTCGCAATGAATTACTGGCGACTGACAGTTTTTTTTCAAGGATGTGCAAAATATTGAGTTGCATGCACCAACCAATTCATCCAAAAACTTAAACTATGAGGAAAGTCGGACAATTCACTTATACTTCAACACTCCCCCTCACGTGTAGGCTTACTCAGTCCTAAAATGTGGAATAGAAATGGACTACAATTATTTTCTTAATTGCGCCAGCCGGGTCTTGAACTCAAGACCTCTTGACTCTGATACCATATTGAGTTGCATACACCAACCAATTCACCCAAAAACTTAAGTTGATGAGAAAAGACGGACAATTCACTTATACTTCAACACAAAAGCTTTGCACATCATATCATTAGAAGAAAAGGAACCGAGTTCACCGAGTAAACAAGGGATACAAGCTAAAATGAAAGAAAACTCCAGCTACCAGGACTAGTTCGGCAGCCGAATGCTTACTGAAAGAACAAAGTACAATTTACGGTGAATAGTGCGAATGACCGACAAGAACACAGGAGTGCTACTACTCGTGCATCGCCGACCCCATTTGATGCCCCGGCGCCAAGCGCCATTGCTGATGCTCCTGAAGAGCAAGGTTAAGAAGCTGATCAACAGATATGGTGATGTTGTTGAAGATCCTTTGATTGCGCTCTTTCTAAATCATCCATGAGACTAGAGTGATACAAGAATCTGTATCCTTTCTTAGATGCTTTGGCGCTAACATTCGTGCAGTCAACCAGTAGTCTTGAAGGGTGACTGGACAACCACTCGGCACTGGGCAACGCGACCCGATAAGCGAGCGTATTGCTCAGAGTGGGCATGATATCGACAGTTATTGCGAAGATAGTCCAAAGCATCCATGATATCGACAGCAATGTCTAGTCTCTGAACTAGGCTGAGCGTATTGCTCAGAGTGGGCATCTTAGATTTTGGATGAAGCAAATCTTCCGAACTACCGTTGGGCGTGAACTCAAAAACCAATGCCTTGAATTCTTGACCTGTTGGTCATGATCTTTATGAGACAACGATGACGCACCCTTCTCAGTGCTTCACATTCAGCCACAAAACTTCTAGCAGATCCGGACTGTCGTATGTTAAAAACCTTTACAGCCGCAGTAGCACCCTCATCATGTAAAGTGCATTTATAAACAGCGCCATAGCTTCCTTTTCCAAGCAAATTGGCTTCTGAAAATCCATTGGTTTCATTTGACAATGCATGATAAGAAACTCTTCCATACTGTTCCTCAAATCCTGTGGGTATAAATTGGCTCCTGTCTTTGTCTGAGCTTCTGATGGATCAACTGAATAAGAGCAACTGTTAAAACTGAGAACACGAGAACACCCATAGTTGTTAGAGCTATTATAAGGGATTTTGACAACTGCTTTTTGTTCTTTCCCACAGCAGGTGTGGAACATGTAGTTAAATGAAGCTGAGGTATTCCGCCACAAAGCTCATTATTTCCATCAAATGACAAGTATGGTCTCTAAAAACACCTCCTTTTGGTACTTCGCCTTGCAGATCATGGAAGGACAGATCCAGTTTTGACAACAATGTCAAGTTCTGTAGAACTGTGGGGATTGGACCTGACAAGTTGTTGTGCGCAAGATATAATTGCTGCAGGTTGCCAATACTGCCAATACTACCGATGGCATCAGGAATGCTACCCGACAGCTTATTCATGGTCAGGTTCAGCAAACTGAGACCTTTTATATTCTTCAGAGATTGAGGTATGCTTCACTCAAACGAGTTCAGATCCAGCAATAGCCGATCCAACACTATGCAATTCCCAATGCTATCAGGTATGTTGCCTGACAATTGGTTTCCTGACAGAATCAGTTCGTTAAGGTCTGCCAAGCCAACAACTTCAGTAGGAAGCGACCCAGACAGTGAATTGTCTGATAAGTTTTAAGTAAAAAGAAAGTGCAGGAAACTTTCAAATTTCTCTGGGAGTTGAACCATTAATTCGGTTCGTTGACAGATCAAGGACAAACAGATTCTTCAACTTCCCCAGGCTTGCTGGTATTGGTCCCTCCAAGTTGCCATAGTATGCAAAAAGCCTATTCAACAGTGTAAGATTTCCTAGTGATAAGGTATGAAGCCTGACAAGCTAGTGCTGTACAGGCCTAACTCCAGTGTTCCCCTAGGCGTCCGCCTAGACCGCCTAGGCGCAGCCCTCCCGCCTAGACCGCCTAGCCGATTTATCCCGCCTAGGCGGCCGCCTAGCCCCGCCTAGGCCCGCCTAGGCGGCGATTAGGTGCTAGGCGCTGGTCAGCCGCCCGACTAGCGCCTAGCGCCTAGGGGAACACTGCCTAACTCAACCACGTTTTCTAGCTAGCTTGCCAATGCTCTCTGGAATACTATGAGTCTGAGTCGAACATGTAATTAGGGTATAAATATGTACCGCCGATCTCTTGTAACTCTAATTAGAAAGAAAAAGAAAAACTCATGGAGCCGCCGTAATTCGGCTTCCAGGGACGTAGACTTTGCCGAACCTCGTAAAAAAATTCCCGTGTCTCTTGTGTGCTTGATGTGATTGTTCTCTTGCGCAAAGAGCTGTCACCGGTTCCAACACCGCTGAAACAGTTCCATGCAAGGCCAAGTTTTGTGAGAGCAGAGATTGAAGACGGGGTAGCTCCACTGAATCTGTTGTCTAAAAAGCTAAGAGATTCGATGCTGGGGAACCTATTGCCAATATCAGCAGGAATTGTTCCGTACAACATGTTTCCTGACACTAGAAAGTATTTCAACAACGACAAATTGTACAGAGTGTGGAAGCACACCAGAGAGGTTGTTTCCGTAGAGGCTGAGGCCCTGCAGGCCTCGAATGTTGCCGAGATCGGGTGGGATTGGAGCCCTGAGCTAGTTTTTAGCTAGATCAAGCATGTATAGGGACGACAGGTTGGCCAGTGAACCTGGGATGGCGCCCGTCAAGCTGTTGTTTCTCAGCGAGAGCTTCTGGAGGCTTGTAAGCTTGTCGCCGAGCTCGATAGGAATTCGCCCATGGAGTTGGTTGCTGCTGAGTCCCAGGAAAATTAAGCTGACACAGAAGCTTAGGTTGGCAGGGAGCATACCGGAGAACAAGTTGTAGCTCAGGTCAAGTGTCTGCAGACGCACTAGGCGGCCAATGCTTGAGGGGATCTCCCCCCGGAACCAATTGGAGCTCAGATTCAGTGTTTGCAGGAAGGTGAGGTTTCCGATGGCCGGAGAGAGTGTACCAGTGAGCCCCTAGGAGGGAAGGCTCAGCGCCACCACACGCGGCGTGCCCTGACCGCGGCTGCATGCCACGCCTTCCCAGCTGCAGAAGCCAGAGCTGGCGTTCCAGGAGGCGAGCACGTCAGAGCCGTGGCCGACAAGCCCTGCCTTGCAAGCGAGCAGCGCATCGGCCTCGTCGCTGCCATCTGCTCTCCAGGAGGCCATTACAACCATGATGGAGAGGGCGGAAGACAGCAAACTCATGACACGCATCGGCGTTGCCTTGGTGGGGTGGTATGTAGCAAAGAGCTTGCTGTCATACATAGCCTTCTATGTAGGCTGTTTTTGGTGAGAGCGTGAATGCAAGTTGGTTCCCCCTACTGGAGCAACTTGCCATGGTTCAACGTATCCACGCAGCATGCATGTTTGGCGACCAGTGTGCGGCTTTACTAGTTTGGTTTGGGTTGGGCATACGTATCCATCACATCTAAAAGCTTAAGTTGATGAATGAAGACGGACAATTCACTTATACTTTAATATCCGTGTAGGCTCATTCAAACTTAAGACGTGGAATAGAAGTGGACTATAATTATTTTTTTCTTTAATTGTGCCAATCGGATCTTGAATTTAAGACCTCTTGACTATAATACCATATTAAGTTGTATGCACCAATCAGTTCACTAAAACGCTTAAGCTGACGGGGAAAGACAGACAATTTATTTATACTTCAACAGGGTCAGTTTGACCATAGCTTTCTTTCCCCTTTTAAGAAACTTTTAGTCAAGGTTGTAATTTTGACCTGAACTCATGTGCGAACATAAGAGCCTGTGATATAGGGTTGTAAACGAATCGGATAATTCTCGACTGATTGACCGAAAGCTTGCGGAGCGAATACGGAAGAGATAGATGATTATCCGACACTATCCGTGTCCGACTTCGATTCCTAGGAAAAAATGCAGAATAAGATACGAGATAAACGATATCTATCTGTATGTATCCATATATCAGGAGGTATAAGGAAAACTTGTTACGACTTCACTTAAGAACATGATAACAAATAGATGAGTTGCTGCATCTGAGCAGACAGTGAATACTACGAGTTTTTCCTTCGACATCTTAGTGGTTAGTCTCTCCGTGTTCGCTCTGATTACACGTCTACTGTCTAATGTCCTGTGTAGGGGTACAAAAGAAGCGGATAATATCTGTTCGACCGACCGATCGAAGGCTCGCGGAGCGAATACGAGATGGAGAAATGTGTATCCGACACTATCCGTATTCGACTCCGACTCCGAAAAAAATACGGAATAGAATACAGGATGAGCGATGTCCGACCACATCCACTCCTATTGCACCCCTGTCGCAAGTGGTCGAACCTGGACTGTGCCTATCTGTGTCCAAAATCCATGGCTGCATATGTAAACATGCAATTAAAGTTTGCTTCGGCCCAAAATAAGTTGGGAAAGCTCACGACTTGGCTTACTGGTTGCTCACGGTTTACCTAATTAAGCATGCATCAAACGTGTTCTTTTCCGATTTCTAAACAAAATTTTGATTCAATTATGGATCAATTGGGCTTCTAAATGATAAACACAAACAAAAAGCTCACGGCTAAAGTTATCTATTGCTTTTGATTCCCGCAAGTTAAGCAATCAGCAAACACGCTCTTTACCTTCCTAAACACAATTTTTGGATTAATTCGTCACTAGTTAGCCAACCTGCTAAACAGGCAGAAGTTGACATCATGATTTTAACTTTTCTCCCACAAAAGTAACTACAAACTTTCTCATTTCCAGAACGCAATATATAAATAACTCTAGTACTTTAGAAACCTAAACCTCCTAGGAAAATAGCATAGGTAGCGAATCTTTCTGCAAAATTGATCAGTATGATCTAGATTTTAGAGTTTTACACACACAAAAAAATATTCACTTTGATCAAGTACTTATCTCACATAAGAACCTTAAAATATCAAACAATTCAAGAAAAAGAGGCCATGATATACAGGACATGAGACTGTAAATAAAAGGGAGAAATGCAAATTGATCAGTATGATCTAGATTTTAGAGTTTTACACAACAAAAAAATCACTTTGATCAAGTACTCATCTCACATAAGAATCTTAAAATATCAAACAATTCAAGAAAAAGAGGCCATGACATACAGGATATGAGACTGTAAATAAAAGGGAGAAAAAAGCGTCGGGCAGTTCAGTGGTAGCAATTAGCAAAGGTAATGGCTTACCTGAGAGGTTCTGAGGACTGTCAACGTGGAAGTGGCCAAACACAACTCTGGTTCTGAACTAGATATGATGAGTTGCTGTGTAGCCACTCATTGATTGATCTATAAATTCAACCGAAAAAAGGTGGTATAACTTTAGCATTGTGCTGTAAAAAATAGACGAAACCAATAATTCAGTAGCACCAGCAGTTCAATTGGTAATTATTCACCATGTCAAACAAGTGGTATTACGATATTATCAGTATTTTTCAAATTCCACAAAATATTTGGAAACATCTTTTATCCATAATTTATGTGTTCATTTGTTGGCAACAACTACACACAACATATATAACAGATGAACGAACAAACATAAGCATGTATTTCACATATACTTCAGAATACAAGCATGTAAACCAGCAAGTGCAATGAATCACCCCAAACATAAAAAACTATCCAGCTATGGCAATTCTGAGACTTTCGAGATATCATATTGTCAATGACTCTTTCTGATAATTGTTTTAGCACAAAAGATGAGTATTGTGACCTGGACACTCATAGCCTAGATTTTGTCAACCCATAAACCTAAGTGCCCAGCACCCTCTGTTAGGATCACAGAAGCAGAATCTGTCGATGAATTATTTATGAACATGGAATAGCCTTGATAGTGGATCCAGTTTTAGATTCTTCCCTGTCATACTTGGAGACTGATCTTCTGTGGCAGACCCATCTTTCTTCATATGTATTGCTTTCACCAATATCCTGGTTCTTGGTTCTGGAATCATCCCTCTCGACTTCATTGTTGTGTAATATTGCAAAGCCTCATCCAACTTTCCTTGGGAATGAAGTCCATGAACCATAATAGTAAATGATCGTTGATCTGGACCTGATCCATTCTTCTCCATCTCATCCCACGCTTGTTGCACCCCCTTCTCATATTTCCAACTGACATAAAGGTTCAATATTAAGTTATATGTGTCAGAGTCCAATTTACAACCTGATTTCTCCATCCTCTGCAGCAACGTAATAACATCTTTGGGTTTCTCGGTCGTCTTCAGAATGTACGAGTATGTCTTATTGTTTGGAACGCAGCCCTTCCCCTCCATATCATCCAAAAGCTCATGGACTTTCTCCATCCGCTTTATCTGACAGAAGTATTTTATTAATGTGTTGTAGGTAGCCACATCTGCTTGACAACCACGGTCATTCATCTCACCAAAAATCTCAAGTGCTTTTGGAATCCTTTTCTTGAAGCACAATTGGTCAATGATACAGTTACAAATTGCCACATCAGGATTGATCCCTTTCTCCCACATGCTGGTAAACAGTTTCACTGCAGTACTGAGTTTGCCGGCTTTGGTCAGTGAATTTATGAATGTACCATAGGTGAACAGGTCTGGCTTAAGCTTAGATGCAATGATCGCGTTCCAAATCCTTTTAGCATCTGCCAGGCTTCCCTTGACACACCAACCGTTAAGAATGATGTTCCAGCTCTTTATGACAGGAGGGAACTCATCTTTCTTTTGGAGAAAGAGGGCCTCTGCCTCCTCGACATGCTTGTACCGACAAAGCGACATCAGAAGTATCTGGAACCCAACCAAGTCGAGCTCAAACCCATAATCCTTTCTCTTGTAGAACATATCTATCGCCTCCTGCACCTTGTGCGCACCTGCATACCGATTCAACAGGACCGCAAACATCCTGTTCGTTACCACCGACCCGCGGCGCTCCTCAGGAATCTCATCGAACAGCTGCCTCATGAGCCTGACCTTCTTCATCCGCCCAAGAATGTCTAGCATCTCCGTGTAAGCCCTTGAATCATGGGAGTACCCAGGCAGCCCAGCCGTCCAGTTGAAGAACGACAGCGCGACCTGCCAATTGGACCGCTGCTTCTGGAGGACCTTCAGGACGACATCCTCATCCATCTCATCTGCAAACTGACGGAGAGCTTCACTGAGCTCGGTATCTCCATCACTGGACTTGAGAATTTTCAGAACTTCACTGACACAGACATCCCTGGAACCCTCTGAAGCACCTGTATGGCAAAGTCTTAGTGATCCAAGAACATATCCACTTGGAAGAACACTGTGGTGAAAGCGTGGAGGCAAGCCTGTGCTAGCCAGCCACTCCGAGGCATTGCGTCGAGCAGTTGGTGGGCACGAGCCCAGGACGCCGAGCCTTCTAAGAACTGCACGCGGAAACAAGACCCCATGTTAGCCGAATTAGCAACAGTTCATAGATTTCATACAAAGGAAACATTTTTTTTCTTTAGAACTGCTACGCCTCGAATCGGACGGAGCTGGGAGTCAATGCGTGAGATGGGCATACTGGACAAGGAACCGCGTTGCGTGATGGGCTCACTGGAAGAGGGCGGTGGTGATTATGCGTACCGAAGAGGGGGTTCTTGGACCTGAAGGCGGCGGAGAGGATCGCGTACGCCGGCGGCGGCGGCATCGTGCCGGAGGGGAGCGCGAAGGAAAAGAAGAGAGATGTATTGTTCGATGGTGTCTGGGCCGCTCGAAGGATGCAACCCAGAGAGAGGGAGGAATTTTTTCCCTAATGGCACGGCTTGAAACAGCATTAGCAAAAATAGTCTTATCGTAGGCTCAAATATAGAGTTAGCGTACAATTCTACGCGAGAGAAACAGTTCGTGTGCCATGACGTCACGTCTGCCTCGTCCGTACCACCCTGTTGCGGACAAGAACTGTGCATGGCTCAGCCACACCTCTTTGATGCGGACGAGCACTGTAGGCATCGTGTCCGCACGTCCTTAGTTTGGACACAGTGTGTCGGCTTGCCCAAGACATAAAGTTTGGAGATGGACTAATGGACAAGACACGACGTGACACAAATAGGTGGGACTTGGCGGAAAGATGTGGCTTTCGGCACATGTGTTCGAAGCAGAGACATGCGGATGTGACGCTCCAACCCTAGCGCGGACGAGGTCGCTACAGTGTTGTCTGCATCAGGGTGGTGCAGACGAGATCTTTCCGCTTGCTCGTGTCGCAGATGAGACAGACGTGGCGCCACGACACGCGTTCGTGCTTCCCTAGCGTGGAATTACACGCTAATTTTGTATTTGTGCCCGTGATGATACCATTTTTTGCTAATACGGTTTCAACGGTGCTATTTGGGAGAAAAAAATCAAGAGAGAGGGAGAGTGGGGGGCACGTGAGGGCCCACCAAAGTTAAAGTCTGGATTTTTTTTCGGGCCGTAATTCCAGTGAGCGTCCGCCACGTGGACAGAAAAAAAGCTTGATTTGAGTGAGGGACGTAAAGGCCCACAATATCGCCCAAGCAAACTCGAAATCCGGCGCATAGGTAGGCAAAGGCTACAGCCCAGGTGAGGCTTCCGGACGTAATACCGACGAACGTCCGGCGTGTGGACGAGCCCACCGTCGGCCGCCGCCGGAAGATTCCTAGCCGACTTCCCTTGCCCTCCCTCCTCCCCGCGCGGCGGTCCGGCCTCCGTCTCCGGCATGCAATGCATACTGTTCAATGTTGATCTTTGTGAGGGGCAGATTGTTTTTGTGTGTTCTTGCACGAGCATGCAGTGCATAGATGCCTCATGCCTACGCGCCTTTCCAGTTAATTATAGCGATCGAATCATCCAAATGATCAACTCAAGTTAGTACGATATATACTAGTACTACTAGCTACGTTAATACGCAAAACTTAGCACACAAGAATGCCCAAGTTTTCATGCTTCGATTTCTTCATGATCTCCCAATTGAAACTCACCTTATGTTCTTATCATTCTGTTCTTCTACTTCTACAAAGGAGTAGAGCAGCTGGGGACTTTTTGCGGAGTAGCTCAAACTTTCAAAAGCAATTTGCGAGTGTAACCGGTCACCAACCCTCCCGCCAAATCCTCTTCGCAAGGGCAACGCTCCTATATAGCTCGGCGCGCTCAAGAAACATGGCGACCGGCAGATCCACGACGGCCATGGCGTTCCCCTTCCCCTCCCTCGCCGGCCTCCTCGCCCGCCGCCCGCTGCTCCTCAACGCGGCCACGTGGACGGTGGTCGCCACCACGGCCGTGGCCGTGGCGGCGTTCTCGCCGGAGCTCGCGTTCGTCTGGTCGGTCACGCCCGGCGCGCCGCTTGCCAGGGCGTGCCCGGAAGGCGGCATCGGCCTGCCGCTCGACGGGCCACCGTGGGACGCCGTCTGCGTGCCGGCCAGACTGTTTGGCCGGGCCGGCCCGGACGTGATCGTCCCGCTCGTGTTCGCCGTCGTGGTGGTCGCCAGCGCCGTCGGGTTCACGACGGCCGTCGGGGTGTGGGAGGACGACGACGACGGCAACGACGAGGCTGTAATAGTACAAGTGTAGGCTGTAATGCTTGTGCTGTATATATGGATCTTGGTTTTAAGTTTCTGATGTTTTCAGTTGCAAGAAAGCAGAGACAAATCCTTCTGAATGTTGTAAAACATCCGGTGGCCATGAGACACTGAAAGAATTGAAGAAGTTTCAGGCAAACTGAAAGTAGGGTGATAGCTAGGCCAAAATCCAGAGCTGAACGGCATGTATATTGGACAAATATTAACAAGAGTACAGGTTGATCTTAGCCACGATACAAAGAAGCATGAAGAATTTATTTCTGAACAATATGTGTTCACCACTTCACCATACGGTATTTTCCTACTACTGCTGCTGCTACATATTCAATCAATCACTTGTACCAGTAGCCAAACAGTATCAGATCGCTTTTCTGATCCTGCTCTTCGGCTCTCATTTTGCAGACTTGATCAGCTCTTCGCTGAATTTCCAGAGTTGCTTCGACAAGGCATCACTTCTCGCCAGCTTGCCTGTCTTCTCCTCATTGCAGTCAGCAAAGTATTTACCTGTCACTCCCTTGAGCTGAGGGTTGAGCCCTACATAACAAGTAGTTGCTGCTCCCTGGAAAATCGTAACGTATGTTCCTTTAGATATAGTCATGAATTTCAGAACAAAAATTGCAAAATGATACAGATTCATTACTTGCACATTGTGACAATTTTTTAAAAAAATTGGAATTGGTATGAATGAGAATTGATAAATAAAAAAACAAGAATAGAGAAGATCTGGTTCCAAACCTGGGGTACATTCTTCCACAGCATGTAAGTGACAACTTGAATTGCCTCTGCAAGTGAAAGCAAAGAAGTTTCATAACACTGTGGAAAGATAAAGGCACTGTCCCTGAAATTGGAGATGCATAACTAAAATTTGAGAGTTGAGAACACAGATTCACAGGAAAAACTGAGCTTGAGAACATACTCATGAGAACAAAGGAGTGCCTCATCAAATTGGTCATGATCAATCCAGGATGAACGCAATTAACTGTGATGTTTGCTCCTTCTTCCTGTTTCAGTAACATATAATTTATGGTACATAAGAATGGAATACTTAACTGGAGGGCAAATAATTTAATACCAGGAGTAGGTCTAAGAGTAATAATCAATGTCCGCTGGTTGAAAGTTACTACACATACATCATAATGATGACAACAGTTTAAACAAGTCAAATCAGAGTTTTAATGGAATGCTGTTACAAATCAAGATCAGCAAAGTGTACTGGAGCCTAGATAATCTCTGGAAGTCATAATAAATATCCAATTCAGTTCATGAAGATCTGAAGTTATTTGATTCACAAAGTTTTCGCGGGCTATTGCTTACTAAATACTACTTGTGATCCAAACATCATAGTAGTGTAACGGGCAAAAAGCGTCATGACCATGATAGACAAAATGCACTGAGCATCATGACCATGATATACAAAATACACTGTGTCTTCAGGTTTCTATTCTTCTGAATAAAGGAAGAAAAAGGTGAACATTTGGAGAGAAAAATAATACCTTGAGCCGTCTAGAGAGCTCTCTCGCGTGCAGTATGTTTGCCAGCTTAGATTGTCCATAAGCCATTTTATCATTGTATCTGCCAATACAAAATCATAACTTACAGTTCAATCAATAGCAGATTTCCCCCCTAAAGAACCCTAAGAGCACATACATTTTCTTGTCATTGAGTTTATCAAACTCAATCCCATTCGGATATGTATGGAGGTGGGCGACTGAAGATAAGTTCACAATGCGACCCTCAATACCCGTAGACTTAGCAGTGGCTTTCATATTATCAAGGAGGAGGCTGGTCAGCAGAAAGTGACCTGATTGAGCATAACATATGAAACAAATATCAGTATCAGCCAAGGATTTTGCCTGTTCCAAGTAAGTCGTGTTGACTATTGCTGACAGTGAGAGACAATACCGAGATGATTGGTGGCAAACTGCATCTCAATCTCATCTTCAGACAGTCGAAAAGGACAGAACATCACACCTGCATTGTTTCTGCAGAACAGAAGGATTTAGACGTCTTGATTCAGTGAAATGTCGACAAAAGGAAAGTGCTACAATAGACTAGCAGTGATATACAGCTAACCCTGAAAAGAAACTTCTGAAACACAGGCAACGTACATATCGCAGAAAAGCAAGTGTCATAAGAGATGAAGGGGTTACATCAAGATGTTCAGAGGAAGATCCATCGAGTTGAACTGGTCCGCAAAGGCCCTGACAGACTTGAGGGAGCTCAGGTCAAGCTTCAGAACATCAATACGAGCTGTTGGGTTTCCCTCCATGATGCTCTTCCTTGCCTCTGATGCAGCCTCTGTGTTTCTTGCTGCGATGATGACATGAGCTCCTCTCAGGGCAAGGACTCTCGAGGTCTCCAGACCAATGCCACTCGCTCCACCTGAAAGATGTCAGAATTACGGCTTTCAATAAAACAGGAATAGATCTTTGAAAACATGTCGTAGAAAACTGCATTTTATTAAAGGTTTGGTTACAAACGTACTAGCGGCATTAGTGGACTCCCAGAACAAATTATCTCAAGAGTTACGAATAAGCCAGGCCTATGCTTTATGAGTAAGCAATGTTGAATTATTGACAGGACCCAACACGGAGTCCTCTAATTGTTAGTACTTAGTACGAGGTTTTTGGACTCCTGCACCATTAGGACCACGTAGTGACTTAAAACATAGATAGTAAGATGCAATGACTTAAAACACGCAAGGAAGCTCTTGTGGCAGCACAAATCTATAGTCCATAACTTCTAGGAAAAGCTCCCATCTAACGTTGAACCCGACCACACCAGGCTTGATTGTCAATAAATGCAAGAATCGATTTCACTACCAACCATAGGAAAAGGGCAAATCTTCGAGCTTCTTTGAATTTCAAGTGAACACCGAAGCTTCCCAAATAGTTTAGTGCAATGAAAAGGATAGAAGATGATATCCATCTAACTGAAAGGATCCTGCCATTGTATGATCTAATTGCTGTTGCAATAAGCTTAGAGTAACATGGAGCAACATTACTGTAAGAATTGCTGTGTTAGAAAAGGATAGGCGAATATAAATGAAATGTATGTTCCTGCCAATTTATAAATTATGGTTTCATCAAGATAACGGCACAAAGGTGCAGAATTGTCAGTGCCACGGCATCTCAAGTTTCCCCCCTATTTTTATATGTACATGAAGAGGCAGTTATAGCTAAACATAAAGTACAAGATTATATTGGTGAGAGTTGAGATACATGCAGTTTTGATTCAGTACGTGGGTTACCACGAAAACACAAGATACATCTCAACAAGAGCAGGTACAGTTGGTGCTTGTAAAGAGAACCAACAGACAACACCATACTATTTTTTTGGCTGAGCATAACAACACCATACTATTGACAATTGATTCAAGGCCACACAAAAGAGTTGTCCCAAAAAGACTCCACAGATCCAAGCTCTATACATACTGTCCTCCTATTCCACATAAAAGAAGGAGAAATATCCTACTTTCCCACATCAAAAAAGAAAAGAAAAGATAAGAAAAGCCATGAGTACATGTGTTCACAAAAGTTTCAAGAAATATAACCAGCAGCATTGAGAAGGAAACCATCATCAAAACTTAACAACTTCGATTCGTAAAAATCTCTCAGTACTTGCAATTTTCAAGAACATATCATTATAACAAGGAGATGTTAGTTACAGTTCACAAGAAAACATAACATACATCTCAACAAGGACTAGTGTTTTTTTTGAAACGGAATCTCAACAAGGACTAGTACTACTGTAAGAAAACCAATGACAACAACACATGGTTAGCAGTTAATTCCGTACATACAAAATGATATCACAGCACCGTCATAAATCCGGCTGACCAGCTCTGAACCCAACAGCACCACATACACACAAAAAGAAAATAGCTCTTCCATAGGGGAAAAAAGGGCACAATATATTCACAAAAATTGCATACAAATCTAACCAAGAACACTGAGAGCAGGGCACCATCATCAAAGTCTACTTGATCCACTGAAGGCCTTTTGTTACTGAAACTTACAGCATCAAGTTCTTTAAAGAACAAATTACTGTAACATGACAGCCAGTAGCAATGCTGCTCTGCTAGTGACTCATAACAACCAGTCAATTCATGGTGTACAAAGAACATCACAAAACACCCAAAAGAATCCAAGCTACCAGCTCACCTCCCCATCACACGCCCAAAAAGGGAAAGATAGAGAGGAAGAACAGGAGACGCAGGCACGCAGCGCATTCATATTTCATAGAAGCCGCACTTGAATGATCAATCTAACCAAGAGCAATTAAGCAGCAACGAGTTTGCATTACTGCCGGTCACAAGAAAAGATCAATCTGGTGGGTTACCTGTGACGATGACGGTGAGGCGGCTGGCGTCGACGCCGTCGGTGACCTGCTCCGCCGTGGACGCGGACCCGTACCCGCTTGCGCCCGGCCGGCCGGTGATGAGCGACAAGATGCCCATTATCTGAACTCCCAAAACCGAACCGACCAAAACCAAGTCCAAGAACAGAACAGAACAGAAAAGAAAATGTTAGTCACCAAGAACAAGAACTAGCACTCCCAATTAACCAACTAAACTAGACCAAGAACTCAGGGCAAGAACCACGCGATTCATGGCACCATCTTTCTCACCTCGACGGGTTAATTAATCGCGAGATTTGTTTGATGCGCGAGGGAGCGGAAGGAAGCAGGCGTGCATGGGGAGAGGGAGGAGGTTATTTATGGTTGGGGCGCGGGTAGCAGTTTCGTTGGGGAGTAGCTAGAAACGAAAACTCAGAAAAGATTAAGGACACAGCAACTCTGAAAGGGATCGGAATCCGGTCGAATTTTGGGGAATTCTTGGACGCGAAGATTTTTCTCTCTCTCTCTCTTCTCAAGCAGAGAATCAGTTCTTGGACAGAAAGAAAACTTGTAGTAGAAGAAACGGTTTATTAATTTTTTTAAGAAAAATGCTGGAGCTCTGCGGTTCAATTAAATGACTAATTGTTTTTTAAAAAGGGGTTAAGGATTTGCTCGTGATGTAATTGTGCAAGGATTTCTCGTGGGTAAAAGCAGTCCGACATAGTTTTCTTTTATAAAAATCGGGTCCTACACTAACTTACCAGTAGTGTCGTATTAACTTACCTTTGTCTCATTGAATTAGATCAGGAATTCTGGAAAAGTTGTACTATTAGCCCCTGTTATTATAGATCGATCCGTAGTTGCACTACTTTTGAAAAATATGTTCGCCTGATTTTTTCCCTTTTTTTTTTTTTTTTGCAAAACTTGTTCCAAGCAGGGGTTGCTATTCCGTTTAGTGATGGCCAGATGGACCGTGCTAGCCGGTCCGGCCCGAAATACGGTATTATTGGTTCGACTCGGACACAACACGGCTCGCACCTTAGATGGATTAGGCTGGCACGGCACGAGTGCCCGTGCTGTGCTTGGGTCCGCACTCCGGCCCAGTGGACCGGCCCGACACACACAGTGTCGTGCCTGGCTTGGCATAGCGGCCCGATAGAACTGACACCGAGATCGAGGGCGAGGAGGAGGCCGAGCGGGTCCGGCGACAGCCCGGGCATAACTATAGATGGATCGGGGTGGCACGGCATGAGCGTCCGTGCTGTGCTTAGGTCCGTGATTGACCAAATGACCGACCCGACATGGCATGACACGTCTGATTACTGGCCAAGACGGCGCCCAATAGCACTGACACCGAGACCAAGGGCGAGGAGGAGGCCGGGGCGGGTGTGGCGACGGCGGGGCGAGGCCGGCGCCGAGGAGAAGGATTTTTTGTCTATAAATAGCCACCTACCTCCCTCATTCAGCACCTATCCGCTCCCCAATCTCTCTTATGAATTCTGTTGGGCAAATTTAGATTCTTTATGAAATAATTTTGCAAAATTCAAAAAAATTATGCCAAATTTTGAAAATTTCAAATTCCAGCAGCGAGTCAGCAAGAGGTACGATACTTTTTTTCGTGCATATTTTTATTTTTATTATTTGCTATGCTAAGATGAAAGAAATAATAGTGTAAGTTTCGATTTCGTAGTTTTCGTTATGAAAAATTACAATAGCTTTGCTATTGGTGATTATGAACTTTCACCGGAGGATATTGCATCATTCGAGAATACCGCTGCCTCAAACCAACAAGAGTTATTACTGGAAGGGTAGAAAGGAGTACCGTCATCAGGCTCTACGACGGTATCTTTGTCGGCAACCATTGGAGTAAAGAGGTCCAGAACGAGTACATCGAGAGTTTGAGAGAATTTCGACAGGACAACCAAGAAAGACGCAGAGTTCAGGTACCATATGCTATTTGTAAAACTTGTCGTCATGAATTGTCTGTAAAGTTTTTAGGTCTAACGGGGCACTTGCTTAGACATGCTGCAAGATGTAAGGCTAACTAAGGATTGACAATGAGGCAGACACAGCTGTAGTACAACCCCGACGGTACGGTACGTAGCTGGGACTGCAATCCCGAGGTAGCCTGTCAATCTCTTTGTCGTTTAATTACTTCTGAGGATTTACCTTTAGGTTTTGGGGAGTCTACAGCTTTCAAAACTTACATAAGGACTGCACATAATTCTAGATTTTCCCCCATTTCTAGAAGGACAACAACTAGGGATCTAGTTAAATACTATAATGAACGTTGTGATAAATTAAAGGACCTATTTAGTATGTGCACATTTTCGATGGCCCAGACCTCAGACATATGGAGTGGACAGACTAAGGAGAATTACCTTAGTGTAGTTGCTCATTATGTTAATGACAATTGGGAAATAGAGAAAATAATTATAGGTTTCACATTAATTGATGTAGCACACATATGTCAGAATATTACAAACTGTATTATCAAAGTCGTGGAAGACTTTGGTCGTACAAAAAAAATATTCTCAATTACTTTAGACAATGCCCCTTCAAATTCTAAGGCAATGGATATTCCTACTTCAATGTTGAGTACATACGCCGATTCCTTCTTACTACATTAGCGCTTGTTATATTATTAACTTTATAGTAAAATGTGGTTTGAAGAGATTGACTTCGTATATTAAAACTTTTCGCGATGTGATATCATTTTTGAATAATTCTAACGTAAGAATAGCAGTATATAAGAACTTCTGCATGGCAATGAGTGCATGTCCAAGAAATATTTTTCCTGTTTTTATTCAAACACACTATCAAAGTCCTGACGATAGTGTACTATTGACTGAGCAACATTGGTTCGTTGCTAAGAATATACTTCAATTTTTGAAAAAAAAATTTATGAAGCCACTATTGCTTTGTCCGCTGTGTACTATCCAATATCTCATATAATTGTGCATACTATTCTACAGATTGCTACTCAGTTGAAAATGTATGAAAATGGTATAGTTTTACAAGAGGCTATTATTGCTATGAAAACAAAACACCCGAAATATTGGAGAGAGATTCCTTTCCTATATGCATTTGCATTTATTTTAGATTATAGAGCTAAAATTCAAGGATTTGCTAATGTTCTTAATCTTCTTAGTGATGCTACAGGCCTAGACTATTCTAACTATTTTACAGATATTCGTTCTAGATTACCGAGGTTTTTCAAATGTATGAAAATAAGTCTCAGAGAGTTCGCTTGCAATGACCTCCACTACCACCCACTCTAGGTAACAAGACAAATTTGTAGGCAGGATCTGGGGTGGAGGTTCTTTCCCAAGGTCCAGGGGTTATATAGTGGCACATTCTCAATCAAGGCCAACCTCTCACCCAAGGAGAGTCCTTGAGAACTATCCAGCTATCTGGACAGCTATATGGTGGATTTTAACTCAGAAGGTTTCGAAATTTCGCAAGGGTGGCATACCCATAAGCTAACATATCATGTGCTATCCATACTTGCAAGTGATGTGTTAATTGTTCTTGTCTCGACGGTTTCCTCCGAATCTGCTTTTAGTCTTTCTAGAAGAATATTGAAGGAGAGTAAAACACGTTTCACGAGTGAGATGGTGGAGAGACTTCTAACTATGAAGGACTGAGAACAAGTTGATGCACGAACACAACACTCTGTAGAAAAATCCAGAGTTGTTCAAGGTGTTCAAATTTGTATCTAGACAATGGCACTCAGAACATGGATGTATGTAGAGCTATAGTTTGTACTCTTTTTTCTTTGCCAATGTTTTCTCATGTTGAGTTTTTACTTAGCAAATGTTTTAACGAGACAACCATTTAAACATTAATAAAACTCTTTATTGCATTTCCAATATGTTTGTCTTACTTTTTACAATTTTCTTACGTATTTCTGAATTTTACATATTTTTCTGATTTTTTTTAATCGAAACAGGCTACGAGGACCGACCACGGCTCGAAGTGGTCGGCACGAGGTACCGGTGTGCCGTGTCTGGGTCGGCACCCGGACCACAGCCTAGCCCTATTAGTTCTCGGGCCTAATTGGACACGCACGGCCGGGCCGGGCGACCGTTTGGCCACGTCTGGTTCCGCTAGCGCTATCAGTCGTACGTCGTGAGGGTCCCATGCACCATCGCTCGTTCTAATGTTTCCCAATTTGCTTTGTCGCTAGTACGTGCGCCAATCACTGCCAGTCTCACTTTACACGACGTGCGTGCGTATCTTCTTGAGCTCCCTCTAACCACAATTAATTTAATTAACCTGGCATCGGCCATGCTTAGGAATTACACCGTTTCACGTCGGCCGTCCTCTCTGTTCTTGGCACATGAATGCGTGCAGCACAGTACAAAAAATGCTGCTTTAGCCAATTGAATTTTGATAGCAAGAGTGAGGGGAAACATACAAGACGATTGTATTTTACATCTCTCGTCTAGATGTTCTTTCAGGAGAGTGGCACATTCAAACAGTACTTAGGTTAGTTGCCTTTTGAAAGGTGATTTTACAGGAGTTGAGTAATGAGGTAATTTTAACAAGCTGCTTTGAGTAGTAGAGTTTTAGCAAGTTCGTAATATGATAACCTGCCTTTCTCTTGAACAGATAAGGTTGGTTGAACTGATCGACATTTACCTGTCTAATGGAGGTCCACAATATATAGACATTCATCTCATCTCATCTCATCTCATCTCAGAGCTTTCGAGATGCAATGATTTGCACAGAGTAGGCCAATGCATTAACGACACAAGGCTCCATTCCATGTGCAGCAACAAGCCTCACAGTGCAAGCAGCAGCCTAGTAGGGGCTCACTCACCTCACCTCTCCCCACATTGGGCAATGGGCAAAGCCTTCAGCCACTTCACTTTTTTCAGATCACCAGACAACTATTGCTTCACACCAAAGCTTCACACCAACTCTTTATCTGAACTGCCTCTGCCTATATATGCTACATGAACATAAACATATCTTTCAGCAGGCCAGACTGATATGTGTGCATGTTGCAGGTGATCTGCAGAGACGTTTCAAGGTTGGCAAAGATCTGGGAGATCACAGGATTTGGTGACCATGGATGGGCTTGAACTTGGTCTTCTCCCATGAATGGAGTGGATGGCCTCTATCTTACGTTTTTTTTTGTTGCCAAAATAGCATTGTTTTAGGCCGCATTAGCAAAAACGACGTCCTCATCGTTGTTTTTGCAAAATTGACGCTCGATACCGTTTCTCGGTGGCACAAACGACTCCCGTGTTGTCACGTGGCCTCGTCCACACCATCCTAGGACGGAGCCGCCTTGTCCGTCCCTCCCTGGGACGAATCCGCCACCTCGTCCGACCCAGGGTGGGACGGAGTCGCCATGTCGCCGCTCGTCCGTCCCTCCACCTCGTCGCGTGCTCTTTGTCCAGTCTGAAGCGAGCCAATTTTGTAAAAACGGCAGCGAGGACGCCGTTTTTGCTAATGCCGCCTCAAATAGCGCTATTTCAGAAAAAGAATCTCTTTCTTCTTGACCTTGCCATGAATGATTGAATGCTAGATAGTGCCATGGATATACAGAGATAATGCTAGCTAGTGCCATGCATGCGTTTGATGGGCTTCAGTGTCAGATGCAACCGCAAGCAAAGCATGGACGCTGATGCTGCCTTTGCATTGATGTGTACTTGGCTGTCATGATGCGAGATGCATGCTGCTACCGCTGTTTGGCGCTGTTCAAGAATGTGGTTGCGGCAATTCAATGAGGGCCCTGCTCTGTTAGTTGGAGATTCTAATGTCCTAGACTGTTCAGGATTTATGTGGTGACAACGTACATTGTATTTACTGCATGCCCGTGTAAAAACTTTCTGACAGTGTAGAAACTTGTTCAGGGTAATTAGATTTCTCCGTTAGAATGTAGAGTGCTATGAGTCAAATTCACTTGTCTTTGCATAGCCTGTGAAATAAGCATGAAGAGAATAAGATGCATGATTGAGTGGAAATTGACCAGAAAAGAATGGCAGAAATGGTGTCCTACCAAATCAAGAACCAGCATCACTTTAATGGTTCATTACTTTGGAGAACATTTTCAGTCAAGGAGGATATCTGTTCTCAGGGCAGGTCCTTAAACGAGCACTGTAGCAAGTACGCAAGCATGAGGAACCTATGAGCAGCCTTATCCTAGCTTGATCTGAAGCAAGAACTAAATGGCTGTAAAATTGGATGAATAACAGAATAACTCGAGTTTTATCTGTCAGTGGAACTGATTCCTTTTGGCTTGGCTGATGGCATTCTGCACCCAATTATCAACTCAAAAGTCTGAATTATTTTCTGTATCTGGAAGAATGTGTGTGTTACAGTTGTCGGTGACAATGTGGGATTCTTCATTTGGAGCTGGTTTGCTCAGTGCTACAAATCGCAATAAAGAATCTGCTTCACTTGATAGCTGATAGCCACACTACATTCAAGAACAGTGTTAATCGAGGACATCCCAACCAGATATGCACTCACATCAGCTACATTGTTGACAGATACTTTTCTCCAACCACTGAAGCCAGCAACCTTATCATTCTCAAAAAAGATGGGACACTAGGAAAGGAAAATGTTGCAACCTCATCCAAAAGTTGAAGCAAGCACTAAATGAATGAAAAATTGGTTGAAGAATAACGCAGATATGATTCAAAGCTTTCAGTGAGAATTTTTTTTTAAATAATATTTTTTTAAAACAAAATTACAAAAATATATAATCGCCCTAAAAAATTACAGAATGAGTTCGCGTAAATCATTGAAATGGCGATGAGAACCTATCGCTATTTCAATGGCGATAGGGACCTCGACAATTTCGTCGCATCAGTTCATTCACTACTATCGCCATTTGAAATGGCGATAGAATGTGAATGTTCTATCGCCATTTCAAATGGCGACAGAACCTATCGCCATTTGAAATGGCGACAGTATGCCATGTATAAAATGCCATAAAAATCCTTCCAAACCTCATTTTAATTTTAAAAAAAAACAGAATCGAGAAGGAGAGGAAGAGAAAGAAAGGTAGCGAAGCGCTGCTCGTTCGTCGCGGAGGAGATAGATTCAGAGAGCAGTGGATCTAGTAGACCGGTCATCTTGTAGGTACATTTTTCGATTAGAATTAAGTAGATTAGCGAGTAGAATGAAGTAGAATATGGACATAGAATCAATTAGAATAGCGACATAGAATTAAGTAGAATAGATAATTGTAGCGAAATTATGTATAGAATTGTAGTGAAAGAGCGACTAGAATCAAGTAGAATAGGGACTAGAATGAAGTGGAATATCGACATAGAATCAAGTAGAATTGCGACTAGAATGAAGTAGAATTGCGACATAGAATCAAGTAGAATAGAAATTATGTATTACATTATATTTTTTGAAATTTGTACATGATGTCAAATTATGTAGAATAGCAACATAGAATTAAGTATAATGTCCAGTAGAATTAAGTACAATAACGAATAGAATGAAGTAGAATAGGGACTAGAATGAAGTAGAATATCAACATAGAATCAAGTAGAATAACGACTAGAATGAAGTAGACTAGCGACATAGAATCAAGTAGAATAACGACTAGAATGAAGTAGAATTGCGACATAGAATCAAGTAAAATAGCGACGTAGTGTAGTTCATCGTATATTATTTGAGATGTGTATAGTGTAGTTCATCGTACATGTTTCGTACTTTTTACAATGTATGCACTTAATTTGTAGATATGGCGGACGGAGGCCAGTATGAGTTCCTTGACCCGGTGATTGATGCACATCACCATAGCCGCCTCAAGATCTGCGTGCTCCCAAAGGCGAGCGTCGATTGAGCTTAGCGCGTTTGGTTACTGCGCCTATGAGGGCATGGAGGTCGCCGCAGATGGATTTCGAGGTACGATATAGTTTTAATACACTCAATCGCGGTATGACTACTTTGCGTGCATTCACATTTATTCTTAATCGTTTTGACGCAGGTTGAGAGCGGCAGGCCTCCTTGCACTAGCGAGGATGGTGGAGGCGACTTTTGAGGATGATCAGGACCGTGGTGGTGGTCGTACGTCTAGGCGTTTTAAATGACGACGGCCGCCGACGGCGTTGGTTGGCCGTGAGGCGAGACACACACGTTCCACCTTCCGTGGCGGGAGATGACGCCGACGCCGCAGACGTGAGCTTCTGCTCGGGTTGCCATCGCGAGCCGCCTGGCGGCGTACAACATCTCGGACACGTGGCGACCGACCTCCTAGCGAGGTTCCACGATGTCTTGCCGGTGAGCGCAACTTCTACACCGAAGTTCAAGACGCAAGACGGACGACGTTGAAGTGGATCGCCAATTCTACGTAAGTATTTGTAATTATTGTCATCTCGCTTAAATTCGTATGTGAACCTTCTTCTTTGAATTCTACATTTCTTCTTGCGGCCGGCGTATGGCGCTGGCGCGAGGGCGTGGTTGTTAGGAGGCACTTTGAGGCCTACCTGCTATGGTTGTTCGGGTGGGTCATGTTTCTGGGGTCCCACGGCGACAGCGTCGACAAGCACTACGTCCGGTACGCACACGAGGTGGCCAACATGGAGATTGATGAGATCCCCTCCTACGCCTGGGGTCCGGCCGTACTTTGCGTGACGTACCGCGCACTGTGCGACGCGTGCCACCGTACCCAGGACAACTCCATCCTCTCCGGATGTCCACTACTTCTGCAGCTATGGTCCTTCGAGCGTTTCCAGATCGGACGACCACAGCTGGACTTGAGAGCATATACGATCACCTTGTACGTTGCGGCCGACGAGGTGGACCGCCCCACCATGGGCACGGTTTGGTGCCGCCGACGGGTTAGTTTTATGATCATTTTTTATGTATTGTAATCACAATTTGGTGTGTTAAGTTTGCGGTGTTCTATTGCACAGGTCACCTTCACGCCGATCACTTCGCAGGGGTCTTACCCGGAGTACATCGCGATGTTCGATCAGCTGACCGATGACTGCGTCATCTGGACACCGTACACTACGGAGAGGCTTATCCAGCGAGCGCCCGACGGACTGTCGGTCCTATGCACGCGAGACTACGAGTACTGGTACACGCGGAGCCCCTTGGTACATGATGTCTTCGTGGAGGAGTACCAGTGCAATGGGTCATGCACCGATTCGGTCTCGACAGAGATCCCACCTTGGGGATACGGTGCCTTGCGCCGTCCATGCGTAAGTTCACATGTTTACTTCTTTCACACAATGTAATTATGTCTTTGAATAAATAATTGTGTTGGTGTCCACAGTACACTAGGAAGGAGTACGTGGCTCGATGTCCCGGTTGGATAGGATGCGGCCTTGGGTCGAGGTTTGGAGTCACGCTCGACGATATCATCCAGTGTGGGAGGATCCCTATGACATCGAGACGTCGCGGATTACATGGATTGGTACTCTAGTCGGACGAGGCTTCGCTGCGTCCGGTCGTGGTCGACCCACCACGACATGAGGTCGCGACGTCCGACACGCACCCTACCCACCGACTCGCTTTCCACCTCTCGATGCGTATTGAACTGCCCTTAATTCATATTTATCTTGCCGATTATGTTTCCAACTTGTGCGACGGATCTACACCGGAGATTCTCGAGGTAGCAACCACCGTGCACCGGAGGACGCAGGGGGACACGAGAGGGCTTGTGCAGCGGATCATCGACGCGGCGAGACGAGGCATCCAGATTGTGATTTGTCGCACGCCGAGGGACTCGGTGGGCCGACCAGTGCGGGGACGAGGGGTCACGTCGGGACGAGGGGTCACCTCGGGACGAGGTGGTTCATGTCCACGGGCTCCTGCCCCGGACGTGGCGGGCGTGTCATCGTGGCACCATGGTGGGAGCAAAGATCGACAG
Source organism: Phyllostachys edulis (assembly GCA_036346405.1). Taxonomy (NCBI): domain Eukaryota; kingdom Viridiplantae; phylum Streptophyta; class Magnoliopsida; order Poales; family Poaceae; genus Phyllostachys; species Phyllostachys edulis. The sequence goes on from CM070546.1 coordinate 122,009,654, forward strand.
GGCTCATCGGCACGCCTTCGTACCACCAGGTATGAGCACCTTGCTTGCTTGCGGAACGTAATGCTTGTTTCTTTCGAACCCCGATAGGTACTAACGGCAATATTCTCTATCAGGTCCTGAGCTACACTATCACGTGGGCGAGTACGCGAGTCGTCGGCAAGATATCTCCGGACAGCAGGTATGACCTCCTTGGGATGATTATGTTTCTTTTTCGTGTTTTCGGCATGATTACGTTTGTAACATAATACTTCACAGGAACGTCTTGGGAGGACGGTTCATTTCCGGACGACGAGGCAAACCTATCGATACCCATCGATTACTTCTTTGATGATCTGCGTGACGCCTCGTTCAACTTGGAGGCTTCTCAGCTGCAAAGTGCTCCGCCACCGACACAACAGACACAGGAGGAGGAGGCCCCCCTCGCGACACCACCTCGGACTACTCGTCTCGATCGGCCGTCATCCCTTTGAACCTCTCACATACTCGGACTGTCAGCGAGCAGAGGCGAAGCGACACGGGAGTGTGCCCCAAGAGGGCCGCCAAGAGATATTTGGTCCTTCAAATATCACCATACCATGTAAATATTAATATATGAACAACTCTTATTATGCTAGTCTCATGTTTCAAATCTCTTTTTAGTACCATGTTTCAGATTCCATTCTTCCGTGTTATTCGTGCATCATCGTAATATCACTTAGCTTCAGACTTCACGAATAATTAATATCTCAAACGCCCTCGTAAAATTCTCTGAAATTCATCGCACTAGAACAACATACGATCATTATAAATTGTTATTGCGAGATTAATAGATTTTGTAATGTTAAAATTTATAAAAATCATAAGTATGTAAAGTGGACTTGCAAATTAGGGTTGAGAGGAACTCGCCGCCATTTCAATCGGCGACAAAACCTATCGCCAGCTTGAAATGGCGACAGAACCTATCGCCAGCTCAATCTGGCGATAGGTAGTTGGACCGGCGACAGAGTGGTCAGGTCCCTATCGCCGATTGAAATGACGATAGGTTCTCGCCGCCATTTCAACCGGCGATGTGAACTCATTTCTGTAATTTTTTGGGGCGATTATATATTTTTGTAATTTTGTTTTAAAAAAAATGTTATTTTAAAAAAAATCCTTTCAGTGACACCCTCAAAAAGAATTTATGTTTCTGAAAAGAGATTCTACTTTTAGTGCGATGTGCCACCAAATCTATTTTAAAGGGTAAATTAGGCCTAAATTTTCACTGTAACTGAACTAGGTTGTTCATAGCCAAACACATCTGGTGAAAAAGGTAGAAGAGAAAGAGCGAAAGGAAGATGCAGTAGAAATGTGGTATTACTCGAAACCTGCAGAAAATAGTGCATTCCAGGCATGCATTCAGTGTGTGTCTGCACAATTAGGTCAGATTTAGCCCTAAGAGAGGTGCAGGTGGCCCATAAGCATTTATGTTCCATTCCAGTATCTAAAGTAGCAGGAAAGAGAATTGAGTGTTTCTGAAGCTACTGTTTCTGAAATAACTGAAGAACAGTTGATAAGAAGCGCAAACTGCTTCTACATCATATCCCTTCTCTATTTTGTTTCTTTTTTTTTTATTTAGTAGCATTTTGTGAAGTGAAAATGCTGATCATCTATCAGAGGTTAACCCAAAATGTACATTGAGTCCACCGAAGTTGTAAAATACTGCCTCTGAAAATTAAGGGATCACACGCGTAAACAAGAGGGAACAAAAGTTAGAAGAGAGGTAAAGCATTCCACATTGGGTGCAAAATCTCATTGTAATCTTGGTGTGCATTTGCAAAACAATGTAAGAACTTGTCCATGGAAGGCTACAGTGCAAGGTACTAAGCAATTTATTGGTATCTTTGATTGCAAGGTACTAACTGTCAGATGGGCATTACTTCTTTCTTGTCCAGCTACCAAAGCAGACATGTCCTGCACACGGACGATGGAGATTAAAAAAAAAATCTTGACCATCTATTATGCATTCTGCATGCAATGTCCTCTTAAACAATCAGAACCATTGACATTTTTTTTATCTGAAGGCCTGAAGGAGTTTGCAGCAACTCCAAAGCTGAAGCAAATCAGGCTGCAGCAGGCAGTTCTACCTAAACAAAATCCACCAATGCTTTATGAGACATGAGTGGAGTACTAGGCAATCCCTCTGGTCTGACATCAAAATCTACCTTGCGATTCATCATTTCAACCTTGTAGGGACTGATCAAATAATTTTTTATGGTTGCCAGCGCAGGACATCCATAGATGTTGGAGAGTGGAGACATAACACTGCAAATGAGTAAAATACCTGAGAAAGGAAGCCAGAAATACACAAGTTTCCCTTGCTTTTCTTTTTCGATTTTTTTAAAAATAATAATATTTTTTTAAAAAAATTAAAAAACTAGGTAGTGGCCAATTAGACCGGCGACAGAAGGGTTTTGTTTTTTTTAAAATTTTTGTGTACCGGAATCTTGTAATTTTTGTAAAATTTGGCAATACGTTGAAGTGTCCGTGTAATTCGGAATGCAAAATCGGAGAAGATAATGTAATGTGAAGTAGAGAATGGACAAAATTATTAGGTTTAAGGTTGTTATGCGCGATGTTGTCCCGATGCCGACTCCCTCACATAGTAGCGCAACGTCATAACATACTTTGTGGACAAATCACACTGATATTGCAGTCGGATGAGGTCTCCGCGGCGATGTCCGGACTGCCAATGTCTCCTTCACTCTGCTGATTTCTCGTAGGGCATTTCTTGAAGGTGTGCCCAGACTCCTTACAAATGGAACACTTCTTCGTATGACGCCTAACTTCTGCTTCGTCTATGTTGTTCCTGATGCGCCGTACTTGTCGTCGGTCAACCTTTCCCTTCAGCCTATTAATGTCTGTGGCCCAGATAAGTTGCTCCCAGGTCGGATGGCCAGTGAAATGATCAACCACGATGTAACCATACATCTCTGCGCTCTAGGTTTGCATCACCTCCTCCTTGTTGAAATAGTCAGAGAGGTACTGACCAGGATGCTGTGCCACTGTCGAACATGCGGCCATGACATGGGAGCAGGGACTATGCAGAAGAAGGGGCTTGTTGCAAGTGCATACGCAACTAGCGCGGCGTAGCGTGCACTTGTGGGTGATCCTCTCGCGGTTCTTCCCGCGGCGTCCTTTATCTCTGCACATTATCTCGAAACGAAGTTCCCTTGTGCCCATCTTGAATGCCCGGTGCATCTCACCCTTCTTGCCCTTCTCCTCCATGTACTTGGTGATCATGGCAGAGTAGAGTACTCTGTCATTTGCCACGGCGAGCGATGCATTGTTGCTTTTGTTAACAAAGTAATTTGTGGTACCACGGAGAATTGCCTCCACAATACCAACCAAAGGAAGACGCATTGCACCGTGCATGACCTAGTTGTACACCTCGGCTGGATTGGTTGTTATGACACCATATCGAGCACCACCCCTATCATGTAGCAGCGACCACTTCTCCTTAGGTTCGTGCTCAATCCAGTCCGAGAAACATTTCACCTGTGCCCCCGTCTTCCTCGTCACACTGGGACCATCTGTGGGTAGCTCTCGCAATGCTTCGGGGGCCTGGTCAGCGCTTGGGGCGGCCCTTTTCGCTGTCTCCCTTCTGCGCGTCTAGGTCTGCTCATCCAGAATCTTCTAGAATGCTTCAAATTTTTGCCATTGGTTCTGGTTGCATAGCCGCTTGAATAGGTTCATCAAGCCCTTGTTGCGGAATTGCTTTTAGAAGTTTGCACCCAATCGCCTCATGCACCAAGTGCCTCATGCATCACCTGCTTTGCAGATCCGCCCACGAAAGTGGTTCGTTCTCTCCTTGTTGTAATTGAGTTATTGCACTCAGCAGGCCCACATGTTGATCATATATGATGCATACGTTTGGACGGCTCTGTACAACAGAAATCCTCAAATTCCTCAGGAACCATAACCAGTTGTTCGTGTTCTCGCTTTCCACGAAAGCGAATGCCACAGGAAGAACTTGATTGTTCCCGTCCATTGCTATTGCAGTTAGTATCTGGTGTAACATCCCGATTTTTAGAGCTTTTTGGAAAATTTCAAAATTAAAATTAACCATTTGGCTTATTGGATTAATAAAGCTTAATCTTGAAATTTTAGAAAAATAAAAACAATTTAATTTCATTTAATCAAACTTCAATTCAAAATTTGGTTCATTTGAATTCTTGGGTTTTTATTTGGATTTAAAGTCAAAAAGAGTATTTTAAGTATTCTCTTGGATTTTCTAGAATGTAAAAAGGGCTTTCTTTTTGCCCAAAGGCAAAAATAATTTATTAGCAAAATTAAAAGCCAAAGTTAAGTTGAGAGTAATTTTATTAAGTTTCAAATAATTCAAGGAATTTATGTGTATTTTTCTAAAATTTTTGGACCTAATTAACTATTTTCTAAAAACCCTTTTCAATTTCTTGAATTATTTAAATAAAAAATCTATTCCAATTTTCCTTTTTGCCTTCGGGCCGATTCTTCTCGGCCCGCTCCTATTCCGCGCCTTCGGCCCGGTGTCGCGGCCCATTTTCTCGCACTCGGCCCAGCTCCGCACTGTGTCGCTCCCCTCTCTCTCTCGCTGATGCGGCGAGCCCACACGCCAGCGTCTCATCGCCCACGCCTTCCCTCACGAACCGTCCGATCAAGTTTGAGCAGCCCGATTTGGATGTGACGTTCGGACAGTCTGAAATTTCAAATCCTTTTGGACCGTCCGATCAAAATCGGACGATTCCCAGCCAGCGCCACATCTCCTCACCTTTCTCGCTCGCTCTCACTGCCAAGGCGGGCCCACTCGCCAGCCTCTCACGCCCGTCATCTTCCTCCTCTGCCCGTTGGGAGCCCATGCCGCCATTTCACGCCGTCGTCACTACTGCCCCATTTTTCTTCGCCTAGCCCGCGATCCCTCGCCTCCTCCCCTCCAAGTCGCGGGCGCATTGAAGGCACCTGTCACCGCCGCGCCCGCGCCATGCCTCTGCTCCACCACCCACACCCCGCCTCACCTGCTCCCATCCCGTCGCTCTACGCTGGGCAGAGCTCCCTCGTGCGCCCACGCCGTTGAACCGCTCATCTCCTCCTCCTCAGCCCCTATAAATGGACGCATCCGGTGCCCCTTGAGCCCTTCTTCCTTTTCCCCCAACCCACACTCTCTCTCTCGCCCTCAATCGTCGGAGATTCGAGCTCCAAGAGCTCCGGTCGAAAAATGCGCCGCCGCCATTAGTGCCGCCGTGGAAGCTCTCCGGCCACTTACGCCTCCACCGCCGACATCGCCTCGTCGCGGCGCACCTTGTGCACGCACCCACTTCCTTGCTCCCTCGTCGGAACGTCGTCGCCGCCTATCGACCGTCGCTGCCGCCGCTTTTCATCGTCACTGCCGGCCATCTCTCCACCACCCGCCACCGATTTGGTGTGCCCTAGCATCCACGCAAGCTTCTCATCGCGTTGGTACCCTCCGCTGGGCTCGTGACAGCACGGAGCGCTGGCGAGCCTGCGTGCCTGAGCACCACCGTCACCGTCACTGACATGGCCGCCACCTCAGTGCCACGACACCGCCTTCCGCTTGCGTGGCAGCCGCGTGGCCCAGCCCACGTGGCATAGCCACTGTGCCGTGAGCCGGATTCACCGTGGACCCATGTGCCACCGTGGACCTAGTCCACCGCCCTGGGGCCCATGTGTCAGCAACTCAGCCTTTTTCAAATTAAAAATAATTCCCAAAAATCCGAATTTCCCAATTTCATCATTTCATATGTTTTCAAACTTCCGGAAGCCCGTTCTCCTTCGTTCGAACTCCGATTCGAGCGATTCAAATATCTAAATTCATCTAAAATCAAGATCTACCTATCTACACTAAAATTATTTGATTTGGAGTTCATTTGAGTATTATTTGAATTTGGTTCCTTTTCACGTGTAGATTTCGACGACTCCGGTGAACCGAATATTGTGAAGAAGTAGATCCTCAAGCATTTGAGCAAGGCAAGTTACATCATTGATCATATTGAATCCCATTATTTTAAATTATGTTTTAAATTATTATTGCATGCTTATTTAAATTCAAGTAATTTAAATTCCTGTTTCAAGCTTTGTAGTTATTCCATATTTCTTTGTATAGCCAAACTTTGTTGTTAAAACAATCATTCCTTGATACCTTAGTTAAAATCTAGTTGATACCTTAGTATGAGCTAGAACATATTGAAAAACACTATACTTAGACAAAGTTTAGACCAAAATATTTACTTTGGGGAAATTAGCCAAAAATTCAACTATGATTTGAACAATGCAATGGTATGTCTATACCATAGAAATCTTTGAAATGTTTTAGCTTGTTAAATAAAATGAAAATTGGTTTGGACTTGGGCGAAATGGATGTTTGGATAATACACGTTAATGCACGGGATCAAGTCATTTCTATGACCGATGCTCACTAGTTTTTTGAAAGTCGCCCAAGTCAATTAAGGATCGGTCTTTGAGCCGCATCTTGCTAAGCCCCGTCGTACTACCACATGTCCTGTGTGGGCAAGACCTAGCTAAATAATTTGTATCATTTCACCATGGTTGTGCCATCCGGTCGTGTGGGTGTCTTTTATAACCTACTTTTATGTATTCCCATCAGGCGCAAAAGGGGGCCTGAACCTGGCGGGTCTCTATCCAAAGGGGGCGAAACCTTAGCGAGGCAGGACTACGGTGGGATAAGGCATTGTAAAGGCTTCGTGATAATGACTTAGTCGCACACCTTCGGTAGTGTGTCAGACGGACATTATAAGTCAATTATCTCTTGTGGGTTAAGTTGTACCACCTTTGCAGAGTGTAAAACTATTCGAATAGCCGTGTCCACGGTCAAGGACATGTTAGCAAAGCCACTCCAAGTTAGATTTTGGTTTTGTTTTTAAAAGACTGGATTAAATGGTTTTGGATTTATATCCAATTGGGAATTGGGCGGGTAGCCATGTGATAGGAGGATATCCTTTACAACTTGTTGATGAATGTTATCTGACTATAAAACTGGAGATTTAGAAAATGAATTTTAACTATAGAGTAAACTGCTTCAGAACTTAGTATAAGTATTCAAATGAAAAATATCGCTTTATGCAAATTGAACCATATAATCCTCCTTTTGTTAAATCTTTGCATGCATTATAATATGTTATTGAGTGTGACTTGCGGAGTACATTCATTTGTACTCACCTTGCTTAATAAATTGTTGATAAGGAAAAGAGTACTACGAGGAGAATGAAAACCTGGACGACTAGGCTACGCCCTCCAGATGATTGCCTATGGCGAATCGTGTGGTCTACCTTACCGCTTGACTTCTGCTGTATTTTGCTATTTGCCTTTATGCCCCTTTTGTAAGAGAATTTAAGTATTTCAAGGAATGACGTTTTATGGTTATGATTATCCACTTCTGCTTATTGTGTACACTAGTTGTTCCTGGACTAGTGTAGGAAGCACAGAGAATCCGAGATCCTTCGCTCCCTGGTTCGACATCTGGCCCTTGTACTTTCCAGTCAGGAATGTGCCATCCACGCACAAAATTGGATAGTAGTGCCGGAATGCACTGATGCATAGACCAAAGGCGAACAACTAGCCAACATGAGTGCCAAGATTCCTGTCTTGTATGACTCGGAGTAGCCCGGGGAGGTTGTGATAGGAGTCTTCGAACGTACCGAACCTTGATTCCAACGCTTTCTGTCTTGCCCTCCACATCTTGGCATAGCTGACTATGTACTGGAACCTTGCCTCAATTGCCTGAATGATGGATCGTGGCTCAAAATCTAGATTATCCACGATCCCACCGTACACGAGGTTGGCGATGAAGCCTGATGACAGATTCATGTGGGACTGCACTGACTCAGCGACGACACATGTGTGAGGGACCACTATAGAGCATTCCAATAGGTGTCCCCACTTAGGCTGAAATATGCGCACTCGCCAAGGTCATCCTTTATGTCGCACTTCACGTCGTAGCATCTTGGGTTAGACTTGACGACTATGAATGTACATCGCACCGACAAGACTCAGAATTTGACCGCCTCCTGCATGGTCTCCTTGCATTTGTACATAGTTCCTTGCTTGACCTCGCTCTGGTCGTGCTCACATGGCACATGAGAGCCTTTGTTAACGATGAGGTTGTTGAACTGGCATGTGTTCCACTCGGATAGAACCGCCTGCTGGTCCACATCATCCTCGTCGTCAGATCCTTCATCTTCTGGCAATGCTATGTAGTCCTGGTCTTCGAAATCCATCCTTTGCACTATAGCTTCTAGCTCCTCACCCTAGTCAACAAGCCCACTAGCTTGCCTGACCGAAGGAGCTCCTTTCGCAGGTATTCTGGCAATGCCATGTAGTCCCGATCCATCCTTTGCACTATGGCTTCCAGCTCCTCACCCTAGTCAGCAAGCCCACTAGCTTGCTTGACTGAAGGAGCTCCTTCCGCAAGGTCTTCATCGACAGCACCACCAACTCCGGGACCACCTTTGGCCATTGTGTGCGCCGCACTGTGGCTGGAGTCCCCAACTTCTTCTTCGGCACTACCAGCCCCTTCTTGTTCAGCCGCCGATGCAGGAGTGGGTTTGGCATAAGCCTGGGCTAGAAGGATCAAATCCCACCATTCCTCCCTCGCCATGCGTACATATGATTGCCATAACCTTGTTCCCCTAAGCTGCACTAACTCCCAATATGTGCGCTGTGTTGCTCGGGTGGCAAGACAACTCAATCTCAGATCATACATAGCATGGTCCAATTCAAATGAGTACAACAACCATCGCATCACAGTGCCCCATATACACTGCTATGCTCTTGGCAGCGGCACGGTCGTCGATTGGAAATAATGCAAATCAATCCCCTCGGGACCCTCAAGAATAGTCCCCTGACCTAATAAATTTTGAAATTGGTGGCGTCCAACATATTTAACGCACTGCACCGTAAACAAGATTTTCACGATTAACCACATATCTAAAACTAGACTACCCACTGAAAAGGATTATGTGCAACATACTACACCATATAACCGTACATCCAAAACTATGTAATCCATTCGGTTAAAAAATTTACCTGAAAGGTGGACGACCAGACAGACAGCGCTTCGCTAGCTTCTCTCACCTCTCTGCTCCTCTCCCTTCCCTCCCCTTTCTTTCTTTTTATTCAGAATAAAAGTGAATTTTTCCCGAATTTTAGGGTTTTGAGGGTCTTTTATAGGGAAGATTGTGTGACATTTGGAATAGCGACAGGGACTTACTGGGTCCCTATTGCCATTTGACATGACGGTTTTCCGATGTTTAAAATAAAAAAGGATAATTAATATTATTTTAAAAAAATCTTTCTTTTTCATTGCTCCTTTCTCTCTCTCTCTCTATGTAAACAACAGAACAAACAGATGAGTTTATACAGCAAATGTTACTAGAACAAACACTTGAGCTACTAACCTACTAGTGAAAATGAAAAGAGATGGAACAACAACACAAGATGCTAGTTGTGATTCGGCTAACATTTCTTCATTCACTGTGCATCCTTTGATGGTTGGGCCTCCTCATGTTCTCCCAGCTTGAGACAAGCAGATTCAGGATGTAGTAGTAGATGGTCTTAACACAAGTCATGATGAAGTTCCAGCAAGAGGAAGGCCAGTACCACGGATAGAGCAGCCGAAAGAACAGGCTTATCACATGCCTCGGATAGCGACCGACCTGTAGCCAGACATTACCATAAGCTATTAAAACTAGCTCAACAAATTATTTATAGCTATTGCAAAAATTGCAAATCAAGTGGTTCATACGACAACCGTGCAAATCAAATGGTTCATGAGATATCCATGTCTTGAACACTGACACTGGTGACAGAAGGGGAGAAAAAGACAGAGAAAGCAAGGCATGTTTAGAAAAGAGTAGAGAGCATTGCATCTTCATCTAAGATACGCATGGAGTTCCATCATAGGAAGTTAACATTTAACAGTGCCCATCATCGCAATACCAATACATCAGCCAGTATAGGCTTTTGGGCAAATATACTGCCTAGTAAGTCCAGTATAACAATATGGGTACAGGTATCATCAACATACGTGTACGGAATAACATTGACAATCATGGTACATTGGTTTCAAGGTAAATTATCAGAGGAGCAAACTACGGTGAAGCTACAATAGAACTAAGTTTAGGACAATAAGATGGCACTCACAGGGAAAAGCAAATCCAATGTATTCCAGGCTGCGTGCCGTACGGCTCGTGTTGGGTAGGTAGGGCCTCCAGGAGAAGTGAAGCTGTACAGGCAAGCCTTTAGTCTAGTGCTTGTAGTCATCCTCAATTCCAAGCCTGCATTAATTAATTTTCTTTCAGGATAAAATGTGACCTTCCAGTGGAGAAATAGATATGCAGAATTAGTGTTGGATTTACTATAGAAATATGTTCTGAATAGCTAATACCTTGAAGGATGGTCATGCGGGAAAGGTAGTGCAGCAGTACTGGCTCCACTTTTAGCTTCTGGAGCTGGAGTAACAAAGAAAAAAATATTTAGTTTGAGAAAAAAATGATATAACACATTAAGACATCATACGAAGAGAACACCATATATATTCACTTAGAATAACCTGATCAGTGAGTTCAATCACAAAGTAATCTGCAGGGCCACCAACCAAGAAAGAATTTGGAAAAGTAGGGAAATGCTCAAGGGAACTCGCAAGCAAGTGATCTGCACATGGAACATTGCAACACTTTAGTAGCAAACAATCAGCACCAGGAATATGGAGAAAAGGAACCTACCCTGATCATAGAACAGCATGAATCTGGAGAGTAGGAGGAAAAGATTTCTACCAGCCTGTTCACAATGTTAAATTAATGACATAAAAAAATATTGAACATGTTTACGAGAAAAACCTGTAGTAGATTTTAATGCAGAGATAGAGAGAGAGCGACCTGTAATGATATCTTACTCAGTTGATCTGGGACTAAAGCGACATCTTCAAGGAGATACTGTTCAAGAAACAAATCATGTTCTGAATGGTGTAAAAATGCATGCGGTGCAGTTTCCAAATGAGGTAGAGCAAGTGTAAACAAACAAATTCTTACATGATACAATGAGAGGAAGTGCCTTGTATTGGTTTGAATGTCAATCCTGTCAGGAAATAATTCTATCAGATCAGGGAAGTTTTGGGCAAAAGAAAAAAAAAAGGGGACATCATAGCAATATTCTGCTCAGCAAGCATAAATAGCCTGAAGTTAAATGAGCAACAGTTCCAACTTTTTATGGCTGCCATCATACCAAAAAACGTTAGTTGCTCCTTGGACAAGAGCAGAGCTGTATCTTAGTGATACTTCCTTCCCATCAAGAGGGACTTCAAACAACTGCAATGAAGAACTTGTAATTTACAGTTAAGAGCTAATATAACTTGGAGCATCCTTGTCAACAAGACTAAATAACCAATAGAGGGTAAACCAGCTTTTTACCCCCATTCTAAACTTACTTTCATTTTCACTTTGAACTTGATATATACATGAGTACTCTACATACATTACTGACGACCTAGTGTGATGAAAACATATAGCTTATTTAGAGGAAAATATAGTTTATTTTAATTAGAGAATATGCTCACTAATGATCAGGAGTGTGCTATAGCAAGAAGTGGAAGTGTATAAAGCATATTCTTTCAGGTACTGACATTAACGAAATCATCCAACTGCAAATGGAAAACATGACTTCTCAGTAATAGGATTGAGTTTGTACCTGTTTAGATAAAGAAAACAACTTATTGCAAATCCCAATACCTATAAGGATGTAAAGTTAAATACATACCCATCTGTGGAAAAGAAGTGCAAATATGTTGGATGCGAAGGACTGGCTCCAGAGTTGCACTATCAACTCAAGTATACGCCTCCCACTTTCAGGTGATCTAACAAAATGATTAGCAAGAATCTCATAGAAGCACAAGCGGTTGTCTTCTCCTTCATCTACTAGAGCAATGCCATCATCATTCTTGCTTAAAATCACATCTGTTTATCAGCAGTAAGGATGTAACATAACATAGTAACCTCTAAGCAGATTGAATAGTCTATGCAATGAATGAGGCCCAAACAACCTTGAAAGATTATCATAAAAGGAAAATACGGAAAGAACATGTTCGCAAAAACAGGTTAAATGACAACAAAAATTTTTCTTGCCTTGTTTAAGAAAATCTTAACAAGACAAATCTAGCAGCCTTCTCCCAAAAGAAAGATGTATTAAATTTCTTCCACAGACCCGTTGGTCTACTTAACGAGTCAAAGGTAATGTTTTTTAATGATACACATATGTACAGTAACTATAGTGCATGCAATGTGATTTCTACCCTAGTAATTAGCAGCACTTTCACAGAAAATGATACACAGCAGCATTTTCTCTGGGAAAAGAAATAGAGAATGATGCACTAACACAAATAGCCAATTTAAGCATCATAAAAACTACATCTTACTAACCCAAATGTAAAATGATGAAACATCAATCATAACAATCACGACAGAAAAATCTCAAAACTAAATACTAGAGGATATGGCCAGAGAAAGAAATATTTTTAAGCACCATAAACAAACTGTTGGGTTTCTATTTTTTCTGGCCTATCTGAAAACTTATGAAAATATTTTTAAGCACCATAAACAAACTGTTGGGTTTCTATTTTTTCTGGCCTATCTGAAAACTTATGAAACAGGAAGGTCACACACAACTGAAATCCAGTCAACACATTTTCTGAGTTATTCCCTCTTGACGTTGGATATGGCCACAAATGCAAGCCCATAGCATACAGCTTATGCTCTAGCTAAAGCAATCATTTCAAATGCTAAATCACGGATATGCACCAATAGTACTAACATAAAAATGAAAATGTTAGAAGAATTAGTATTTGAAGCTGCGCAGAGACGGCACCTCGAGCGCGGTCATCCACCTTCAATGCGATATCTTCAAACAACTGCTGCAGTAGCTGGAGACGCTGCGAATTTGAGTTCAGAGCCTGCACGCAAGCAACAAACAGTAAGACAGTGCCACCCTCCTTATCCAAACCACCCATATTTCTATATCATCTAGAGATCATATAACAGTGTCACCTTTTGTGATGAACAAAATCCTAATTAAGTAAACTTTTTAAGACAAAAGAAAAAAGATCCAATTTTGAATCCGTTACTATTGTTACTAAGACAACAGCCCCTGATTAAGCACCATTTGAAAAGGGGAAATCCTGAGATTAAGAAACAAAGCCAAATTTCTTTAATTGAAACGTTTGCAAACAAATCAAAAATCCACCTTCTCTAACATTGAAAACTCCCAACCGAACATCACCCCCCCCCCCAAACACACACAGCAAAAAAAAAAAGAATCAAAACAAGATTTTTTCTTTGGGTGGGGGAAAAGCCGTCCTTTCTCACTCCAAACCAAAATTAACTGTAAGACCCAAAAGGTGGCCGAGAAACACTCGATATTCAACAACGATACAAGAACTCAATACACAACGATGCCACAATTACAAATCAACCCAACTCCCAAAATTACGAAGAAACGGAGGAGAAATCGGAATGCGAAGGAACCTTCTGCAGCTTGCGCTCGATCTCCAAGGAGAGCGCCCCGAGGTGGTCCGCGGATCGGGTCCGCATCTCCTCGCGGCCGGCCGACGACGTCAGGCAGAGCTCGCCGGGATTCGGAACGGCCGCTTGCAACTCCGGTGTTGATTGGATTCGTTCGTGCTCCTGCCTCTTCCTGTTTTCCCTACCATAAACCGTACACGTGTCGACCGAGGCAGATGTGCGCGAATTCAGCGGATCCTAGCCGACTAGATGGAAACCCCTTTATTTCAGCCTCAGCTCGAGCTCAGCCGGACGGGGAAACTTTTATTAGCTCTGTGATATTTTCAGGAATTGAGCAGAACATTATTTCTTGTGGCTCAAAATTTTAGGAGAGTGAAGCCAGATGGGCACACCGAGCATGACTACTGTTTTAAGTACGGTCCAACCTCGTACAGTCAATAAGAAGCATGTACAATGATATAAACAGCTGCTGTTCATAGCAACTCTCTATAACTACTATAGACAGTACTAAAGACAGTTCATACAATGTTACAAACAGTTGCTATCTTTTTAGTTGTCTTTATAGAACACACAATCTTTTAATATTTTTCTTGTTTCTCGTGATACAGTCGACTACAGGATTGTAAACATCATCTTTCTCTCTCTTCGTTCTCTTTTATCCATGTTAATAAAAATTCTACGTGACAGCGATTATAGATAACTGACATTGACATGAACATGTCCAACAAGTGTCGTTGAGAATTAAACTCTGATCGCTTTAAAAAAAGTTTGCCTCGGTTACGTGAATGTACATTTGTCTAGGCACTTTGCAGTTTACGCTTATTGGGAGCCCAATCAAACCACTCAATCGCAAACATGCCTTGCAAGACAAAAATCCTAGTATCGCGAGGCAGCTTCGAGATAATGCCAGAAACTGTCGCGTTGCCTTGGTCTCCAACTAATTAAGCAGGGATTCCAGTAGTATAAATTTGAGCCGAGACTATGGCTAAGGCTTGTTTGTTTGATTGAAACCTAAGCTCCGTACCTAAAAAAAATTTGATGCTTGAAGATAACCTAGAAAGTAGATATTTTTTATCTGTAAGTCTGAAGATGTAGTGTTTGGTTGAATATTGGGCCTGAAGAAAATTTAAATTTAAAAATTGATGTCTTGAGAATGAAATGACGTCTTGAGAATGAAAAGACATAAAACTGTTCATTAACTAATGAAAACAGTTCATTAACTAACTTCTAATCTCAATTAGCTAGCATTTATTGCTACTGCTTGCAGCCAGACGCTCGTTTTGCTACTGCTTGCAGCCAGGCGCTCGTTTTTAGAGGCCTGTGAAGCTGGAGTTGCTTGGGAATTGCATCCAGGCCAGGAAGGGAGATGGAACTCCAGGCTTCCAACCAAACGGCTTGCAGGCAGCCTCCAGGGAAGAGTCCAGCCAGGCAAAATGATGCCAGGTATCAATCCAAACAAGCCCTAAATCTGGCATAATTCCCACTGCTAAATCTGGCATGGTAATAGAGATTATTCGAATTTTTTTTATATAATATTATTTTAAAAGATAATTACAAAAATAAATAGTCGTCCCCAAAAAAATACAAAAATAGCCTCTGTCGCCAGTTCAACTAGCGGCAGTGTCCAATAAAGTCGACCAAGCGGGTTGTGCCTCTGGTAAAGACGACACTCGCTTGGCTTTACAAGCACTGAAGACGACTGCACTATTCACGGGTTGGTAAAGACAACACGATAGCCAAAGCCGTGCTCGCCAACACTTCCCGATGCAGCACGGCCGTTAGGCGCGACATTGTTTTAATATACATATATAATTTTATTTTCATTTATTAATATTCATATGATTTTCTTTCCATTTTAATACTTATATGGTTTTATTTTGTAGTTTTAACATTTTATATAGTTCATTTTATAAGTATATATAAATTTATTTTGGTTTATATATATATATATAAGGATTGTTTTTCATTTTTTTCACGTCTTATGAGCTAAATGACAAATGTTTTAACGAGCTAGCTATTTGAACATTAATAAAATTCTGTTACATTTTCAATATGATTGTCTCATTTTCTTTTCAATTTTCATGTCTACTTCTGAATTCTACACAATTTTCTATTTTTTGGATTTATTTTATTTATTTTGGATTTTTCATTCATTAAGACCAAACGGGCTAAGCGGGTCGTCTTGGGCAAACGACATGATGAACGGTCGATGGGCCGTGCTTGGACCGTCACCCCGGCCCGACACGAAAAGTAGCCGGGCCAGAATGGGCCGGGTAGCGCGGCTTGTCTTGAGCGATCGGCGTCTTAAGAAGGTAGTTAGGATCGCGATCCAAGTCTTAAAGTCTTACGACTCTCTGAACCCACGACTGTCGATCCAAATCTTCTTCACCGATCCGATCCTACTCAAGGTAGGTAGGATCGCGATCCTACTCTTAGAGTCTTACGGTTCTCTGAACCCACGACGACTATCGATCCAAATCTCACCGTCGATCCTACTCATAGAGACTTAGGGCAATTTTTTTAGGGGCGAGCTTTGCGATATTTTGTTTTAGAGCAAAATTTGTTGATATTAATTTCGAGAATGAAACTATAAATAAACAAGGAGCATGCAAAATATTGTATCGATGTGGTAATGCTAGTACAAATATCTATATTATGGCATGAGCAATATTGAGCTTGATAATGATAAGCTATTTTTATTCCCGGAGTATGTCTAGCTACTTTTAAGGAACATGCAAGTGGTAAACCATATAACAATCATACAAACTTATAGTATAGATGTTAAATATGTGTATTTTACAAATCAGTAGAATCGCCGATTCTACGATTCGACATTACGATACGATCTCAGGAGGCAAATCGATCCGACTGGGATCTCGACTCGACTACCTTGCGTCTTGCGGGCCGGGCGCCTGCTTGGCCACTGGTCTGCAATCAGGCGACAGGAACCTATTGACCACCTGTCATCGGTCCAGTTTCCTGTCGCCAGTTGAACTGGCGATAGGATCCCATGTATAAGAACCCCGAGAAATTACTCTGAATCTCATTTTAATTCCAGAAAAAAAAACAGAAGAGAGGAGAGGGAGAGAAGAAAGGTAGTGAAGCTCTGCTAGTTCGTCGCGGAGGAGAGAGAGAGATTGACAGAGCATTAGATCCGGTCGGCCATCTTGTAGGTACATTTTTTTTTGCAACTTTGTACATTATGTCAAATTATGTAGAATTAAGTACATCATTTGAGTTGTAGCGAGTAGAAGTATGTAGAATTAAGTACATAGAATTCAGTAGAATAGCGACATAAAATTCAGTAGAATAGATAATTGTAGTCAAATTATGTACTACACCATTTGAGTTGTGTATATGTAATTCGTCGTGTATATGTTATGAATGTTGTAGCACTCGAACGATTTAGGATAAATCTGCAGAAATAGGAAGACGCCTATTACAAATATGTAAAAAATAATTCTAGCTTTATTTAGATTCCCATTTGTGCGTGGTAATTATATTGTTAATGTCAAAAATTAATTTTAACTGATGAGTGTTGTCTACTCACTGAGAAAAGTTGGACCAAGTTGTCATTTCGGCCTAAAAATGTGGCATGGCAGGGTGAGGTAAATTCAACCCGAAAAGGTGGCGTGGTAGGGTGTTGTCATTTTGTTCTGAAAAGTTGGGATGACTGGTGAGTGATGTCTACTCACTGAGAAAAGCTGGTTCGAGTTGTCGTTTCGGTCTAATAGCTTAATTCCATTTTGGTATTGTAACGTGAATTGAACATGACTTGGTAACTTAGTTTCATTTTGGACGTTGAAAGTTATCTTCATACAAATCCAGTGGCTAAAAGTTAAAGACCTCTTGCAATTCATAGAATGGAGACACAAAATAAGCATACAACATCCTGGATACATGAATCCACTTCCGCAGACAACAAAAACTATTCATACATATTGCATAAAGTACCACAAGGATACACACACGCATAAGCTTCTCCAGCCACTTCAGATGAGAATTCGGTCAAGGCGCTCGTCCACGGGTGGCATGTTCACCATTGGAGTAGATGGAGCTACCAGTGGATGTTCAACTGCCCTTTCTATCATGGTACCAATAGAGTCCACCCACTGGAAGTACTGGCATTCGCCGCCCTAAAATCCACACGGAATAGTAAAAAAGTGGCAAAATACCAACATTCCCTTAAATCAAACTCACTAAGAAATATGGACACTTGTAGAACACACGTCCCTGTCTCTTCGGTGTTGGAGTAAAGGACATTTGCTTAGACCCCACGGTTTGGGCAATTGACGCGCCTTGCATTCACCAGTGCCACAACTCTTTGATTCATCGAACTCGATGACTGAGACATGGCGCTGAGGAGAAGAGAAGAGAAGAGAAGGAGAGGAGTGGGACAACTGCAAGCAGATGAGAAGAGAAGGAGATGGCGGAAGGGCTTTTATAGAGCTGGCGTTGGCAGGAGATTTGGCGCTACCATTTCTTCACTCCAGTCGGTGTGAGTACCCACTGACATCGATATGCCATTTTGGTGCTAAAGGCTAAAACGAGGGTGGGGTGTACACGTTTGTTTAGTCCACACGATGTGTGGGGTGTCGCGATGCTGACGCCCGCACAAGCTTAGTTGTACGCACAACAATAACAATTTTAGATCGTAAACCAGACATAAGCATAATGTTAGTTGTATATAAATTAATATTTACATAATAAAAGTGATACATCTAGTCGTGAGCCCTCTTCGAGAGTACCCCACGGGTGGCCCCTGCCCTCGTTTAGCAGGCTCATTGCTGGCATTGGTGCGAGTACGTCAAGGGGTTTGGCGCCCAAACCACCCTAGAGGGGTGAGTAACCTCTGTAGGTGTTGCGAACACCGACTGCGTCAGTCCAAGCGCACCCTGGAGCCATGAAGCCCTAATGGAGACCTGGTTGGGAGCACCCTCGGCTTTCAAAGGACCACCATCGTCTCACGGTACCTACCACTCCTTGGAGTCGTAGTTCGAGGCATCTAGCCCCTCTTACGTGGGCAGCTCCTCGTCCCAACCATGCTGGCACCCTGTCAAATAGTTAGACATGCATTTAAAACGTAATGTAAGTGCTAAAATGATACACGATGAGGGAGAAGTTACCGACCTAGTCATTGCATTGGAATGGATGTCTCCCCATGCTCCTGCCTCGTCCATGAATGGAATTGAGGTCCTGTTCGAACAACTTGGCGTTAGTTAAATTTTTTGTTAAAAAGGAACTAGGTAGGGGTACTACTGGCACGGTGCCACGAGGACCCGCCCGGCAAGTCTGGGTGAGGAGTTGCCGTCGTGTGCATCGGGCGTGGCGCACGGTGGCTCACCCCTTGTCTACGTATGATGTCCGCATGTGACCGTGCGTCCACCACGTCCCTTGGCCGCCGACACGACGTCAACTCGACCGTATGCCTAGCTGCATCCCTGATCTGGAGCATGGCATCTTTGAGGTCTTGCGCCATCATCTCGATGCGGTCTCCGATCCTGGATAGAATGGCGGTCGCCTCCGAGTACACCCCCTTGATATATAGCTCTGTTAGGCACAAAGAACAAGTTAGAACGCAAAAACATGACAAGTAAATAAACATTACAGACCATTCACTATGTACCGCGTGATGGAATGTAGAGTCCGGTTGCGTGGGGTAGGTGTCGCTCATCGCGGCGACGTGTGGTGGTGGGTCGTCTATGACCCAGGCGCAACACACTCTCATCCGAGTGTTGTACCACTTGATATAGTCGTAGTACGTCCGATGGTGTAGGCACACTGAACTTTGCTCCTACCCACATTTTGGCACCGGTGGATGGAGGGAAAAATCCATCTCTTGCCGCCAAAAACAGTAGGACACGTCCACTTCGCGGGGGGATTATTTGGACCAAGTCGGCCAG
The DNA here is from genome assembly GCA_036346405.1 of Phyllostachys edulis. Lineage (NCBI taxonomy): Eukaryota > Viridiplantae > Streptophyta > Magnoliopsida > Poales > Poaceae > Phyllostachys > Phyllostachys edulis. Next base: position 122,029,095 of record CM070546.1, read on the forward strand.
CTTGTCCTCCTATGTGGCAAAACATCCAAGTCATGATGCCACACTGTCAAAACCACCCTGTAAACCCAGCTTAGGGGGTTAAGTGAACAAGATTAGAAAGTTCGGTGTGATAGATAACCGGTTTCAAAGTTGGGGGTGTTGGATTGACTTTCGAGTAAAGTTTGGGGGGTTAGATTAATAATAGAAATCAGTGCTACAGATGATAAAACAGAGCTTTTGTAGTAGAACTAGATAATGCATTTGTCCCTTATAACTTGGCGTACAATCCATGCACTTAATGTGGTCACTTGATCTGTGCAGAGGAATCCAGTTCAGATGATAAGGGAAACTGCCGGAGAACGTTGTGAAGCTATTCAAATATTTAATATGGATGAAATATGGTGGGCCTTGGACCTCCCATAATACTCCAAAGAACTAGTTAGATGGAGCAGATTGTTGCATTCATTGATCGGATATGAAGGAGATTCAACAAACTCGGCTAAAAACAAATAGCAAAAATATCCTCACCACCACCGAATCCCCTTCCGCGCCTCCAGGCCTGCCACGCAGCAACCGTACGGAACCGAAAAAAATGAAGTGAACAGTGCTTATCCGCGTGGCCGCTGAACGGAACGAAAACAAAGGAGCGACAGTGCTTGTCCACGTGGCCGCTGCGCGGAAGCGAACAAACCGGAGTAAACAGTTCGGAAACAAACAAAAAATGAATATAAGGGCATGTGCAATAATATAAACAGTTGCTGGCTATAGTAATTTTTTATATTATCTACAGATAGTACTAAAGATAATTCATATAATAGGTTGTGGTGATACAGTCGGCTACATGATTATGAAAACACACAATCTTTTAATGCTTTTCTTAGTTCTGGTTATTCTCTTTTATTTACATCAATTTAAATTATACGTGGCAGAGGCTATAAACAGCTAATATAAATTTATTGTATATGATCTAAACAGTGCGTGAACGGTTATGGACAGTACATAAACACTTGAGCGCAGTGCGGTGTGGCGCCCGCTGGCACATATCGACTGTCGGTTGGTGATATTTTTGTTGTTTAGTTCGGAAGGAGGATAGTTTTGCATTCGAAGCCAAAAACGGCATGTATACACGCATGCTCTGAAACTTGCACCCCTAAGTGCAATGTTGGTGACAAGAAGTACCAGCATGCTCGCCGCGATGTCGATTCTCGTCATGCTAGGGAAGGATCCGAGTATTTGATTTACAATCACCAAACGTATTAAGAAATTAAACAGCTCAATTTCCGTTTTGACTCTAGAGAGACAACTTCTCTTTTCTACTATCGAGAGCTCTGAAACATCACGTATGTCTGTATGCACAGGGAGGAACTCTAATAATCCAACAATTGTGAGACTACGTGGAGGTCACTCTAAGGTTTGTGATGAGTATTTGACTATACTTTGTATGAGTTGTTGAAATATGAGTTTGGTTTTAATATTAATTTTGGGAATCCGATCAAACACTTATGTTAACGTATTAGGAGGTGTGTTTGCCTCTGGTTTCATGGAAAATGGAGACTCGATGAGAAACTAGATAGAGTTTTGCCGAAATGTCCAGAGAGGGGTGTTTCCCGGACTTGGGAATGGATTTGGGAGCAGTCTAACAGGTCATTGCTTGGTGCTCAGACTAGTCAAGCCGGTTAGGGTGATGGTCTGACCGGCTAGGCTGATTTTTGAATGTTTTTTGTTGAGTGATATGGTAATGGTGCATATGTGTTTCATGTTATGTTTATGACTAATGTGGGTTAGGTTAGAATGAACTTGTGTCTGTAGGATCAACGATAACCGACTCGAGGGGGGTGAATAGGTGGTTTTTTTTATAAAATCTTTTGGCTAAAAACAGTTTTTGCCAAATTAAAGCTACGACATACAATTTCACCAATTTAAACCTAAAAGATCTAAGGCTCTCTAAGTGTACTATTTACTTGAAGATAAGCTAAGCAATCTAAACAAGATAGATAATTACTTATAAATGTAAATGCACAAAAGTAGAGCAAGAGAATAAACCAAGCTATGGAGACAAATGATGTTTTCCCGTGGTCTTAGAGACTTATCGGTCTCCACTAATTCACGTTGAGGAAACTTGATCAACTCAAGCCGGCTCCACACGAGCACTTTCCTCGATCACTAATAGTAGTTCTTCTCCACTCCGGATAGGCGAGCTCCAACCTTCACAAATGCTCGGGTTTTCTTACAAGCTTCTTTGAGAAGATCACCGACATAACTCTGAACCGTCTAGGAGCCGACAATCTCCAAGAGTAATAAACCAATGATTCTTCGCTTGAAGATGCTCAAGTGCCACAAAGATCTACTCTACTCAAAGCACTTGAAAAAACCTCAACAACCTTTGCAAGATGATTTTAATGCTCTCAAAGAGTGGAAGAACTAGCAAAGAGCTCAAGAGTATTCAATGAGGTTCTTAAAAGCTCGTTTGCTGCAATGGATGAGGTATTTATAGCATCCACTTACTGTACTAGCCGTTAGAGCACGAAATCCTGTAAAAATAGCAAGTCCGGTCAGACCACCGGTATGTGGCCGGTCAGTCCAGGCTAAGAAATAACGGTCAACAGAACTGCATTTAATGCACAGGAACTATCCATTAAGACATGTCCGGTCAGACTGCCCACTTGGGGTCCGGTTAGACCGGGCTCAACAAATCCAAAACTGATTAAAAAACATGCTACTAGAAAAAGTTGACCGCTCTGATAGACCAGGGATCCGGTCAGTCCGGAGTAACACTTGCGATCAGTCTGGCTTTAGAAATTTAGTAGCAAGACACAAAAAAACATATTTCTTTGGAAAAAGCTGATCGAGTCACTTGACCCGGAGGTCTGGTCAGTTTAGACATATACCTGGTTAGTCTGGCCTGAAGCAAAAATACGAAAAGCTCCTTTCTCTGGAAAAAGTTGACCGGGTTACTTGATCCAGAGGTCCGATCAGTCCGGACGTGTACTAGTAATCAGTCCGGGCATGGAAATCGTTGAAAAGGAGCTCTTTGGAAAAGGCCGACCGCAGAGTTTATCCAGGGTCCGGTTAGTCTGGACCATCAATTGCGGTCAGCTCGGCTATGCAAATAAAACACTTATAAAATGTGGCCAAACTATCACAAATGAAACCAAGATTTAACCAAGTAAGTTTGAGCATTTGTGGCATCCATTTCTATCAGGCTACTAGTCATTTAATCCCTCTTCATAGTACGGCTTCATACACTAGCAATCCGGTCTTTTATCCTTTATCCTCCTAGACCGGTAAAACTATGAAAATGTCCTATCAACTGGATACATTTGCCTTGAGCTGGATGAGATCCTTTAGCGCTCTTTCGTCTTTATCCGAGAATAAACCTTTTAACTTCTTGACAAAACAAGTTAGTCCAAAACGTATGGTTATCCTTAATTACCAAAACACTAAAAAAGGGGCCTCTTCAGTGCCCATAAACAGTTTGCTTGGTCTATTGTTGTGCAAGAGGGTCCGAAGTCAACTATGGTCAACAACGAGAAAGATCGGGACTTGACTAGGAGAACTAAGGTCCAAAGTGGTCATGGAGGCCGGGTGAGATGATTGGGCTCAGACAAGGCACAAGATAGACAAGGTCTATGGAAGGCACATGTGGTCAAGGTCGAGCGGGGGATGTGATGCGCCAAGTGACTTGGGCTCGTTTGCAAGTGAGAACGGTTCAGTAGGATCTGGACACGTGAGACGCTCAACGGGGAGTCATTGGGGGCCACATGGAAGATAACGAAGTACGGGCGATGCTTCGAAGAGAATGAATCGGGAAAGGTCGATTGAGAGGCAATGTGGTCATTTGCCCAAAACCGAAAAAGCGAGCGGTTTGCAAAACCGCGGTGGCAGCCTAAGTGAATTAGGTCAACGAGACTTCATGGAGGACAAGACTTGATGATTTCGGGCTATTGGAGTCAAGGGTGAAGAATGACACTTCGAAAAGCGTGCGTGAGTGGAAAAAAAACTCAATTGTGTAATGGATTAACCGGTTCCCATGTGTATGTGTAGTGAATGGGATCCACTTTGTATTCAGGTTATGGTTTCTTGTGAGCCACAACTATATAAGGGGTTATTAGATAGGGAAAATCATATTTTGCACTTGAGTCTCCAAGAGAGAAATTAGGGTTTGATCGAGAGAGCTAAGTGTTGCCCTTAGGGTTGTGTCTTTCTGGTTGAGTGACTGTAATCCTTCCTCTTCAAGTGGTAATAGAAGATCAAATTTGATTCTCCACATTTTATCTGTGTTCTTATTTGATTATCTTGCTTTATTGAGATGTTCTTGATTATTCCTGGTTCTATTTTGTTCTAGTGTAATTTGTACTAGATATAGCTTGCTGTAGGAACCCATCTAGAATCATCTTGATTGTCTACATCTCATGAACATGAGTAATCAAGTTTTCCCTCTTTTGTCCGGTTCTTAAGTACTCTTCCCTATGATGGATAAAGGTCGAAACCTTGACAACGATTCTTAAAATTATTGATTGAAATATGTTCCAAACATCTTAGGGTAGCTGTGTTTCAAATTTGGTGTGATTTGAACAAGTAGATCAAAAGTTAGGTGAAATCCTTTTTGAAAAACGTGTTGTTTTTTAGTTTGTTAGAAGAGGAGAGATCAAACCACTAGACTTGCCAGTCAGACCGGTCAAACCGCTAGAGAGTTGGCTGTCAGACCAGGGTTAGTCTCTTAGTCTTGTTTTAAGGTTGTTTCTTTATGTTCGCAGGTTCAATCGTAATATTTATAGTAGCTCATATCTGTTGAATTGAAAATATTGCTGAATAACTATGGAGAAATTTGTCGGAGTCATTCACCCCTTACTGCCGTAGCTCATCCTACAACAATTAATCGTCAAACTCAAATCCTTACAACCCTGCAGGGCTGCCGTCTTTCCTCGGGTCGCTAACGGCGGTGAGCATCCCATGAAACACGTTCTCGCCGCCACTTTGCGGCAGCTTCATGCTCTGTTTGCCTGAAACCGGCTTGAGCAAGTCCTGAACAATGAGTTGGCACACGGCCCCGGAGCCCGTGCTTGCCAGCCAGTGCCCCCTCTGCTTCAGGAACTCTCTCGCTTCGCTGCTGAACTCGATAAGCTCGCCGTCGATCACCGTCTCGTTCTCGTAGATCACCACATTCGGCACCAGCTGCAATATTGTTCACAAATACACCGTTTAAAGTACTACTGATTAATTACTGATTTCCACCCGTGTCACTTGTCAGAACTGGCAAAGAAAAACAGAAAACAAGTTGCCTCCATTGTCACCATTGTGTTCTCACTTTTCAAGGGTCACTGACGCATGAAAGCATTGGGGGCGAATATGTAGCAAATGTTTACCTTATGGTAGACCCTAGGCTGCTGAACAGCGGCCAGAGGGCGCATGCCGACGATGAAATGGTTCAGAAAAATCTGAGTGACCGCAGGAATGATCTTCGTCCCACCGCTGCCTCCGACGACACCAGCAAGCTGACCATTCTGCAGAGTGCAGACACTCCAATTATCAGTAAAAGCGAGATGCACCAAGAGATCAGTATGAATATAAGACAGAGTAATACCCTCAGTATGATCGCCGGTGTCATAGAAGACAGAGGCCGTTTGCCCGGAGCAATGAAGTTCGCCGGTGCAGGTGGAAGGTGGTCAGGTGTTCGTTCTGTTGGCAAGGAGAAATCGTCCATCTCATTGTTCACCACGATGCCAGTCGACGGCGAGAGCAGATGGGCTCCGAAGTAGTCATTCACGGTTGTTGTCATAGCCACCGCATTCCGGTCGCCGTCGACAATGCAGAGGTGGCTGGTCCCATGGTCTCTCAGCTGGCTCCATCTTTTGCCAGCAACAAAAATCTTGTCAATGCAAACGCTATCTAAAATCTCTGCAAGAACATCACTGAAAGCATAATCAAGATCAGGCAGAGTAGTACTTTGTCAAATAGTAACCGGGAGGGAATGTTGTGTTGTCGACGATCCTTTGCCGGATTTTGTCAGCGAACGACGATGACAGCATCTCGGAGACGATCCCGGTGACATTGACAAAGTCAGGATCGCCAAGGTCCATCCGAATAGCCAGCATATGCTTCAGCGCTTCGATAAACCGATGCACACCAAGAAACCCTTTCAAGAACTCGAGTGACTTGTATCCACCCAAGATGTTCAGTATCTACAATCATTAGAAAAGAAGAAGAAAACTGAATCTGAATGAACATCCCTGAAAAGATTAGCATTTGATCTCTACGAGATGGAAGGGTTTGCACTAACCAAGGCCATCCCCACGGTGCCACTCGAAGGTGGAGGCATGCCAAGAATGGTGTACCCCATGGCGTCCGCGCGCATGGCGTCGCTCACCTCGACCTTGTACCCCCTGAGATCATTCATCGTTGCGATTCCTCCGGCGCTCCTGACGTCGTCGACGAATCTCTCGCCGACGCCGCCGTCGTAGAACTCCGCGACCCCCTCGTTGGCCACGGCCTCCAGCGTGTCCGCTAGCGCGGGGTTGCGGCACACCTCGCCGGCCGCCAGGAGCCTCCCCTCCGGCGCGAACACGCCGCGCAGGCCGGGGTCGGAGAGCACGTCCTGCTCCGTGTCCTTGAGCGCGTTGGCGACGTACGGCACCACCGTGTACCCCTCCCGCGCGAGCCTTATCGCCGGCACGAAGAGGTCCTTCCATGGGAGCCTGCCGTACCGCGACCACGCGGCGTGGAGGCCGGCGAGCTCTCCGGGAATGCCCATAGCGAGCGCACCCTTGTATTTGGACGACGGGTTGCTCTCGTACATGTTCTGGTAGTTACACAAGCACCAAACAAGTATAAAAATGGATGTAAGCATTTGAGCTGAGCATGCATTGTCTTCATCTCTGATTGAAGAGCAGGATTAGTGAGAGTGAGTCCACAGTTACATCAGTAAATTTTGTGTGACCACAAATAGCACTCCATGAACAATGTTCGAAATGTTCTGGGATGCTGGTTCCATAAACACTTGCACATGGTCGTCAGATCAGATGGTATGCAATTTTCTCTTCCTTTTGCTAAGTTGGTTCCTTATTACTGTTGCTCTCCAAATTATCTGGAAGGGGACGAGCAGTACGTGGGACCAAACCATGATGTGGGGTACACAAATTCCATAGTTTAATTCCATGATCACTCGCGTTGAATAAATATAAGGTAGTTGGTCGTCAGATCTCGATTCTAGCCTTATGACCATACTACGCTTCTACGACTCAGAATGACTGAACCGATCTAATTCTATGGTAGAGTCTTAATTGGGTTATGATCAAAATTTTCACACGATCCTATCAGATTCTACCAATTCTAGTGATTTATTATAAATAATTATTTGCATATGTTCGTGTCATTGTAATTTTTTACTTTTTATTTCTTTATGTCCATTATAATTTGCTTAAATAACAAATGATCTGTCCTTTGCATTACATTTGGTAAGCAAAAGTTCTAAGAGTATAGTTTTAAAAATATAAAACTATTAAAATACAAGGTAGATTTTAAAAATATGTTTTTTTGGTAGAATCAGATATGATCTTATATTATACATCGATCCTATAATTCGTGATCCTGCTAAAGAACCTCCGATCCGATTCCAGATAGCGATCCTAACAATCTTGGTTGCGATAACCTATTGCCCTCGCTCTAAAAAGAATGTGCCACACACACAAAAAATAGATAAACAAATGAAGTTTGGGAACACCGCTGCAGAGGACTACAGTAGGACCAAACTAATTAAACATAAATGGCAAACCTTATATGATAAGCACTTGGTAACGCATCAGGCATGCGAAAAGCACTCCTAATATTCTAATACTCCTAAGATCATGGACAAGCAACCGATCAAGACCTTGATGATCACTCTGAGAAAGATCGTTATGATGATGGAACACGCGAAACACAAAGCCTTTGGTGTACAGTTGCAGATGAGATCATGTTAATTTTTAAAATAATACTTGTCGCGTTGTAAACGTTTCTGCTCTTTCTAATCCTTGGTTCGCTGACAGGCCCGGTTTTTTTTTTGTTTGTTTGTTTATTGGTTGATTTGCTTTTGGATCTTGGGCACATGCAGACATGCTTCACCGACAAAAAGAAAGGAAAATTTATGTGTAATGCTATGCCTACTCGACGAGCCAAAACTAATGCTCAATGCTATGCCCAGAAGTTCAACATACGCTCAATGTTATTCCTACTTGTTTGTTTCTCATGAACCAAAACTCATGGTCAATGCTATGCCTACTCGATGAATGGCTCACTGATGCGTGTTAAACATGACACGTATCGGCAACAGTTGAGACTTCACAATTACTTAGATAGATCGTCAATCTCCCATCAGAATAACGTGTACCACACTTTGCAACTATGAATGGCTCACTGCGGCGCAGGGGCAGGTGGCAACCACCCAAATCTTTGTGATGAATTTGTAGTTCCCATTTCGGCTTTCTTCTTCAGATTTCAACTAGAGTGCTTTCTTCTTCTCCATGGGTGGCAACGTGTGGCTTCGATCGAGCAGTATGGCGGGGGGCCAGCGCAAAGGGAGGAGTGGGGTAGGGGGCCGACAGGGCGGTGAGGCGCAAGTGGGAGGCGCAACCTCTGGGCAGGCAGGCGTGGCGCAGGGAGGACTTCAGGCGGGCGCAAGGGCTCAAGGCGGCGCGGGGCAGTGGCAGCCACCCAGATCCCTAACCCTAGCTGCGATTTTGGTGCTTTCGCGTTGGTTTGGGGAGGAGCGGCTGGGGCCAACAAGGCGGCGGCAAGGGAGAGGGAGCCATGGCGCAGTGCAGGGAGGACAGAGAGGGAGGAGGAGGGGGCGATGGAGGGAGGAGAGGCGCTGGAGGGCGTTCGCGTCGGGATGAGGGAGGAGAGGGCGAGAGGCGCTGGAGGATGAGGGAGGAGAGGCGCTGGAGGGGGGTTTCGCAAAAGCCACACGGGTGGTAAATGCAAAGTGCGATGGGGAGCCACCCGTCTCCATCCAGCCCACCCATTTTGGATCCAACGGTTGGAATCGAGTATGTGCATATGTCCATGAATAGAGTCATGTTTACCAGATATGCTGCCCTATTTGAGGGAGCTTTAATCCAGCTTCGGCTTCAAAAAAGCCAGAAGCCTCCCAAACACCACGTCTATGAAGTAGCTTATCAATTAAGCCAAAGCCCAATCACATGAAAAAGTTGAAGTAAGTCCGGACTAGCTTATTGGGCTTTTTGTGGAAGGGGTTCACGTATTTGTTACTAGAAGTTTAACATATTTACCCACCAAATACCATTGGTTAACGACCCCAAGCTCATCTATTCGACCCCAAGCTCTACCTCCTCCACTCGACCGCCATCCATCTGTTCGCTCCCCTCCCCACCAAAATCGCCCTGGGTCGCATCGCCGCCCCAAATCACGTCGTCGCCGCCCAAAGCTCCGTCCCTGCCGCCCAAGGTCCCCTCCCCGCCTCTCCGTCTCCCATATCGCGGCGCCCCAAGCTCCGTCCTCATCGCCTCCCTGTCTCCCAAATCGCCTCACCGCCCAAGGTCCCCTCCCCGCCTCTCCGTCTCCCATATCGCGACGCCTGCCCGCCGCTCACCGCCGCCACCCTCAGCCTTCCTTTTTTTTTTTTTACAGATTTTGATGAACACAAATGTAGTTCTCGATTGTATAATTTCATATTTGGTTGATTCGTGCACGTAGATTTGGATTTCAGAATTGTTATACAAACATGATAAATTTGTATAAAAAATTGGCGGTGATTGACGTAAGACATGATAAGCATGAAAGAACAACTAAAATATAGTTTCAAACATGTCAAAAGTCAGCTTATGACGAAAGCTACGGTTTCCCGGGCCTAAGCTAAACACGACTTGCGTAATCAAGCATGGCCCAACAGTACCTGCGTAATCAAGCACGGCCCAGACGGTGACCCGCGCCCAACCGGACACACCGGACCAGGTCAGTGGCTGGCCAGGTATCATGTGGCCCCACATGTCATGGATACAAGAAGAACGGACGCATGATAAACTTTTTTTTAGAATAATTGATTATTTGTCACTGTAAAATGATAAATTTTATTATTTATCACTATATATGAGTATGACATGTACTCACATCAGTGTTTGGCAGCAGTGGCAAATAATCGAATCTTTTTTTTTTTGTCTTCTCTGTGCTATGATTGTAACGAGTTCTAACGGGTCACGTACGTACCGCCGTGGCCGCGGCCGGCGCGGTCTCCCGGGCGTCGAAGGCGACGGCCTCGCCGGAGGCCACGTCCCTCACGATGATGAACGCGCCGCCGCCGACTCCGCTCGACATGGGGTGCACCACCCCAAGGCAGAGCGCCGCCGCCACGGCCGCGTCCACCGCGTGCCCGCCGGCGCGCAGCGCCGCGGCGCCCACCTCCGAGCACCGCCCGTCGTCCGCCGCCACGGCGCCCTCCCCGGACTCTACCTCGTGCGGGCTCAGCCGAGCGCCGGACACCCTCCGATCCTCTCCCCCGGAGCTCAGGAGCAGCAGGACCCCGGCCAGTGCGAGGAGCGCGACGGCGACGGCCAGCGCGGTCCATGGACGGCCCCGACGGCGCCCTGCGTCCGGCGAGACCGGGCCACCGCCGAGGAGAGCGTTCTGCAGGCCGCCGCACGCGGCCATGGCTGCTGCCGCCGGGGATTCTCGCCCGGATTCTTGGATAGGGAACGAAGGGGAGCCGGAGGGATTCTTGGATGGTGAGAGGCGTGCTCACGGTGCGCACGGTGTCCTGCGGGCGTGAGATGCTGGATTTTTATGTAGTGCCACTGCCAACTGGCCAATGAAGCGTCTCTATTAGTGAAATAGTGAGTTCTTTTAATATGACTCAAAACTGAGTTTGATTGTTTAGTAACTCCCTTCCAGGGAAAAAAGTCAAGTCCAGAATTCATTATAGTGAATTTAATTCTTGGCTAGAACTGTTTCCCAAGTTTACCAAAATGGAATTTGTCGTAGGAACTGCCCACCAGCCCCAATGACCAGGCGAAGGCCACAAAGAAGCCCTCGAGGGCCAAGGCCGAAGGCACGACTAGATGACTTCCCGGAGGGCACCAAATATGCCTTCGGGAAGACCACGAAAGGCGCGCGAAGGACACAAAAAGGCCCATGGGGACCAAGGCCGAAGGCGTGGTAGGGGCCCTTGGAAGACACCATATATATCTTCGGCGGAGCCGCGATGGGCGCCCAAAGGCCATTGGGAGGCTCCGAATGACCACAGGCAGAAGACACATTCCCCTCCCCATAAGGGTACCTTGGGGGGCAAGGATCTGAGAAGCCCTGGGATCCGCCGGGCCACCCTCTCGAGCAATCGGCGGCGTCTAGGGGCCCTCGGCCGAGGGCACCCTTGCGGTCTTGAAGGGAAGAGGTGCCCGTGGACCGCGTGTATCGACTAGATGGACCAGGACCAGAGGGTCTACTGTGAACCGAAGGCTACGCGAGAAAGAAGGAAAAGCCCCTGTAGCCCCTACAGGTGTATGGTCTTTTTAGGGTCAAAACTATAATCTCGTGTGCCTTGGTCGGAAGGCTATAAATAGCCGCCTCCCCCCATGTAATAGAAGAGGACTCTTTCTCAAGGCAGTTAATACACATTTACTTCTCTTAGCATCGGTCCCCTTTCCCGAGGATCCCCTGGCTCCCCTCGTGGTAACTGGGGTCTCCTTTTTATACTGTTTGGTCTCTTTGCTACGACAGAATTAACAGTAATTTTACCTAGGCACACTGGTGCTAGGAGTTGGGCACGGGCAAGACGGGCCTCGGGCCACGACGTGTCGCGATGACATGGCATGACGAGCTCGTCGGGCCACCATCGGGCCGTGCTGGCACGAGCACGACACACGACGCCTGTGTGCATACCTGGGTTGCTTGCGCTACTACATTGTCAACCCCGTCACCTTCAAGAGGGTACCCCTCCCATCCCACAACCGCGAGCACGACACCTTCGGGGACCCGACGCTCTTCATCACGTTCGACGATGACATCAACCAGTACCACGTCGTTGCCGTCTTCAACAGCGGCGACGACATCTTCGGCTTCGAGTCCTTCTCATCCAGGATCTGGGAGTGGCGTGCAAGCAGCGAGATCCGCGCTGTCAAGCATGTGGTGTCGGCGGCACGCGGTGGCCTCGGCGTGGCAGTGTTGGGACCTAAATATGCAAATCTGGACCCTCTGGATATAATACACTAGTATAGGATCACGCTAGTGCATACAGTGTCAACATAAATGAATATCATTCCACACAAGACGAGTATAAGAATAAACGATTAATTTGATTAATAAATAACTGTTGTGACCTTATGGTCAAGTTTACACTTATTAAGCCACACAGGGCTGACACTAAATAAAGAGATGGCAGCAGAACGGAAACAACTCCAGTGGAAACCCCCATTGACTTACCAAAGGCAACCAACTGGGATCAAGACCTAGCGATCACCCTCCTCATAAAACTCCTCCTCGAAAGCAGACGAAGACTTCTCCACTTCCGCTGAATCATTGTAGCAAAAATGAGTACTCTGAGTACTCAAAAAGTTGTACCACAGAATACAATTATAGACGATGACTTATTCCAAGGGAAATGGTTTCAATGGTTATTTTTGCAAAAAAAACGACACTTGCATTTGAATACAAATAATATATTGAAAGCGTAATTTAAAACAAATAAACATTAATAGTTTAACATTTATTTTCACAAAGAACACAAAACCTATCAATTTCTTTCACATAGTCATACAAGTTTAAATCACATAGCTGTCCCTTCCCATTTATGAAAATCTACCGCCCGTGTGAAATCCCCAAGTATGTCTATGACTGCAGACACGGCTATTCGAATAGATTGATTAACACTCTGCGGAGGTTTGTATACTTTACCTGCAAGATATAACCAGTGTAGCTAGCACCAATCATAACAAAACCTTTTTGAAACTTCATCTTGACAATTGACCCTCCCATTGTGCAATACTGATGGCACCAAACCCCCTACAGGTTGTTGGCCCATCACACACCATTGGACCTAGACACGGCGAACCGCTCATAAATGTGAATTGTCGCATAGACATAATCACACCTCCACCCTGGCACACAGCTTAACCTTTCTGCCTTCGTATCTTACTAAGTTAGGCATGTCCCATACCAGACACGTAGTCGTACAATTATGGCTCAGTTCAATGGCACACAAAGTTAAGTCCTTAATTGACCAAGGCAAGACTGCGAATTACTACCAACAATCACATTCATATTTTTCCAAGCGCACACAGCTCCACCATATCATAATTCCATCCACTTGCCTCGGTCTAAATCTTTTTCCACCCTGTTGGCTAAGTGCAACACATGCCATCAACAAGTAACAACATACTTTACACATCTTTACATAAAGTATTCCCTACTTACTTAGTCAAGTTTAGTTTTGTAACTCAAAATGATATCAATAACCTGTTGCATGGCTAAGCAGACTATTCATATCTAACCAACCCACGTTGGTGCTATAATGATACCAACTAATAATTAAACAACCTAGGGTCACAAAACATCAAGGTAATACAATGAGCAAGATGCATATAAACAAATAGGTGTATAGCTAATCACAAAGCATTTAAAGAATTAAATACTTGAAATAACATGCAATAGTTTGAATCAAAGTAATTTTAGAAAACTGGGTTCAACATGGTCAAAGGTACAACTTGCCTTGAAACAAGTCTTAGTACTGGTCTTGAGTTTGATCAACTCCTCATTCCTCAAAAGCTCCCGAAGTATCAACGTCTACTCACAAACAAAAACGAAAACCCAAATAAATACAAAACAGAGCCACAAATAAACTCAAAAAATTAAATAAATTCTCAGGAAGGTAGGTCTTGAATTTAGATGAATTTAAAAACTTGAATGTGTTCAATCAGAATTCGTATGAGGAAGAACGGGCTATCAAAAGAGTTAAATCTAAGAAAAAGAGAAGGAAAACACTATTTTGAATTTTTAGAATTTTCTTTCTAAAGGAAATTCCAAAATATTGCATCAGCATGATGTCAACAATGAATTTCAAAATTAAAAGACAATCCAAAAAATAGGGAATAGAGGCTGACAGGTAGGACCCACGGTCTATGAACTGGGTCCACGTCTCTAGTCTACTGGTCTATGGTTCACGGGTGCATGAAATAGTGAACCTAACATGTGGGGTCCACATGTCAGTGGGTGGGTTTATTGTGGACCAAGTCCATGTGGACTGATTTTGGTGCGTTTATGGGTGTGCGCTGACGTGGCACTAACATTGCGGACACGTGTGCACAAGGTTGATGTGGCACTGACATGGTTGACACCTAGCCTCCACGTCAGCTTGACGGCGGTGAGGCTCGGATTCCTATGGTCGCCGGCGTTCTGGGCCACGATAGAGCAATTGGTGGCGCACATTAGATAGCTGGTACGATGGGGAGCTCTATGGTGCACTCACGGATGCAAGGAAATGACGGACTTGGTCGGTGGCGAGGTCAAAGCGGTGGAGGCGCATGGCTGTCAACGAAAGTAGGGTTTTGGTGATGCTCTGGTGACTTCGTGGTGATGGAGGTGTTGATCTGCTCCTTGCAACCCTGACGGTGGTGACAATGAAGCTCGAGGTGCACTGACGACGAAGGCACTACTAGAAATCCCCGTTTTCCCTACAGTTTAAAACGTTTCCTAGTAGTGGAATTGTAATCCAAAGGAAAGTATCTATCCCTAGGGTGAGATAAAAAAAACCTACGAAACAAAATTGTTCCCTACTGTTTACATAAATTACTAAGGAAAGACTAGGGAGAGAGAAATGGACTATGCAATATCAGCACCATGGTGTCAATTTTCCCTGCTCGGATGGATAAAACCGTAGGGAACATATTTTTCGTTTTTGCCTCCAATATTTTTTAGAGCCCGGCTATTTTTTTTTTTAGTCAGGCGCTTTTTTTTTTTAGGCGCCAAGGATTTCTTTCATTGCCCTCTCTACTTGCCGCGAGAACCTACCCAAATTCCCCAACAGGCTGCCGCCCACGCAGCGTCGTCTCCCCCGAGCGGTGCCGCCCCCTCCCCTCCTCCTCCCCAAGCGGTGCCGCTCCTCCTTCAAGTCGCCGCCGCCGCCCCGCTCCCCTTCTTCTCCTCCGAGTGGTGCTGCCCTCTCCCCTCCTCCTCCCGAGCGGTGCCGCCCCCTCCTCCTCCCCTGAGCCGCCTCCCCTCCTCCTCTTTGTTTTCCTTCAAGTCGCTGTCGCTTGCCGTCGCCGCCCGCCGCCGCCGCCGCCCTTCTTCTTCTCCTCTGAGCGGTGTCGGGCCCTCCCCCTCCCCCCCACCACCGCCCTCCTCCTCTTTGTCCTCCTTCAAGTCATGCCCCGCCTCCTCCCTTCTTCTCTTCCTCCTCAGTGGCCGCCATTGGCCCGACACTGGCAACAAGCCTCCCACGCCGCCCCAAAGAGACCCTCCACCTCGTCCTCCTTATCCGAGCCGCCCCTCTTCCCCCTAAAAGCTAAACCTAGACGCAATTCTATCCACAAGTTGTCCTCATTGTGATTTTGCTTCTTTTATGTTGAATGCAGTGGCCTCGCTAGTTGGAATCTTCATCGGTGCATTCATGGGGATGTCTACGGAGAGCGGCATGTTCTGAGGCGCTGGCGTGGGAGCAGTCTCCGGTGCCGTCTTCTCCATCGAGGTCATGAATCTCGTGATCAAATTCGGAGATCCAAAGTGAATCGTGGAAATATAGCATTCTCTTTGTGGTGAGTGTGAAAAAATCCAACACCTTTTTTTGTATGTATTGAGAAAGGTGAAAGATCATTTTTCACATACCTACTCTAGTGCACACCTCACTATGATCTCAGCTGGCATAAACATGAGATGCATGAGTGCGAAAATAAGGATTTTTGTATGGTTGGGCGATTTATTTTGGGGCTCAAAGTAATTGATATTTGTGTACATAAGTGAAAAACAACAATTGATAAGCAGAGTTAGGTTTTTATTTGTTCGATTTTACGATTGGTATTTTTAGCTTGACATCATCTTTAGCCTCTTCATTGGAAGAATTGTGTGGGAGAAGGTCACCAAAGATCGCGGTCTTGAGCAGTATATACATGGTTATTAAGGCATACAGGAGCTTGCTTTATGTTTTTACATGTTTTGACTAATGGCCATCAAACTTGCTTTTTTAAAGGGTTTTGGCCATTGACTCGTATATACCAAAACTCAATTGTTGAGTTGCTTAACTGTAAGGAATCCAAATTGTTGGACATTTGTGTGGTTCTTCAATTAGTCTAAAGTATCTTTGGCTTGCGCTTGGCATTGTGACTTCGAACTTAGATGATACAGAGCAATAATCCTTCAATCGACTATGCTTTCATGAGACTAATTTGTGCAAAGCTTGTTGCCAAATATCCTTGGCATTTGAGGAGCCACTCTGTTACTCTAGATTGTCGTTTGGAATTTCATTGTCTCAATTCTCGATGGTCTTTTGAAAGCAAGTGTCTGATTCTTTTTCTTCCTTTTGCGTAAATCAAAGCTATGAGGTGTACTTCTCGGAGGCACCATACAAAGATCCAACAAGAAGTTCTTGTAATATCACTAATATATAAGGCTTACCTTGTTGTAAAATATGTATTAATGCACTTCACACATCCACCATTTATATATTTCTTGAATAAACCATGAAATGTTGGTACTAACAAATCAGCCAATTCTTTTTGTTGGCATTATTTTGTAACATATTGATTATCCATAAGCAATCTGATGAAATACATACCAAGTTCTAGGATTTAGATAGATATCGACTTGTAAACTTGTATGAGGTCACCAACAGAACAATTTCTATTGGGATCGGAACATTTAAGTTTCTTCAAGTTGCTTTATTGAAGGATGCATCGAACATTTTGCCCAACATGTTAGAGATATGGAATTACCCTCTTTATAATATCAACTAGCTTCGTTGACCGTGCAATTGCGTGGCTAGATACTACAATGCACATGTTTATATTTTAAAAATAGAGTTGTATTTGTTATACTACTCTAATGCCTATGATTAAAAATATAGTTGTATTTGTTATTCAAGCTGTAATAAGTGTAATATCTATATATGATTATTCTCGCATGTTATAATCCGGACCCACTAAATAAGTGATATAAATCTATCTCTTTTCCTCCAATTGATGTGGTAATTTCTAGCATCTCGCAGACTCTCGAGCGAACATAGTGTCCTTTTAGCATTGGTTTAATTATATAATAGATAGATTCCTTGTGTTACAGAATGTCCATTTTTAAATTTGCTTAATTGGACTAAGATCATTGTATTGCCTCATCATTAGCTATAAGCTATAGCATATCATGTCTTTGATATCCTTGGGGATTATAGGGTCAGGTCTTTGCTAGGAATGTGCATGGCTTTACATTAGATGATATTAAAAAGATGGCAAGAGATCGGGAGGAGGCTCCGCCACTATATCTCATGACTAAACATCCATGTATGTTTTTGAAAGTATTAATACATTTTGCAATTAAGACCTATTAGATACATGGTTAATCATGTTTTAATCATTGGTACTCTTTATCTTCACCATTATTCCATGATGACAATCTCGTGAGCATTCTATACAAGAGGTAACACTACTTCAATAGTCACTTATGAAGATATCAGTGCTCATGATTTCTACACGTCAAATAGGTGGATATGGACACAGAGGATGCCGATGATGCCAATGACTCAGCAGTTAGTGCCGTATATAGCTCTTCTTGTACGCTAGTTGTAAATTCATAATGTTTGGTAGGGTAATGTACCATTGGTCTCTCATGGCTCAAGTGGTAGGATACCCCAACTCTGACCAGGAAACTGATAGGAGCTGCTATTCAATCTGCCTTCAGGTTAGTGTGATCACTGTGACCTTAACATGTTGTGTTCTAATATAAGATACTAGCCAAAAATTAGCTGCTTGTACTGATGAAATGCTAAACTACTAATAACAGGATTTTGGATCACGACAATTTGTGAGTCTTGCCTCAGTGCCAGCACCTGTTCCATGTGCGGTTCAGTTTTGTGTATCTACATCATACTGCCACTATATGCACTTGTATCAGCCTATCAAGTATGCAGAAGTTACTAAAAGAAATAGAAAGGCAAAATAAATTTTATGAAATTTCAATAAGAACCACAAGAGAATGTATCTTTTTGCTTGTTGCTGGAAGTAACTTCATTAACACTTGAAGTGATTTTAGTAGAGCTAACCGGGAGGGGTACTTATTCAGGTTATTCTAACTATACCAAAGCTTTTCCTTAAGGGTAGAAATGATTAGGACTAATAATATGGTAACAAGCTGGCTTGGTTATCTTGAACCACTCTTTTACATTGCATGTTTCAGCTGAACAGCCTGAACCAATATTGAAAAGTGTGATGAAAGGTTTTATCTGAAAACGTTGTGATTGTTTTAAGTTTTGTGCAAGCTAAACTGAGGCCACTAACAGTTTACAAGCTTCTCTGCTGTCGTGGGTCATCCTGGGAGAGGGCCTAAAATGACTTTTCGCATGGCTATAACAGGGAAAACGGTTGTATATTAATAAAATAATGTAAAGAGGGCAAAAAACGATGAAATAGACTAAGAGGGGGGCAAAAAATGTATTACATCGGGAAGGGGTGTATTTTCTGAAAACCCAACTAAGGGGAGGGCAAAATATCAATTCCCCCTACTAAATTTTATGCATTATGTAGCTGAAAAACATGCAACTTTTACAATAGTTGTAGAAATTGCTACACTTGAAAGATCATGTCAACATAATCATTTTTTTTGAATTTTTTTATTGAACTTCGAACTATTTTTGTTGTATAGGCTCATATCAACGGTTCAGCTATTGGATAGGATTGCTCGATGAATGTTTGGAGGTTATGTTAATGCATCTGTTAGTGTTGATGGGAACTACTCTTCTCTGCTGGATGATGATCTTGCACTATTTTAATGTCAGCCATGGTCCAATTACATGTGAAAGCATACTTTTGTTGCAAGTGGTGCATGTTGCCTTCTTTTATGGAATGACCAATATGTAAGGGTTGCATTTTAATGTCTGTGAAACCTTGCTGGTCATTTGTACTTCAGTATGCATGTATGTTGTGCACTTGAGGTGCAAGCGTGGGTGTTGTTTTTTGGACTTTCTGATAGTGTGATGTTTACACTTGGATATGTTGGTGGAAATATGCCTCAAATAGTGCTTGATGTTTTATTGGAAATACAAGATATTGTTATGTTTACCTTTTGCATAAACTTTGTTTTGAGTGATAATGTGAATTTAGTGTCTTTTGATTGTAACCGAGCATATAAATAAGTATTCGAATAATGTATGTATATTTAGAAAAAAAATAATTTTAGTATCTCTAGTGTTCATGCCAAACTATCCGGGATGAATTTCGAATTAGCAATAGAAAATAATGTTTATATAAAAATGTTCCCTAGGGTATATAAGAAATAACGTAGGGAATTTGTTGGATTCTTTCCGTAGGCTAACAGAAAGGTAACGTAGGGAAATAATATTTCCACGTCATATGGCAATGCCATGTGGACGAGATTTCCCTACCGTTTAAAATCCTAGGGAACGGTTCTTTCCCTAGGTTTTTCCAAAAAAAATCGCAGGGAACGTTTTCTTTCCCCACATTCTTTTCCCTAATAGCCGTTCCCTAGGAATGCCGCTAGGGAAACTAATTCCCTACAGTTTTTTTGCATGTTCCCTAGTATATTACTCACTAGGGAAAATAGAGATTTCTAGTAGTGAGGTTTCGGTGGCGGCTTTGCTTCTCCGAGCGATTCCAGCGGCTAGGGTTAAGGCTTTTGAGCGATGATGGCGCAGCTGGGGTGCAGAAGTCGAGGGCTATCTCCCCCTTTATAGCGTGGCGGCAGGGAGAGTCCCTAGCGCGAACGGCAAGAAATCCGATTGGCGACGGAGTCCAAGTCGTGCCCGAGTCAGGGACAGTGAACAGTAACCTAGTAGGACCCACGTGTCAGCGAGAGTGGCTAGGGTGAGTTTGCATCGCACATGCCACGTGTGTGACTGACAGGTGGGGCCAAGGCACACGAGCGGGCGGGACAAAGAAAGCAGGCCATGGGTGAGAATGGGCCGGAAGCGGAAATTTTGGGCCAGGGTGAAAGAAATTTGGCCCAAAGGATTTCCTGAGATTTTAAATAGCTTTTGCAATTTAGAAATACTAGAAAATCCAAATGGCAAATTAAAATAGGAAATAAACTCGAAAAAATTCTAGAAAAATCAGAAAAATATTTCCAAGCACCAAGAACTCAAATAAAATAGTTTTGGAATTAGTTGATGTCAAGATTAGTCACATTAAATTGTTTTGATATTTGAAACTCCCATTTAAGCTTTATTAGATTCAAATAAAATTTGGTGATTTTTTCTCAAGGGACTAAACTACTCAAAAGAGTTTTGAAACTCTGGAAATTGGGATGTTACAGGCAAGGCATGGTAAGGAGGCCGGAGGTGACAACGACGATGGCCACAGCAAGGGCGGCGGCGCCGCCTACGATCACATGGTCACATGGACAACGACGACGGCGTTCGACTTCCGGCAAGGTACTGGTACACTCTCCCTCCCCCTCTCCCGTTGTTCCCACGATCCACCACTCCACCTTCCCTCGGCGTCCATAGGCCTAGCCACGTATCACCGCTGTGCCTCTGTGCAGCCCGAGCATGGTCCAACTAGCCAGGCCATGCTACCCGATGTGCCCAATCCTTAGGCCCGACCCAGCCTGGCCCGAACATTTGTGCTGTGTCGGCCCGACCCTCACTGGTTTGTGTCATGCCGTGCCATGGGACTCATGGCACGAGCTGTGCCAATCGAGCCTCAGGCTGGCACGGAAAAGCCTGGCCCAACTCCCATGACTACTTATTAGTATTCTTCGGCCATCAGCATTGTTTTTGCAGTGGTGTGAATAAAGCGTGGAGTGGAAGAGAACTAAATGGCGCCAACTGTGTTAGGATCAACAACAATTTTTTCTTTTGAGAAACTGGTTCAATAACAATTGGAGCAGTACACCAAGTGCAAGTTGAAGTGTATATTTGTAACACCCCAGTCCAAATCGGCTTAGACCTACCCGCACACCAGATAGACCAGACACACGCATTAACTTTGCTTATGCTTTTGTCCTTGCTTCACGCAAAAGGGTTAACGCGGTGTTTGTGGCTTGGACTTATGTGGTCTTATATGTTGGTGCCTCTCAAGCTAGATTAGCAAGATGGTACTAAACACCACACTCATGCACACACACTTATGGGCCACATCATATTGG
Source organism: Phyllostachys edulis (assembly GCA_036346405.1). Classification (NCBI taxonomy): domain Eukaryota; kingdom Viridiplantae; phylum Streptophyta; class Magnoliopsida; order Poales; family Poaceae; genus Phyllostachys; species Phyllostachys edulis. The sequence goes on from CM070546.1 coordinate 122,050,356, forward strand.
CTCAATTCAACTCATATTTGGGTTGTGTCTCGCATACACCCACCCTCAAATAACTGGATCTCCCCTCTTGGCACACATCCGTGCGTTTAGTGTCGGCATATATGCCATGTTGTGTGTCCACTCATCTAGACCCACACGTCATATGCTCGCACCTCTGACCCGCACACACGTGTAACAACATGGGTCGACTCTGATACCATTTGTAACGCCTCAGGTCCAAATCGAACCTGACCTACCCGCACACCAGATAGACCACACACACGTGCTCTACTTACGCTTTTGTCCTCACTTCGCGTAAAAGGTTAACCCGGGGTTAGTGGTTTGGACTCAGACGACCTTATATGTTGGTGCTTCTCAAGCTAGACTAGCTAGGTGGTACTATACACCACACTCATGCACACACACTCAAGGGACAGATCATATTGGCTCAATTCAACTCATATTTGGGTTGGGTCTCACAATATCTAGGTTGAGATTACAATATTACATTTTGTTTAAGTGAGAGCAATTTAATTGCTATGTAACTATATTAAAACTGAAGGCCATTGGATCTACGTATGCTTAAGTGTGATTACCCTCCGGGGTAATGACACGGGGCGCCACAGATGAGAAGAAAAGGAGATGGTGGAAGGGCTTTTATAGAGCTGGCGTTGGCGGGAGATTTAGCACCATCGTTTCTTCACTCCAGTCGGTGTGAGTACCCACTGACATCGATATGCCATTTCGGTGCTAAAGGCTACAACGAGGGTGGGATGTACACGTTTGTTTAGTCCACACGATGTGTGAGGTGTCATGATGCTGACTCCCGCAGAAGCTCAGTCGTACGCACAACAACAACAACATTGTTGAGAAGAAGAAGAAATCTTCCTTATGAAAGGTTTCTTCCAAATTCAAGATCAAGTCTGGCACACGAAGGTATGTAGAAAGACAAAAGTGTAAGAACATGATTTACCTTTTGCATTTTACCATCTGACGTGTTTCCTTTTTTATGATCTTAGCCCGACTCCTGTAACCATCAAGGACATTCCTGTCGAGAAACCCACTGCCATCTCTCCGGCAGTCGGAGAAATGACAGTGGCGGTGGTCGAAGGGTCATCCACCATCCGAGTGGTGGAAGAAGTCATTGTCGCCGAAGCAACTGCGACCACAGGAGTGGTCGTAGAGGCCGAGGTGAAGACGGCGTATGATGCCGCGGTGGCATCAACCCAAGGCGATGGATCGTTAGGCTATCGCGTCGGGAAGGAAGTCATCGTAGACGTTCCTCCTAGTCCCCAAGGAAGAGCTGGCGTTACCGAATCAGAAGACAAAGAATATGCCAACTTCTCTTTTGAGTTCTTCGGCCTGTCTTCCGTCATGGGATCTTCTGCCTTCAGATCTCGTGCCCAGGTTCCTCACCCTAATGACATTCCCAGTAGAGGGGATGCTTTCGACGATGAGCGTCTCGAAAAGGTGTGGTGGGACTGGGTTCAAGAGATCGACGAACTGAAGAACCCCATGAGGGTATTATCTTCGTTTGCTCGAACAACAATGAATGTAAGTACCTACCATTCGGTATTCACATACATGTCTTTTCTCGCTTCTTACTATCTTTCTTCATGCAGAAAGCTTTGGAGAAAATTGTCACTGTTGTTGAGTACAACAAACAACTTGTTCAACTGCAACAGGAGAAGGCGATACTTTATGAGCAGGCAGAGAGATGGTAAGTAACTGGTATTCGTAGTCATTTTATGTTTCGACCACTTGCACAGTACTTATGGAGATTGTCGTAGAAGATCTTACGACTAGGTACTGGTCGTAGGAAAACTTATAACCAGGTATTGTCGTAAAAAAACTTGCGACTAAGTTCTAATCATAGGAGGACTTACGACCAGGGTATAGTCGTAGAAAAACTTATGACAAGGTTTCGGTCATAGAAGAACTTACGATCGCTTGTTTTATACTGATGTCTACTATTTTCCTATATAGGTTTAAGAGCAACGAGAAGACCTTAGCTGATTCGCTCGACTTTGAGAAAGCCGAGACGAAAAAGCTAAGCGAGAAGAATGAAGGCCTCCTGAATAAGCTTCAGGAGGCAAACTCTACAATCCAAAGGTTGCAGGGACAAATAAACGGTAAGCGCTGAACTTAAAACCGCTTACGACCTTCTTTTCTTTTTCTAACTCTTATTCTTTTTCAGAAAAAGAGGTCGAAGTGGGGAAGCTTGAAACCGAGGTCAAAGAAAAGACCTTGGCTCTTCACAAGTTTACCCGCATCGCCAAAGAAAAAGACCAAGAGGTCCAATCGTGGGAGCACTATATAAAGAGCACTGTCTCCCACTATGATGAAATCAAGAAGTTAGATTCTCGACTAGCAGGTAAGCAGGTCTTTACCTGTGATCGGTTTTGTTTTCCTTTCGAGGTCATTTTATCTGACTGGTCTTATTCTTTTCAAAGCAAGCAGTTGAAATAAAACGACTCCGTGAGGCTTCGACTCGTAATCAGGAGGAGATGAAGTCGATGAAGGTCAACCTTCAAGATAACATTTCTCTCCTGAACGTTGTACTTGGTGGGCTTCATGCTGAGGGGATCACTCCTTGTGAAGACACGATAATTGCTCACTCGAATACCATTGGTGATCAAGTCAGAACTTTGCAAGAGTTGGTGACCACTCTAAAAACGAACCAAGTTAATTCGATAAAGGAGGCGGTCAAAGAGGGAGTAAGTTTTGTTTTGGCAAAACTTAAAGCTCATGACCCAGCCTTAATCTGCAACCCATCAAAGCTGACTTCGATTGCTCTGAAGTAGAAGCGGAGCGGTTGATGAAGGAAATGTAGTCGATCGGCGAGGAAGTCACGGAGGAGATGCAAATAGGATCTCCCTCGTCAGAGTAGCCTGTACTTGAATCCTGTAAAGACAAGTTTTTTGCTGTTGATATATATAATCCTTTCTTCTTCCTGCAAATCATCTTGTCGAGTAGTTAGTAACTAATAAGATAATGAATGAAAAGAGAGATTAAGACTAAGAATTGGAGTCATATTAATAACTTTATCCTAGCCCCCGACTATTTGCTTGGTTTTTTTAGATAAACCAAGTAAATAGTGTGAAATGGGTTTTCTGAAAAAAGAGAGGTTTATCTAACTTGTGGTTTTTCGATCTCGATTGTCTCGCACAGGTCGAAAGTGTAGGAATGAGTCGACACTAGAAAGTTCCTTCTAGTGGGCAGGACCACGTGCAGAAAGGAAATGCTTCGACTAGGTGATGTTACCTTCTCCGACCAGTTTAATTAAATCAAGAACGGTTAACTTGAGTTAGACAAACGTCTTGAGTACCTTAAAAATTCGTTCAACTTATTCCAGTGCACTCGGTAGGTTCGCTCTGGTAGCAAGAGTTAGAAACAGGACGACGCTAGGAAGTTCCTTTTAGTAGGCAGGACCACGTATAGAGAGGAAAGACTTCGACTAGGTGTTGTCTCTTCCTCCGACCAGTTGAAACAAAACGAGTTTACCAAAATTAGTCGAGCAAATTAGAAAAGTGTACTCTGCTTAGTTTATTTTTCAAAAATGAATGAATAAATAATATAAGATACTAAGAGTTGGCCCGAAAATATTTCGACCATGTGAGTTAAACCCAAGTCCTTTATATTGGCAGCAAAGGGGAGGAACGAGTCGACACTAGGAAGTTCCTTCTAGTGGGCAGAACCAGGTGCAGAAAGGAAAGGTTTTGAGTAGGTGGTGTCACCATCCTTTCGACCAGTGTAAAGAAAGTTTGGGTACTGGTCTTAGAAGAACTTACGACCAGCTAATGATCGAAAAATTATCAATGCGCTACTCAAAGTAAGACAATAAAGATAGAAAGAATCTGATACTTTATTATAGGGCTGGTCGGTTTACACATAAAATTTGCGTAACTGGTTGATGTTCTAAGAATTGGAGAGAATTCTTCCATCTTCAATTGCTGGTCATACTGAATCTGGTCGCATAACTTCGACTACCGTGTAAGGATCTTCCCAATTAGGGGAAAGCTTGTTCCGATTAGACTGGGATTAAATTTTCCTCAAGACCAAGTCACCTACAGTAAGGCTGCGAGGTTGGAGCTTACGATCGTAGTATTTGTGCAGGGCTTGCTGGTAGACTGCTGAACAGATTAAGGCTTGATTTCTATTTTCTTCGAGTAGGTTAATGTCATCCGCTCAAAGTTGTTCTTGGATTGACTCGTCGAAAGTTTCGACCCTTGTTGGCTTGATCTTTAGTTCTAGTGGAGCATGGCTTCGGCACCAAAAACTAGAAAAAAAAGGTTTTTCACTTGTAGCCCGACTAGTAGTCGTACGAACTGTCCATAATATCGAGGGTAATTCTTGTACCCAAGCCCCCGAGCGCTTGACAAGCTGGTCGAAGACACGAGTTTTGATTCCATGCATTATTTGGCTATTCGCTCTTTTGACTGCCCCATTGCTTTGGAGATGGACAACAAAGGTGTAACATAGCTTGGTACCCAACTCGTCGCAAAATTTTTAGAATTTTGCGCTAAAAAATTGTTTACTATTATTTGTGATTGTTCGACTTGGGACCCCAAACCGAGTGATCACGCTTCTCATCATGAACCGTTTTGCCGCTTCCGTTGTTATCCCAGTCACAGGTTCGGCTTCGATCCATTTTGTGAACGTATCAATAGCCACAAAAAAGAACTCGAGGCCTCCTAGAGCTTTTGGGAACGGTTCTAGGATATTGAGACCCCCGGTCGCAAAAGGCCAAGATAGAGAAATTATTTGCGATGCCTGAGCTGGTTGGTGTATTTTCCTGCTATGAAACTGGTATTGTATATATTTTTTAACCAACTCTTTGGCATCAGAGAGTCATTGGCGAGAAAATCCTTGTTGAAAGGCTTTTCCACCGCCGCTCAGAGGAAGCATGAGTTCCACAGATGCCACGTGTATGTCATGAAGGAGGTTTAGTCCTTCTTTCTGCGATATGCATCGCATGAGTACCCCTTGAGTGCCTCGTTTATAGAGGACTCCTTCGACCAAAGTATACATTTTGGCCTTTCGGGATAAGCGGCCCACCTCGAGATCATCGTCAGGTATGGAACCCGTCTGAAGACACTCATAGATGGGATTCATCCAGGTATCCTCGTATTCTAGAGAGGCTGTCTCAATAGGAGTTGTCTCTGGTGTTTCAACCATAGACGGTTTCTGGAGCTGTTCCAAGAAGACTTATTTTGGTACTTGTGATCAGGAAGAAGCTATTCGAGCAAGCTGGTCTGCGAGAAAACTATCCTTTTGAGGGATGAATTATACCTCGAAACCGAAAAAATGCTTTTCAAGCTTTTGAACCTCCGATAAGTACCGAGATATGGTCGGATGAGAGCACTGGTACTCTTTTCTGACATGATTCACGACTAGTTGAGAGTCTCCTCTCATGAGTAGTTGTCGAATTGTGAGCGTTTTCGCAGCTCGTATGCCAGCCAGCAAACCTTCATATTCTGCCACGTTGTTAGTAGACTGAAAGTTTAATTGAATGACATACTTTAAGGTCTCTCCGTTAGGAGATTCCAGGACCACCCCCAGCCCCGAGCCACTTAAAGTAAGTGACCCATCAAAGTACATCATCCACTGGTCGTAGGAATCGTACAGGGGATCCTGAACAGGTTTGGGATTTGTCCATTCGGCGATAAAGTCTGGCAAGATCTGGGATTTAATGGCCGTTCGGGACACGAAATGGAGGTCGAAATCCCCAAGTTCTACTGACCATTTAGACATGCGTCTTGTTGCTTCCCTATACTGGAGGATCACTCCTAAGGGAAACTCAGACAACACAATTATCTTGTGCACCTGAAAATAATACCGCAGTTTCCTCGAAGACATGAGGAGGGCATAGAGAAGTTTTTGGACCTGAGGGTAACACTCCTTAGGCCCGTGCAAAACTTCACTTACGTAGTAAATTGGTCGTTGGTTGTTTTCACGCTCTACGACCAATACTGCGCTCACTTCCTGTGGTGTGGCAGCTAGATAAATTAAGAGCGTCTCTTCTGGTTTCGGGGAAACCAAAATAGGAGCAATCGTAAGATATCTCTTGACATCCTCAAAGGCAGCGTTTGCCTCTTTCGACCACTCAAAACCCTCATGCTTCCTTAGAAGTTTGAATAAAGGTAGTTCTTTTTCTCCCAGTCATGCGATGAAACGACTTAAAGCCTCCATACACCTTGTGAGTTATTGGACTTCTTTCTTCGTGGTTGGAGGGCGCATTTGCACAATGGCCTTTATCTTTTCGGGGTTTGCTTCGATCCCTCATACAGAGACCAGAAATCCAAGCAATTTTCCTAAAGAGACTCCAAACACACACTTCTCAGGATTGAGTTTCAGGCAGTGTTTTCTGAGGTTGTCGAATGTCTCCTGCAAGTTTGAAATATGATTAAGCCATTTGATGCTTTTTACGACTAGATCATCAATATAGGCTTCCAAATTTTGGCCTAACTGAGGTGAAAAAGTCGATTGCATCAAGTGTTGAAAAGAAGCGCCAGCATTTTTTAGACCAAATGGGATTTTGACATAACAAAATGTACCAAATGGAGTAATAAACGCGGTCTTTTCTTCATCTTCGAGACACATATTAATCTGATGGTAGCCAGAATATGCATCTAGAAAACTTAATGTTTCGCAAGCAGCAGTAGAGTCAACCAACTGATCGATACGAGGTAAAGGGAAATCATCTTCTGGACAAGCTTTATTAAGATCAGTGAAGTCTACACACATTCGCCACTTGCCGTTAGACTTTCTAACCATTACATGGTTGGCCATCCACTCTAGGTGGTCGACTTCTCTTATAAAGCCTGCTTTAAGTAGCTTGCCAATTCTGACCTTATAGCATCTCGTCGATCAGGGGCAAATCTCCATAATTTTTATTTTACAGGTACTTTATCAGACCGTAGAGCTAGCATGTGCTTGATCACTTCCCTGGGGACTCCGGGCATGTCGTATGCTTTCCACGCGAATACATATGCGTTTGCCCGGAGGAAAGCGATGAGGGTGTCTTCCTATTTGGGGTCGGAAGTATCCCTGATGTGAACAGTCTTCGAGGGCTCCTCTGGATTCAAAGGAACCTCTTTGACCCGGTCATTCGGCTTAGGTGCAGCTTTAGGCTTCGACTTCTTCGTCAAACGCTGCCCTTTGTTTTCTTCTCGAGCTGGTATCTGGCCAACCAACTCGAGGGACCGACGGTCACACGTGTACGCCATCTTTTTATCACAATGAATTGTGATTACTCCTTTGGGACCTAGTATCCTAAGACATTGATATCCATAATGAGTAGCCATCAAGAATTTTGCCAAAGTTGGTCGTCCGAGTATGGCGTTATATGCCATATTGAAATTGACCACATCAAAGGAGATCTTCTCTGTTCTAAAATTACTTGGAGAACCAAATGTTAAAGGAAGAGAAACTTGGCCAATAGGTTTGGCCGAAGACCCCGGTACAATACCATGAAAGTGTATCCTACCGGTCTTACCTTGGTCCTGGGTACTTGCATCTCGTCTAGAGTACTCGTAAATAGAATGTTTAAAGAGCTACCACTATCAATCAACACTCGATTTACTCGACAGTTATTGATGGTGGGCTCGATCACGATTGGAAAGCGACCTGGTCGAGTAGAAGGCATCAGACAGTCACCCTTCTCGAACGAGACAGTGACTTCTGACCACTTCGAAAATTTATTGACAAGAGGAGGGTCAATGGAGTTTACCTCGCGTTCGACAGCCTTAAGCTGTCGTTTTGACTCGTATGCCGATGATTCCCCATAGATATGCTCGATGGTGTGCTCGAGATCTTGAAATGGCATCTCCTTGTTGTCGTCTGACTGCGTATGACCACTGGCTTGCCCTACCTCTTCGAGGGTAGAAAGTGGTCCTTTGTCGTTGTAGTAATCCTCGAATTTTCGTTGGAAAACTCAGCAGTTGCGATGGTCATGGCCTTCCTTTTTATAGAAAGGACACTATCTAGGCTTATCGTTCTTCCGCTCGGGGCGCTTACCTTTGCCTCGATCAGAGTATGGCTTGGAGCCTTGAGGATTTTTATCGCTCATGGCCAAGACCTCCTTGGAACTGTTGGCTTGAAGCTTTTGGCCCTTTTGCCTTGTTCTTGGATTTCGTGGCCTTCTTATCCTTCTTCTTACCACTTTCACCCACCTCTTGAGAAACTTTATCTTCTCGATCAATAGTGTTGTTCCACTCGACCGCTTCAGCAGCGGTAGCATATCGATCGGCCATCTGGAAAAGTTCGGTGATAGTGGCAGGAGGATTTAAGGCGATATCCTTCGTGATCCTTCTATTATAGACTCTCTGCTTGAAAGCTCTGGTGATAGAAGAATCAGAAACCTCAGGAATAGAATTTTGAACCTGACTGAAGCGTCGAATGAACTGACGCAGAGTCTCACAGTCGTTCTGTCTCATCCAGTGCAGGTCGTCCTCTTTCCTAGGGCGATGGTAGGCGCCCTGGAAATTCACCAGTAGGACGTCGCAGAGGTGCTGCCATGAATAAATCGACTCGAGTGGCTGATTTAATAACCACGATCGAGCAGATCCCTCGAGCACAATAAGAAGGTAGTTTGACATTACATGCTCTCCTCCTCTTGCCGCTCGGACTGCGGTTGTGTAGATCTAGAGAAATTCAATGGAGTTTTGAGATCCATCAAACTTCTCCATGTTCACTGGTCGAAACCGAGGCGGCCAGCGAACTGCTCGGAGGTCGGGTGAGAAAGCCTAGCATCTGGTAATGACTTCTTGACGTCTTCTTTGCAGAAAAGAAGGATTGACGTCACCAAGCGATCGTACGCGTCGATACCCGGTCATAGTTGGACCCGATGTAGGATCAAGGATGACCGACTAGAGGGGGTGAATAGGAAAATTTTAAATTCTTTTGGCTAAAAATAGCTTTTGCTAAAATTAAAGCTACGAAATACAATTTCACAACATAAGGCCTAAAAGGTCTAAAGGTTTCTAAGTGCACTACACTATCAAGACAAGCTAAATAATCTAAACAAGATAAATAATTAGATCATAAGCATAAATGCACAAAGTAAAGAGTGAGAGAATAAACCACACTAGGGAGACAAACGATGTTTTCCTGTGGTCTCGGAGACTTGCCGGTCTCCACTAATCTACGTTGAGAAAGCTTGATCAACTCAAACCGGCTTCACACAAGTACTTTCCTCGATCACTAATGGTTGCTCTTCTCCACTCCGGATAGGCAAGCTCCAACCTTCACAAATGCCCGGGTCTTCTCACAATCTCCTTTGAGAAGATCACCGACGCAACTCCGAACCGTCTAGGAGACGGCAATATCCAAGAGTAATAGACCAAAGATTCTTCGCTTGAAGATGCTCAAATGCCACAAAGATCAAACCTTAATCAACGCACTTGGAAAAATCTCAACAACTTTTGCAAGATGATTTTAATGCTCTTAAAGAGTGGAAGAACAAGCAAAGGGCTCAACTGCATTCAATGAGGTTCATCAAAGCCCTGTAGCTACAGTGGGTGATGTATTTATAGCCACCACCCACTGTACTAGCCGTTGGAGAACGAAATCCCCAAAAGATCAACAGGTTCGGTCAGACCGCAGCCATCTGGCCGGTCAGTTCGGACTGGGAATAATGGTCGACTGCTACGCATTAAATGCACATAAAATAGCCATTACAACAAGTCCAGTCAGACCGCCATTATAAGTCCGGTCAGATCGGTCTACAAGAAATCCAATCCAGAGAAAAACATGCTACTGGAAAAGCTTGACCGCATTGCCAACCCGGGGGTGCGGTCTGTCTGGCCTTAGTGAATTAGTAGCAAAAACACAAAAAGCACTTCTCTGGAAAAGGTTAACCGGGCTTCTTGACCTGGAGGTCCGGTCAGTCCGGACCTGTGCCGACGGTGTGAGAACCCGAGCGATTCAATTTGTAATACTTAACATTTCCATTGGTCCTAGCATTACAAATCAAATTTTCCTGCTCTCGACACATATGTACTTCCCAGAATTACAGTATACATACCCCGTACAAAAATTAAGCATCAACTCCATACGCAAGTCGTTACATTATCGAAGGTTTCATAATTTACAACAAATCCAAACATACATTAAGGTTCCATACAAAAGAGTCAAGTATGCAGTGGAAACACTTGCCATAAGATGGCTGAAACAAAAGCCAACCTATTTGCCCTTATACACAAGGCAACCGACCGGAAACACCCAAGCTAGTCGTCAAGGGTGAAGTCAGCCTCACAACCATCAACCCCTTGGGGGTCAACCTCCTTTGCAGCAAATAAGCAACGTAGTTGAGTAAAAAAAATGTACTCGCAAGACTTACGATTAACAAACCTATACATAGCTACATGCAGGCTTAATTCAAAGGAGATGGCCATAGGGTTCATTTTCAGAGTAAAGCCACATTTTATTTGCAATAATGTAATAGATTGAAGGCAATTGGTCAAAACAGTTTTAATTGATCAAATAACAGTGAGACAATAATTGTAGACATAAACAACATTCTAGAGGAGACTTCCCAAAGCCACCAGAATAGCACGAATTACCTATTCGTATCACCCATTCTCAAGTTTTATCAAAATATTATAGTCTAACTCTTGAATGACCTCCCCAAGCGTGTCCATAACCAAGGACTTGGCTTTTCGAAAAGATTAATCCCTGCAGGGGTGTACAACTTTACCCATATGTCAGACTGCTCCTTGCGCCACCGAATAAAGCACACTTCCGAAGGTATGCCCGCAGAGCTAAGTCCTACAAGACGTTTTCTAATATTGTGTATTAACTACGAACCGCCCGTATGGGTAGACACCCATACGTTGTGTCGGAGTCATTGTAAAGCCGAAAGTCAACTACCCTATGGGGTAAAGCCTCGGATAACTACAATGCCCCTAGGTGTGGAGAACCTAGACAGGATTCCACTCCCACACACCTAACACATATAGACACATTTCTTCTTTTAACACAACACACGCACCCACCTTCTGCGACTCGGAGCTAACACACGCCAAAGTACTAAGTCAAGAGGGGTTCCCAATACCCTCATGTGGATGTACGCGATAATACTTGGTTCGGTGGGACAAGATGTTCGGTCCTTGTTGACTCGGGCACCAAGCACACATCCAAAAGCACACAAGCCAACCAATGTGGCCAAGTCTAAAATATTTTATTTTCATTTTTAGTTTTTCCAAATAAGATACATACATGAGTACCCTGACTCAAGTAATTTAGAGTGAGGTTGTAATGACCATCGTCGAGGCGATGATCCCTAGACTACCGTTTTAAGCATGGCTAAGCGACAACTCGTATACAATATAATAAAGTGACTAGAGCCCATCCAACGAACTCTAAATCACAGCAGATATAATTCTAAGCTCAGTAGTAGAGGATGGATGTTTACCTACAGTTCATTTAACTAACCAAGTAAACTATTGCGAACTGAGAAATAACTTGTCAACATAGCATGCATACATACAGTTGAAACATTTGAAATATTAGCATGGGCAAATAATAGGATTAACGTGTATCAAAGGAAAACTGCTTGCCTTACTGGAGATATTCCACTTACTGCCGAGGATCACTCTCGTATTCAATAGTATTGTCGAAACCTATCGAAAGAATCGAAAAGGACCAATAAGAACGAATAACATCAAATAAACCAAAATTTAAATTCATCAAACAAGTACCAAACTCACACAGCAGGTAGAGTATGATTTTAGAAAAATTTGGAAACAAAAATCATTTTATTTGGAGTCAAGAAGAATTTTCTAGGAATTTTCCAAGTTACATGGATTTTTAAAGTAATAAATAATCCTAATTTGGGATTAATTCTAATACCAATATTTTATGTGGTAGAGACAAGTTCAAAACCTGTTTCATAATAAAGTACAAAAAGAATGGAAACCAACAAAATTGGTTTCACTCAATTTCGAGTTAAAATGAAATAGATATGCATTTTTGAAGTTTATTGAATTATTAGTGCAAAAATAATTCAATTCGGAATTTCAAAAAGGATTAAACACTTTTGTCACTCGTGCTGAGTCAACCCATGGTCACTGACCGATGGGACCGAGCGAGGGCGTTGACTGGGTCAGATTTGACCCAGCTCAGCTGAAGAGATGACGAAAGTGGATTTCTAAGAATACGCTTTCAGTTTTACAAGACGTAAATTCAATTCATGCTTAAAAAGGAATACATGTTTCATTAGAGAAAATGTACTCCTGCTATTGCGCAAATACTTAACTGAGTGAGAGGGTCCACCTGTCAATGGCTCTGAGGTTTAAACGGTTTGTTTTAAAATCTTTAAACACGTTTAAACTAGTGGGGTCCACAAGTCATACAAATAGCTAAAAATTGATTAGCGCTAATGACTCTGGTTAAACCTTAATGGCGTCGGCGGCTCGTCGGAGATGAACCAAACGTGGGCACAGCGGCGAGGACAACAAACTGGCGAAGGGGTGGGTCTCCAGACTCGAAATCGGCACGCACGGTGCGCACAACCTCCGCGAACCTGGTGACAGTGACGCGGGTCCACGAGGAGGCCGGCGGCAAGCTGGCGGCGACTAGAGGTAGAGACAACAGGATGGCTCACGCGGAGGTGTTGCTCTAGGCGTCGAGAAGCTTTGGGAGGAGGCGCATCAGCATCGCCGTGATCCCAGAAGCGATGCGCCCACGGTCTTGACATCTAAGGAGGGCAGGGGCCGCCGGAATTGAAGCGGCGGCGCTCGACCGCAACCGGAGAAGAAGGCGTCGCACTCCCTCGACGTCGCACCAAAGTTAAATTAAACACGTGAGAAAACTCAACGTGGAAAGGCGAACACGAAGACAAGGTGGCATATAAAATGGCTCACTAGAGCGTTGGCGAGCTTCGCGGCCGTGGCCTGCCGGAGTTGAGGACGACAAAGTCGTCCGCGGCGATTCGGTGCACGCTGAGGATTTGAACTGGGCAAAATGGATGTGGCAAAAAAACAACAAATTCATTGACGGTGTCGCGGGCTCTCGAGAAACAGTGAGGTGGCGGCGCTGCCCTCGGGTTCTTCCTCGACCGAGATGAAGAAGAGGGCGGAGAGAGCAAGGGAGTGCAAGAGAGGACAAAGGGATCGGCTCGGAAGCTTTATGGAGTCATGGCGACACTATGAAGACGGACACACGTGCAACAGGTGTCGAAGAGGCGCTACGTGGCGAGCATGCACAGCGCCAGTGAGCTCCCGGCGCGATGGAGAAGACGAAGGCGATCCCGACAATTGGGTCCCGCTCGTCAGCGGCAGCGAAGAAAATGGCATGGGGACTTGGCTGAGCTAGAGTCAGACTCGGGCGCGTGCGAAGAGGTGCGGTCGGGTCAAGCCGAGTCGAGTTGGTCCGGTCGGATGAATAGTAAAAAACAGGTTTTTGAAATGAAAAGGCTGAGAATTCTAGGGACTTTTAGAGGTAGCTCCTTAACTCCAAAATTCCCAAAATTTTATGGGAGGTCAAAGACTCTAAGAACATCCTTGCATAATTTTTCTAGAGTTTTTCATGCAATGCATTGCTCTCTAGAAAAATCACAAGGTATGTCCTAGGGTTTTGACCAAGAGTTTAACTGGTTTGACTAGCCTCTTAAAAATAGCAAATAATTTCTAAAAATTATGAAATTTTTCAGAGGAGTCACTAAGATGATCCAGAAGCTAGGAAAAAATAATAATTCTAAGGTAGGATCATAGGATTTGTTTTAGAAGTTTTCAAAGATCATGTTTCTTGTCAAATGAAACATTAGGCCTTTGAAAATAAGAAATCCTTTGAAAAAATTTCCAGAAAATTCAAATGTCAACAAGATACATGAAAAGTTGTAATTTCTTCTCATTTTCATACATTTGAAACACAAACCATTGTTTGGGATGTTACAGGTGGTTAGTCCAGTCACAAGTAAAACACAAAAAACTCCCTTCTCTGGAAAAAGCTGTCCGGGTCCTTGAACCGGAGGTCCGATCAGTCCGGACTAGAACCTACGGTTAGTCCGGCAGTTGAAAACATAGAAGAAGAGCCTACTGGAAAAAGTTGATCGCTCCTTTGATCCGGGATGCCGGTTAGTCTGGCCTATCAACGCTGGTCAGTCCAGCCAAAAGGATAAAACACATTTAAATTAAGGCCAGACTATTTCAAATAAATCCAAGATTTAAACCAAGTAAGATTGAGCATTTGTGGCATCATTCGCTTTCAAGCTACTAGACAATTGATCTCTTTTCATAGTACGGTTTACTATTCTAACAATTCGGTCTTTTATCCTTCATTCTCCTAGACCGGTAAAACTAAGAAAAGGTACCTTGAGTGAGATGAGATCCTTTAGCGTTGTTCCGTCTTATTCCAAGAATAAACCTAGTAACTTCTTGATAAAGCGAGTTAGTACAAAACACATGGTTGTCTATAATTACCAAAACACTGCAAATGGGGCCTAGATTCTTCACCCGACCGTGGTAGGTCTCAACCTTACGAGGGAAATAATCCTCGTATTCCATCTGCTGTCGTAGATTTCTGGGTTGGAGTGGTGAACGATCACCTCTCCTGGGAACTTGTTGGTCATCAGGCGTTCGAGGAACCCTCCTTCGACTGGAGTGAAGGTCAGGAGATGTCGTGATCGGTTTTCACGGCGATTTCCATGCGGTGAGTTTTTCAAACGACTGGAAGCAGATGAGGTCGTACTGCCATGACTTCTAGGTTGAGGTCGGCGTGGGTGCTTAAGCTTGGCCACCGTGCTTCGAAGCCTTTGCGTGATCTCTTCAGCGAAGAGGTCGCAGCCAGGCGTTCGAGCAAGTTCTCGAGATGGGTTCTCGAGAAGGTTATTGATGTGTTGAAGTTCTTGAGCTTCCTCTGACTGATAGTGAACACGCCCAGACGGATTTCTCTGAGTTGCGATTCTTCTCTGTCGGGTTGCCTCAGGAACGTCCATACCTGAGCCTCGAGCTTGCCTCAGTGGAGTACGAGTATTTCAAGAATCTCCTTCACACTCATCAGAGTGTTGACTCTGTTCATCATCGGAGGTGTCCTCATCATTGCCACGAGGGGTCGCAGCGTGTGATCGTTGGGGAGCATCCTCAGTCCTATCTCTAGGAGAGCGATCGTCACCTGAGGGAAGGACGAAGACCTCCCGTTGATGATCTTCACCTGCGCTTGAGGCCTCCTCACTTGAGGAGTAGTCGAGAGACACCGGCTGGCGACTTGGAGCGAACCCCTCTAGGAAGGGGAATTCCGGATTATAACCGTCTCCGTCCGCAGATGATCCCTGCGATGGGATGGTCGAACTCGTAAGAAAAGCATGTTCGACCCCATCCTTTGTGGGGCTAACCTGAGAGAGACGACCACCAAGTGCTGATGAAGTTTCGAAATGATTGCCTCCAGGACTTGTTGTGCTAGGTCGAACTGTCTTAGACGGACTTGAACACTTGGAGGGGGAACCCTCGCCATGCTCTGAGCCTGTCTTGGTGCAGTTCTGATTGTGGTCGGATTGACCCTTGCCCTCTGAGGAAGCTGGTTCCTCATCCGGACGTAATGTTGCGGGGGATAAGGATCCCTTCTCAACTCCATCGGTGGTATGGTCTCCTGGAGAATGATCTCCGGTGGCAACATCACCATCGGATGATGCAATACTCGGCTCATAGTCGAAACCGGCATCTATGTCGATATCTGCGTAATCGGCCAAGTCGAACCAGTTTTCCTCGTTCCACTCTCCTACTTGTAGTTATTTAGGTGTAATTAATTTAGTCCCCATCATTTAGGCATTATTAAATTTGTGTTCCAAGTTAACAACGATAATTCTACATGACCATAATTAATTTGTTGGTATTTAGGGACTTATAGTTAGTTAGTGCTAACTATTTAGTTAGTGGAATGACGAATCGACTTCACACTTAAATTTATGTAGACTTTTAGGTCCCGGATTTAGGTACAACACCACAAATTAGAAGAACAATATTATCTTACCTGCATATGGATTTCTTATTTGATAAATGATATGTGGTCGAACCCACATTTGTTTTTAGATTGAACACATGTATTGTTCCTTTATCACTACAAACAGCCAGATAGTGCAAATTATTTGAGAAAGCCAAGCTATATATTTTTGCTCTATCGGCACCTCTACTTACCTACAAAAGAAGCAGACAAAAATTAATTGCTATATCCCCAGCAATGAAAAGGTAAGGAAATGCTAGACTTCATTTCATCGTAAGTTTTCCATTGATTAACAGTTAGCAAATTGACAAGAGCATCTTGTGTAGTTAGGAACTCAGTGTGATGCACCAGTGAAAATACAAAAGAGCAGCATAGGTTGGGTGTAGTTGCAGATAAGAGTTCCATAACCATAGGTAGAACTTTATCAAGCTAAGTCAAAAATTGCAAGCATGTTGCAGTACGATTCGTAAGAACTATATGAAATCCAAATATATAACAAAAAATAATACAGCACTTTGCATATCTACATGAAAATAAGAACCGCCTATTACATAATATTAGAATTAATCAGTCACTAATAGAATGTACAAGCTAACGCTTCCTCGGGGACATCAAGAATATACAAATATAACCTTCACAGTACGAAATATAACATTCATATTTAACAAAGACAATAGATAAAAATAACATGTTATATGACCACTAATGACAGCTCTAAACAACAGTTAATCCTCTGCGAAAAGAAACATTGAAACGGCGAGAGAGCGTGGGACGAAATGAGTGAGTGCGAGCGAAGAGGCTCGCTCGCAACACCGCATTTATAGCGAGGATGCGAGCGTGGTCCGTTAGGTGGGAAATATGCGCGGAGGACTGCATGCATGCATGCAGGGGACAGAGGTGACGGACAAGACATGACAACAAATACGCGCACTTTCGACGCGTCCGACTGCGTGCGGGATGGATTTTGTCGCACATACCTTTTTTTTTCGGTGCTAAACCGCCGGGCATCAGGTACTAATATATGTACACATGTCCGAATGATCTCGCTGTCTGCGGGTTCGGGCAGTGGCCCGTTGGGAAAAGGACGAAGAAGGGTGTTGTCCGAACGGCGTCTGAGCAGACGAGGGCCTCGACTGCACGCGGAGCGGACGGACAAGGCGTGTCCGAAGGCGGGGTGGATGGACGCGGGCTGTCCGATGGCGGGGCGAGCGGACTCGTCTCAGTGCGCTGCCGCGTGGCTTGTCTGAGCGTGGGACAAGAGGAGGAGCGCGACAGTGCTGCCGCGGGGCGTTCGGACCACGCTGTCCGCGCGCGGGGCGTTCGGATGTGGGTGGCGTGGCGCTCGCTCGCTCATCCGTTCGCCCATCAGACGGCTCTCGCAGCTAATTTCGCAATTGCATGCCGTCGTGCGCCAAATCTGCTATTCCGTCCCCAAATACTGCCATTTAAGCCAAAAATTCCTAAGTACAACGTTGGCGACAAGAGTACCAGCATGCTCGCCGCGATGTCGACTCTCGTCATGCTAGGGAAGGATCCGAGTATTTGATCTCCAATCACCAAACGTATTAAGAAATTAAACAGATCAATTTCCATTTTGACTCTGGAGAGACAACTTCTCTTTTCTACTATCGAGAGCTCTGAAACATCATGTATGTCTGTATGTACAGGGAGGAACACTAATAATCCAGCAATTGTGAGACCATGCGGAGGCCATCCCGTGGTTTACGATGAGTATTTGACTATGCTTTGCATGAGTTGTTGAAATATGAGTTTGATTTTAACATTAATTTTGGGAATCCGATCAAACACTTATGTGGACGTATTAGGTGTGTTTACCCCTGATTTCATAGAAAATGGGGACTTGACGCAAAACTAGATAGAGTTTTGCCGAAATATTCAGAGAGGGATGTTCCCATGACTTGGGAATGGATTTGGGAGCGGTCTGACTGGCCATTGCTTGGTGGTCAGACCGGCTTGCTAGCGGTCAGACCGGCTAGGGTGATTTTGTGTGTTTTTTGTCGAGTGATATGGTACGGGTGCATATGTGTTGCATGTTATATTTATGACTAATGTGGGTTAGGTTGGAATGAACTTGTGTCTAAAAATAGTTTGTTTGGTCTATTGTTGTGTAAGAGGGTCCGGAGTCAACTATGGTCAACAACAAGGAAGGCTAGGACTTGGCTAGGAGAACCAAGGTCCAGAGTGGTCATAGAGGCCGGGTGAAATGATTGGGCTCGGACAAGATGTAAGATGGACAAAAGCTATGGAAGGCACATGTGGTCAAGGTCGAGCGGGACATATGGTGTGCCAAGTGACTTGGATCCGTTTGCAAGCGAGGACGGTTCAGTGGGATCCGGACACGTGAGAGGCTCAATGGGGAGTCATTGGGGGGCCACATGAAGGATGATGAAGTACGAGCGATGCTTTGAGGAGAAGGAATCGGGAAAGGTCGGTTGAGAGGTAATGTGGTTATATGCCCCAAATCGAAAAAGCGAGCGGTTTGCAAAACCGCGGTGGTAGATTAGGTTAACGAGACTTCATGGAGGACACAACATGATGATTCCCGCCTATTGGAGCCAAGGGTGAAGAACGACGCTTCGAAAAACTTGCGTGAGTAAAAAAAACTCAGTTGTGTAATGGATTAACAGGTTCCCATGTGTATGTGTACTAAATGTGATCCACTTTGTATTCAAGTTAAGGTTTCTTGTGAGCCTCCACTATATAAGGGGTTATTAGATAGAGGAAATTAGATTTTGCACTTGAGTCTCCAAGAGAGATATTAGGGTTTGATTGAGAGAGCTAACTGTTGCCCTTAGGGTTGTGTCTTTCTGATTGAGTGACTGTAATCCTTCATCTCTAAGTGGTAATAGAAGATCAAACCTGATTCTCCATATCTTATCTGTGTTCTTGTTTGATTCTTGCTTTATTGAGATGTTCTTGATTATTCTTGGTTCTATCTTGTTCTAGTGTAATTTGTGCTAGATATAGTTTGCTAGGGCTTATAAGAACCTATCTAGAATCATCTTGGTTGTCTAGATCTTATGAACATGAGTAGATGAAGTTTTTCCTCTTTTGCCCGGTTCTTGAGTACTCTTCCCTATGATGGATAAGAGAGAAAACCTTGACAACAATTCTTGAAATTATTGATCGGAATAGGTTCCAAACATCTTAGCGTAGTCGTGTTTCAAATTTGGTGTGATTTGAACGAGTAGATCAAAAGTTAGGTAAAATCCTTCTTGAAAATCATGTTGTTTTTCAGTTACCGCTAGACTTACCGGTCAGATCGATCGACCAGTCAGACCGCCGAAGAGTTGGCGGTCAGACCAGTGTTCTCCGACGGTCTGACCAGGGTTAGTCTCTAAGTCTTGTTTTAAGGTTGTTTCTTTATGTTTGCAGGTTCAATCATAATATTTACGGTTGCACATAACTGTTGAAGTGAAAAATATTGCTGAAGTGAAAATATTGCTGAATAACTAGGGGGAAATTTGTCGTAGTCATTCACCCCTCATCGCCAGAGCGATCCTACAAAGAATTAATCGTCAAACCCAAATCCTTACAACCTGCAGGTCGCCGTCTTTTCCTCGTCGCTAACGGCGTGAGCATCCCATGAAAGATGTTCTCGCCGCCACTTTGCGGCAGCTTCATGCTCGCTTTGCTCGAAACCGGCTCGAGCAAGTCCTCGAACGATGAGTTGGCACACGGCCCGAGCCCGTGCTTGCCGCCTGCCTCTC
The DNA here is from genome assembly GCA_036346405.1 of Phyllostachys edulis. Taxonomy (NCBI): domain Eukaryota; kingdom Viridiplantae; phylum Streptophyta; class Magnoliopsida; order Poales; family Poaceae; genus Phyllostachys; species Phyllostachys edulis. The sequence goes on from CM070546.1 coordinate 122,070,005, forward strand.
TCGCTTCAGAACTCTCTCGCTTCACGCCTTGAGCTCGATAAGCTCGCCGTCGATCACCGCCTCGCTCGTAGATCACCACATTCGCACCACCGCAATATTGTTCACAAATACACCGCTTAAAGTACTACCGACAATTCTTCGATTTCCACCGTGTTGTGAGAACTCACGTAATTAAACTAAACTAATCAACAAGAATCGTAATTAGCTTAATTAAAAATTCATTAAATAATTGTAAAGCATGATCGCAGCTATCTTTTAAATCGTATAATTAATACTTTGAACTTTATAAATAAGCAAATATTCTCATTTCACATCACAGTTGTACAACAAATTAATTACAAAGTCAATTAAAATATTACAATCCAATGCTTAATGTATAATTAATATTTCAACCCTTTTACAAACATCAATTACAATAAATAAGTAAATTACAAACGAAGGTGCTTGCATTCATTTGACCGAAGGTTCATTGTCATTTCATCTAGCCATCCTTCGCCTTTTCCGTCTTTCAACCAATAACTCAAAGGAGTAGTTAATAAAACCGAAATCAAGATTGCTAGCTAGGATAGAGGAGAAGGATTGCCGTCAAGATACCCTCGAGTTCGTGGGTCTTCCGTACTAACCTAGGATAGCGGGTCCTCGATCGCCAAGATAGCTCGACCCATCATAGTAGCCAGATCTGTGGTAACCAAGATATCCAAACCAACCTAAGCTAATAGGCACCGTAACTTTTGGGGTTGTCATCATTCGACCAAGATGGAAGCCAAAGACACACCTTGTCTTAATTACCTCACCAAGCAATAAAGCCCAACAATGCATTTCCATTCATATGCGCCCTCTGTTTAAAACATCATTGGGCCATTGAATCCAACACCCACAGTATTTAGTCCCGATCCATCGGAAAGCCCACAGGGGTAACCATATTACCCACAGCACCAATTTTTAGCTCATATGCATTACCAGTAGAAAGCAGCCAGGAGCAAGAAGTAATAGTAAGGAAGTAGATAAGGTTGTGGTAATTGTGAATAGGAAAGCAGTAAAAATAAAATTACCATATGAGGATAGGATCAAACCCCAGGAGGATAAGACCATCCCACAGCACTCCACATCCTCATTCTCACCATTTGGCCACAATAGGAGGGGAGAGCCAGGAGCAGCCAGGAGCTGCCAGGAGCACCAGGAGGATCCCCACCACAGCCACCACCCAAACCATTGGAGCAAAGGGAAGGGAAGCAAGGAGCACCAGCAAGCCAGCACTACAACCTGCTCCCCATTCCCACAAACCCTAGCAGGAGGTAACCCATCTAACATATGTTTGTTCTAATCATCCAATAACATTCAATCGAATCATTATGTATCAAATAATCACTCCCATCAACCCTCAGTTTGTTCAAGTCATCACAGAGCAGAGGGGAGGGTTGAGAGTCATCAAGCACAGGGGGACTAGTACCTTAGTGAGCATTGGCCAAACAACCCTCAAATCACCACCATCACCTCTCTTTTGCATCATCTAAAAACATCAAACCACCATTAGTTATGCATCATTTAAGCACCAGTAAGCAACATGATTAAATCAACTAAAGTAAAAATCAAAGCTTCAGAAGAGGGTTAGGAGAGGTAGTGAGGTGAGCTTGATGGGGAAACCGAGAGGAACCGAGGCGCCATGCCAGGGTCGGCCACAGCAGCAATGGGCAGCGAGGGACCACGGGCCGAGGCGGCGAGTAATGCATCGAGAGACCGGCGCTGCCCCTGTGTCACGCCGACCAAAGACGAGGGAGGAGGCGGCCTTGGGCGGCGACGTAGCAGCCGGCGCCGGATCGGAGGAGGGCCGAGCGGGCGGCAAGGGCGGCCAAGACCAAGGCACGGCCACCGAGAAGAGGGGAGGCGGCAGAGAGCCGACCCGAGGAGAGAGGAGGCGACGGAGGAGCCGGGAAGAGGAGCGCCGGGGAGGACCCATAGGGCGGCGGCAATTCCAGATCGGGAGTGGGGGGAAAGAGAGAGAGGGTGAGGGAGAGATAGAAATGAGGGAGAGAGAGATTAGAGGTAAAGAGAGGGGGTGGCCGGTTGGGTTATAAGATGAAATAGGGGTTAAGTGTAATAATAAGAATTAGAATTAGAATTAAGTTGGAGATTATAATTTAAGTGCTAATTTTTGGGTATAATTCGATTAGACAATTAATCCTGACTCGTTAGCAATCGTTTAGTTAGATTGGAATAATCAAAATAATTAAATATTGTGCTTAGTTTGAAAGTGAAGTCTTTATTTCCGCACTAAATAAAATCAAATAGATGTTTGAGCGCGCATAGAATTTGTTAGGATTGCTAATATTCGGTCTTGTGTAGCTTTTCTCGTCGTTCTTTAGATCGTGTGTATTTTAGTCCTAACCCTAGAGCCGTTATGCCGGAACGACAGTAGCGGGGAGTGTTAACATGGCGATAGCCAAAAAAAGGTTTATTAACGCACAAAATCCACTAATAAAATGAACCATCTAACTAATGTACTTTTAGTAGCACCAAAATGTCACTAAGTATTTACTTAAATATTTATTATCCGCTTTAAATGATATTGCAAATAGATTTGAGCCGACGCAGCGATAGTTGAATCGGAGTTTATCGACAGCGAACTTTACTACTCTTTTGAAGGCAAGCTACTCTATTGTTCATTAATATAGCTATATTAAATGTAAACAGTATTTTATTCTATCATGTATGTATTGCATTAAAATGATTTCTCAAAAACTCAAATCAAATAAATGAGAGGAAGGATAAGAAAGATGAGAAAGATGTTAGATATGACAAGAGATGAGAAATAAGAAATGAGAGTAAAGCGTAGTAATAATATGGTCGGTAAAGGGCCTTGGTCGAAGAAAGAGGGCAAGAGGTGGGACCCTTTACATATGGTTATGATATAAGGACAAACAAAACTCTTACTCGGTCAGAGGCCGAAAATTCAAGACCAACCATTTTCCCTGCTTTTGACGACGCGTAAAATGCTACCTTGTTACGTGATTTCGCTCTCCACACCGGGTATGTATTTATGTGTGAGTGTGGTGTAAGAAGAGATGCTATAAGCACTAGGTGGAGTGTTGGGTGCGAAGAGGATGAATCGGCCCAACCAACATTACCTGAACTCGGTGGTGGCTAGATCAGCACCGACGGAAAGTAATGGGTGGAGAAAAATATTCACGTAACTTGGAAAATGTTCTGTATTCTAGACCTGAAGTCGCATCAAAGGAAATGCGATGTCCCTAGTTTAAAGAGGGTTCAGGATAGCTGTGGGTAAAGTGGTACAAGCCTGCGCAGTGCTAAATAAAATCATGAATTCATGCCAGTCTCCTGGATTGGAGTCTACGGGAACCACTGGGGGTCTATTCTCTCTCCGAGTAATCAAGTAGTCTTTTCAGAATAAAATCTGCAACCTAATGTTTTATGAGTTATTTTCAGAATAAAAGAAGAGGTAAGAATGTTGCAAAGGAAGGAAAAGTTAGAATCATCATTTGCATCTTAGCTACTAATGCTTGCTGAGTACACTATAGTACTCACTCTTGCTATCTTTCCCTTGCTTAGATCCTATCTCTGCCGGGAGCAATCCCGAGTGGGAGGAGGGTTTTGCAGGTCCAGATGATGCTACAGGTGATGAGGGCGTGTATGTGGACGAGCAAGGCGAGGTGGACTGCTCTTTTGACTCGTGGGACGAGTAGTTCGTTGGAGAGACCTAGATGGCAGCCTTTGGGGGAAAGTGTTACCTCCCCTCTTTTGTTGTAAATAAATAAGTGTATTTAGAACCTTAGTCTTTTGTGGCTACTGTTGTAATAAAGGAACAGTTTCTATCTTATTGTTCTGCTGCGTAACTCTGATAATGGCTTGCTATTCGTTGGAGCAGTGTTCTACTGGGCAAACGAATAGTAATCCGTATGCTTAAGTATGATTACCTCCTGGGTAATGACACGGGGCGCCGCATGTGTCACTTGTCAGAACTGACAAAAAGAAAAACAGAAAACAAGTTGCCTCCATTGTTGTCGACGATCGAATCGCCGATCTTACGAAAATAAACGAGGAAAATGACGTGGAATATCCCGGAATGGAATGGGGTCGCTTTTATTGATCTGAATGGATTTACAAGATGTGGCTAAGTACTACCCTGAATTACATTGAATGGAGGAATGTTAACCGCAATCGACTTAGAATATGAGTCTAAGGTGATTATCTAGCTTCTAATTCCACCGCTTAGGCTTCGTGCATATCTTTGCCTTGGCCTTGTTTTGTGTGTCGCCTATCGCCTCCTTCTTGTCTCTCGTTGTTGTCTCTTGTGCTTCACCTTTAAATAACTTCCAAGAGGTGGCGCTTACTCCTGGAGAAGACGCCCTGGTGAAGCGCTACGATCGGTTTGAGCGGTAGAGAAGTTAGCAATGTGCTAACTTCCTTGCGGTTGCTTGTGAAAAGCTTAACCGTAGGGTGGTTAATAGTCGATGTCTCGTGGTTGTACCATCGCATGGTTTGGAACGATAACACGTGTTCCATTCATCATATGATAAGAAATACCGATTCAAGAATTTTACGAAGGTTATCCGGTCGGGATTAGGCACAAAGCCTCATCCGACCGTGGTACCCATTAAGTAACCTTCGAATACTAACGACTGTGGAGGTCGTCGGTCTTAGGGTTACGACCATGAAGACGTATGGTCTTTTATTATATATTAAAATAATACATAGATGTTTTAATCCTCGTCGGCTAGCCCCGAACTTTAAATGAACTGGTCGTATATACCTTTTCCCGATGAAATCGTATCGGCGTAACCCATTTAATGTCGTGGTATACGGCGGTCTGTGTTCACTTTAAAGTTGAGAACTTGCCTTGGGAAACGAAGAGTTCTTCGTCTCGCTTGAACAAAAAGAAGCTTTTTGTCGGTTGGACTTTTGTAGAAATCCTTCAAAGTATCGGAAGGTTATAAGATCTCCTCACGGGCTCTTAGAATTTTTATGCTTCCGAATCCCTTTCGATCCCCTTTAGCTTCTCGCCAAGAAATCCTCCAGAGTCTTTTCCTGTTCTTCCGACCACAAAGTCTCCAACTTTTGCTACTCATTCTTAAGGATTTTCGCCATGTCTCTGAGCAGACACAAAGTGGTTGCCTTCGAATTGGGCAAGAAAAACTCGAGGCCTTGAAGAAGATGGGAATGCTCCCAGATAGGAATCGATTAATTGGAGTCCGCGACGGAGAGCATTTTCCGAGCCGTGAAGATGGCGAAATCTCTGTTTTCTTGCCTACATCGAATGTGGGTCGAGACTCTACGGTACACAAATTCCTCCTCCGCGTTCTTGAACATTACGGGTGGAATTGGTGAATTTGGCCCCAAATTCGATCGCAAATATTAGTATTTTCAGATATTTGTGCGAGGCATACCAGGAATACAACCGAACTTGAAGCTCTTTAGTTATTTCTACCGCATGGTGATGGGAAAATCATGCGGCAAAATCTGAGGCGACTCTGGGAATGCACATTGCGCCTTCATGACGGAAGGCCGATGAGTACATCTTCATGTACGCTGAAATCTTCGTGGTCGCTCATGGAAAAATAATCGGTTTTACATGACGATTCTGAAAGACGATGGCCTCTACTTGGCGAAACTAGAGCAAGTGAAAACTCCAAGTGGAAGGAAACCAGAAAGAAGACAGGATAGTCAAGAGATGGGCGGATGCCATCTACGACTTTGCGTAGTCGAGGGCTTGACTTCGTGGCATGTGGTGAAGGATTTTACCCTTCGCCAGATTAGCCCATTGAAGCTCCTGACTCATTCCCCGCTGGTGCCTTGATCGTGATGAAGCTACCTCGTAAGGTGGTAAGTCTTTGAGATAAATTCGATCGGTATTTTGATTTGATAAATGTATTACCTTAAAATCTGTCTATTCTTCCTTCATAAAGTTCTTACCCTCGGGAAGTTAGAGAACGAGTCAGCCGATCTGTCTTGGGAGCTCGGAGAAAAGGTGAATGCCCCAAGATCTTAGCCGCAACTCCTATTGAAGGAGACTAGCAAGGCTTAAGGTAATTTATTAAATTCCTTTTACCATGTATATACATATATTCCACCAGATCTCCAATCGTGCTCTATATTTGCAATGGTCGGATTGCAAATCATACAATCTGGTGAGGATCAACGCCCCACCTTGGTTCCGACCGAGTCGTGCCTCGAGGCACTTGAAGGAGATGAATCCTCGAGGTAATAGAACATTTTGGAGTCATATATGTACGAAAATTTTTTTAGATAAAGGATTTCTTCACCTAATCAAATTTGTTCTTTGATTTAGGTGGATAAGTTCAAGGCCCGCAGAATGTAATCATGAGGTCAGAGACTCCAGAGTGGTCGTGCGACCTTACGGTTATTATTGAAACAATCGATCCGAGATTGAAGAAACCACTCCCTCCCACCGATAGTCGAATGTGGACCTTGACGAACCGGTCGAGGACATAGCTTCGACATCTTGTTGGAGGATGTGAGGGTTCCAACAAACCCCTTTGCCGTCCGTAACCAAAGAAAATTGGAAGAGAAGAAAAGGAAGGCTAGCGCACGATTTCTCTCTCGCGCTTTGAGTCAAATCCGAAATTAACAAGGTATGTACAAATGAAAGTGATCGATAAGTATGTATCTTTAATAATTCCTTGATGATTTGATATTTTGAACTTCCCATCTTCGGTTTGCATAGGTCTTCGGTGTTCCGGCCATTTCCACTGTGTTCTTCCCGAGGACTCGCACTGTGGAAGTTCCCGATCAGAGCACTTCTCGGGACAAAGTTCCCGAGGAAGTAGTGGTCAAGAAGCCCCGAGCAGTGACAAGGGCAACGGCTGAGTTGGATCCTTTGGTGATTGAAACCCTTTCTGTGGAGGTAGATGCCTCTGAGAGGTCTCAACAGGTTCCGATCACTGCTGATAACCCTTCCCAACCTAACAAGTTCCCTTTTCGTCCCCGATTCATCGAGGATAAGGAGCTTGATGAGGCGTGGCAGAAAGTATCTGATACTCAAATCAAGATGCACCCTGATTTGATTTTTGCCGGTTATAATGACCAGGCAATTCGGATAAGTATTCTACGACCAGTTACATAACTCTTTTTTACAAAGTTTATAAGGAACTTAAGAAAGAGAATGCTAATTGTGTAGCATTTGGTCGAGAACTTTGTCAGTGATCGGAGGATCGACCCAAATGAAGTTAAGGACTTGGAGCAAAAGCACTCGAGTTGGAAAGTAAGAACTTTTCCCTTTTAAACTTCGCTTTCTTCTTCAATACTTTGCTCCTCTACAATTATTCTCCTTATCGCATTCGATAGATCCGGAGAAAATAAAAGAGGAGGTTGTGGTCGAGAAAGCCAAGACAGCTTTTCTTGAAGAAGAAATAAAGCTAAGGACCGATCATTTGTCAAGCAAGTTCATTAAGGACCTGTTGATCGTCAAGCAACGACCAAATATGAAACACTTAGCAAAACAAATAAAGGTAATATGTCGTAAACTTGATTTTCCTTCAATGATGCTTGTGTTCATTAATCGATTTGTTTTTGCAGAGCAAACGAAATGCTAAACAGAGTAAAGAAAACTCAAATTTGAGCAGATAAGGAGGCGCTCTTGCTCAAAATATTGATGAAAAGATTCATACTTTGAACAAGATGATCTTTGATTTGGGATCGAGGATCAAGCGTGCCTATCTTAAGAGATCCAATAGAGAAAATGAACTATTTGGGTCAACTTCTAGGGATCTTAAAGTTCGTCAAAACTACTCGGACGAATTATGCCCTGTGCCCTAAAAAAAGGTGTTGCAGTGGAGTTAGTTTTGCTTTGGCAAAACTGAAAGCTTCCGACCCTCCATTGATCTCCAAGCTGTTAAAGATGACTTCAATCGCCCACTGAGGAGGCGACCAAGTTCATGGAAGAACTCAGCCACTCGGAGATATAGTTGTAGAGGAGATGGAGGTCGAATCTCCGACAAGCGAGTTAGGCAGGAATATTTCTTAGAGTAGGTTCCCGCAAGTGTAAAAATATTTGAATATCTATGAAAATCTTATTTTTATGTCATTGACAAAGCTTTTGTTTATCCTATTTGACTTTTTTTAAAATTCTCGTATATTTCCTAGCCCCTATCGCTTGATAGTAGAAGAACGCGTTCTCGCAAGCAAAGAGCCAAGAAAGAGAATAAAAAGAGGTCATAACCATGTATGTGAGTTTTTGAAGGTATGTTTGGACATGTAAGACAAAATCGATCGTTATAAAGATTAGGAAATCAAATGTGGTCAGACTAACAGATGATTTCGACTAGTTATAGATCTTTGTTTGTCATAATGGAAATACCAATCAAAAACACTATATATGGTCGGAAAAAAGACTTTGTCAAACTTGACATAAGAAGAAATGCAAATATGTATGCAACAAATTATAAGTGAACTTTGTTTATATCTATTGTCCCATAATCTGGTCGGAACTAATGCTAAGACCTGAAGGCATACGACACATTTCTTGAAACGTGTTCAAATTCTGTATCCGACTGGTAGCGAGGATCGTAAGAAAAGAACCGTCGCTAGGAAGCTCCTTCCAGCAAGGTGACCACGTCATAAAAAGGAGAGACTTCGACTAGGAGGCTTTCCGTGTCCCGACCAGTAGCCAGACAAGAATAGACCAGAATCGTGAAATATTGAAGCATAATCTTCAAAATCGTAAGCATATCATTCATGAGATAGGTAGTTGTGTGGTGCTCTGATTACTCATTTTCTTAAAAAAAATGTAGTCGCGCTGGGAATCATTTGAAAAAAATGCTCACGACTAGGACCATAGAGTATCGAGATCCTTATAAAGGATATCGAGAGAAAAATGTCTTCTCACTGCACTAACAATAATAAACCACTGTAATGTAGGTGTATATATATAAGCAAGGTTGCACTTCTTAATTAATTAATGAATTTAATGAAATTGAAATTGAAAGAAATGAAAGAATGAAAATTAAACATAGAACTTACGCAATTGATCGATGTTCCAAGAATTTGACAAAATTTGCCCATCGACATAGCCAACAGACGAACCCGGTCGGGTTACTTCGACCACGCGTAAGGACCTTCCCATTTAGGAGAAAGTTTATTGCGATTTGTTTGACTCAATTTTTCGAGAACCGGATCACCTACAAAGAAGGTCAGCGAGGTCGCACCTTACGACTATGGTATCTTCGCATGGCTTGTTGGTAGACCGCCGATCGTATAAGGGCTTGGTTTCGCGTTCTTCAAGGAAATCGACGCTGCCGAAGTCGTTGCTCATTCTCGATCATTTTCGCCAAAACGACCGCCGAAAGCAGAGCCAATTTTGAGTTCTCGGAGGAAGCATGGCTTCAAAGACCATAAACCAAAAATAATGGAGTTTCACCGGTCGCACGACGGTCGTGGTTCGAACGCCCATAACACGTAGGGAAGTTCTTAACCTAGCGCCGACCGCTTGATTAATCGGTCAATACTCGGCGCTTGATCCTCGCATAAGGATACCATTAGCTCGCTCAATCGCTCCGCTGCTCTGCGGATGTGCAATGAAGCAAAATGAATTTTGACACTAAGTTCATCGCAGAACTCTTGGAATTGATCGCCGGAGAATCGGGAACCATTGTTCTGTGATGATACGATCGGGTACACCAAATCGCGTGATCACATTTTTCAAGAGAAATCTCTTAGCGGCCTCGCTTGTTATTTTAACAACCGCTCGCTTCAATCCATTTTGTAAACGTGTCAATCATGACGAAAAGGAATTCGAAGCCCCCGGGTGCTCTTGGGAAAGGTCCCAGAATGTCTAGTCCCCAGGTTGCAAAAGGCCAAGAAAGAGGAATTGTTTGTAAGGCTTGTGCCGGCTGATGTACTTGTCGACTATGAAACTGACATTGTAAACACTTCGTCACAAGCTCTTTTGCATCATGAAGGGCGCTTGGCAAGAATAGCCTTGCTTAAGGCTTTACCGACTGTGGTTCTCAGAGGAATGGTGTGCTCCACGACGCCTTCATGGATTTCGTTAGCAATCTAATGCCATCCGCTTGAGATATGCATCTCATCAACACTCCATGAGATCCTCGCTTATACAAGATACGCTCGATTAGAGTGTATGATTTGGCTTTTAGTGCTATCGATCGGCCTCTACATCATCTTCTGGAATTGTGTCATGTCAAGATAATTGTAGATCGATGTCATCCGCTCTCTACTGTGATCGTGATGCGCCAACCGTCAACGACTGTGGAGCATCCATGTTTCCTTGATTAGTTTGTTCAACTTGCAAAGAATCATGTATGTTCTCAAGGCTCAACTCATCGAGGGTGAATTGAGTTGCTCGAGAAAAACTCCGGGGGCTGGCCGACCTCGTGGAGGCCATCCGTGCTAACCGGTTCCGCCGTAAAGTTTTCCTTTCTAGGAATATGTTGATCCGAAACCGAAGAAGTGCTTTTCAAGTTTTCGTATTCCGCCAGATAAGATGACATCTTGGTACTCGAGCATTGATACTCTTTCCCCACTTGATTCGCTACTAGTTGAGAATCGCTTTCACTAGTAATCTGCGAATCCGAGCTTAACGAGCCGCCGAGTCCCGCCAAGAAACCTTCATATTCTCGCCACATTATTGGTGGCGGGAAAATTTAACCGATGGCGACTTGATGTGTTCGCCAAGAGGGATATCAAGACCACTCCACCCCGATCCTTGTAACATCAAGGAACCGCCGAATACATTGTCCACTCATCGTGGTGTTCGTACTCGGGTCCTTGGGTGGGTTCAGGTTTGTCCATTCGCAATGAATTTCGCTATTGCTCGACTTTATTGTTGTCGGAAATAAAATGGAGATCGAACGCCCTAGCTCGACCGCCCATTTGGCTATTCGTCCTGATGATTCCCTGTTTCCAAGGACTTGACCAAGGGGATATCCGGTAGGTACGACCACTTTGTGGGCCTGAAAGTAGTGCCTTAGCTTCCTTGAAGACATAAGGAGGCCATAGAGCAACTTTTGTACCTGTGGGTATCTTTCCTTTGGTCCATGCAAGACTTCGCTTACGTAATAGACTGGTCGTTGGATATTATTCCTTTCTACAACCAGTACACCGCTAAATGTCTGTGGTGTTGCTGCCACATAAATTAGCAATGTTTCTCCCGATCTTGGAGAAACTAAGACCGGGTACTCGTAAGGTACTTTTGAGTTCCTCAAAGGCATCGCTTGCCTCTTTAGTCCACTCAAACTCCCATGTTTCCGAAGAAGTTTAAAGAAAGGTAATCCTTTTTCCCTAATCTTGCTATGAAAGCGGCTTAACGCCATACACCGATTAGTTTTGGACTTCCTTCTTCGTGGTCGGAGGGCGATCCGTCGATGGCCGCAATTTTGCCGGATTAGCTTCAATACCTCTAGTCAAACTAGGAAACCAAGCGGTTTTCAGTGAAAACTCCAACACACACTTTTCCGGATTTAACTTGAGGTTATGTCTTCTCAAGTTGTTAAAGGTTTCTTGTAAGTCGTGAATGTGGTCGCCAAATTGGTGGTCTTTACGACCGATCGTCAACATAAGCTTCTAGATTCCAACCGATTTGTGGACTAAAAGTTTTTGCATCAACCTTTGAAAAGTTGCACCAAAGATTTTTGAGACCAAATGGCATCTTAATATAACAAGAAGTACCATATGGGGTGATGAAGGAAGTTTTCTCTCATCTTCTTTACACATACTAATCTGGTGGTACCTCAATACGCATCTAAAAACTTAGTAACTCGCACCTGTAAGTAGAGTCTACTAGTTGATCAATGCGGAAGGAAAAGTCATCCTTCTGACAAGCTTTATTAAGATCTCAGAAAGTCGATACACATTCGCCATTTCTCATTATTTTTCCTAACCATTACAGGATTAGCAAGCCATCGTGGGTGGTTGACTTCACGAATAAATCCTGCCTCGAGAAGCTTGTCAATCTCCGATCGATTGCTTCCTTCCGATCGGGTGCAAAACGTCGTAGTTTCGCTGATCGGTTTTTATCAGCCGAGAGCAAGCCTGTGCTCGATCACCTCCGGGGACTCTGCATATCGGACGCTTGCCAAGCAAACACGCCTTGATTTGCTCGGAGGAAGGAGACGAGCGACTCTTCCTATTTAGGGTCGAGTCTTGCCCGACCAAATCTTGCGCGGTTGATCTGGTTGTCTGACCCATGTGACGACTTGACGCTTGTCCGAGAAGCGCTTTTATCGAGTAGTACCTCCTTGGTCCGGTCGGATGGTTTGGGCGCCATCTTTGGCTTCGAGTGCTTGACTGCATGGAGACGGATTAACCTCTCTGTCGGAAGTTCATCAACCAAAGGCAAAGGATTTCGATCGCATCGTAGCCATTTTCTCGATCTCCTCGAATTGTGATGACTTCTTCGCCCCGGCATTTTCAAACTTTGATAACCGTAATGCGTGGCTATCAAGAATTTTGCTAATGCCGGTCGACCGAGGATTCCGCTGTATCGCGGATTCAAGTTTACTACATCAAACGGGATCTTCTCTGCTCGAAATTGTCGTTTTCCAAACGCCACCGGAAGGAAACTTGTCCTATCGGTTTAGCGGTAGAACCCGAACTATACCATGAAAAGCATATTTCACGTGTTTCACCTTTGACATGGGGACTGCATTTCTTCTAAAGCTCCTACAAATAATATATTCAAGGAACTACCCCATCCACTAAGACCCGATTAACCCGACAATTATTAATAGTTGGTTCAACGACGATGGGGAACCTATCCGGCCGAGTCGATGGGATGGTGCAATCGTTTTTCTCAAGGAAATTATGTGTCCGACCACTTCGAGTGCTTGATTACAGCTTGGAGATTCGACGAGGTTGACCTCCCGCCCATGGCCTTCAGATGACGCTCGACTCGTATGAAGAAGATCCTCCAAAATCATGTTGATCGTGTGTTGGGGATCCCGGTACTCCATCTCCTCGCCGCCATCCTTGTCCTTTTGGAGCTTGTTTCTCCATGTTCCTATATTGTCGAAATGGTCCTTACCGCATAATAATCCTCCGCTTTCTTCGCCAGACACGACAGTCGCAGATCATGCCCTCGTCACGTGAAGTGGACACCACTTCTTATTCGTCTCGAATCCTTCTGGTCGAACTTTTGCTTTGCTTCGACCAAGCATAGTCCTTCTTGCCCTTCCCGATCTTGTCCGAACGGCGAGGACTTCTTTGTCGCTCGGTCTGCGGTTCTTTTTCTTCTTGAGAGACTTCTTGTTCTTTTTCTCCTGTTTGTCCAGACCGGGCTAGGGAATCTTGTCTTTCCGATCGATGGCTTCACACCACTCGATTGCTTCACTAGCAGTGGCATATTTGTCCGCCATATCAAAAAGCTCAACGGTTGTTCTTGGAGGGTTCATTGCTATGTCCTCCGTAAACCGCCGATTCCTTAGACCTGCTTTTAAAAGCTCAATAACAGAGGACTCGCGACTTGGGTATAGAGTTACTAACCTGGTCAACCTCTTGATATATTGACGTAAAGTCTCATCGATCCTCGCCGGATTCTCGTGGAGATCGCCCTCCTTCTCGTATGGTCAGACGCACTCGAAGTTGGCAATCGAAGATCACAGAGTTGTTCCTAAGTATATATGGATCCGACCGTAAGTTTAACAACCACGACCGGCGGACCCTTCGAGCACGGTGGGTAAATAGTTGGCCATTACATTCTCATCGCCACCAAAGCCACGATAGCGGTGGTATATATTTGGAGAAATTCCAATGGGTTTTGAGTTCCATTGAATTTGTCCAAGTTGGCTTGGCCGAACCGGCTAGGCTAACGCATGCCTTGGAGCCCAGCAGAGAAGGCTCGACAACCTGTGATTGATTCATGGCGCTTTCTCCGAAGATGCCGGATTGTAATCGGCCGGAGACCGATCCCTAAGATTAGAACGCCGAACTCCGGTAGTCGATCCGGTCGTGGACATTGATATGATGTCCACGATCACCACTTGGTTCAAACGATGTCGGAGATCGTTAGGTCCTAGTGGTGGTTCTTCTCGACGCAGCTGGGGAGTATCCTCTTGAAATAGCCTTCTCCCCTCGTGACTCCTTGGTCGGAATCGTCGAGGAGGTCTTGGTATCGAACGCTCTCTGGTATGACCATGCTGTCCCCTACTGAGGGAGGAGCGTTGGGACGAAGTCCTAGTCCGACTTCTGAACCCCTCTCGTTCTCGATCACGCCTGCTCACGCATGGTCTGTTGGAGAATTTCGGATACCTGACCTACGAGTTGTACAAAACTAGGCGTTCCTGCTAGAGCAGGATCGGAATTATTTAACATGTTTTGAATACGTCGCAAGTTTTGTACAGTTACCGAAGGTCTCAGGTGGTTCATACTGGTCGTAGGTGTACGCCTGTCTGAACCTTCCCCTGACCTTCGGATTTGTTTGGTCCCGCGATTACTCGGGTGGGCAAAGCGAAAGAGTTAACTTATTGACGCCGATTAGTTCCGCTGCTCCCGGAAGTTGGTGCTTGACGGCCCGGATCATCTCTAACAACACGTGATGGCGTGGTAGAGAGTGTAGGACCGCAGGCATCTTGATCTTCATCTCCGATCGCGTGACCTCGTGCTTCCAAAGATTGATCTTCCGATGAGCTTCCATCGTAATTAATGGAGAGCTTGTCGCTGCTTCGCGAATTTTTGACGATGGAGATCGGTCGAGATGAGCACTTCTCGAGGTCTTCTCCGATCCGATGAACCGCCGATCGATGCCGAGTGTGATCATCCCCATATGGCCTACGACCAGAGAGGTTTTATCGACACCGCTATCAGTGACGGTTGACTCTGGAATTGCCGTGGCGAAGGAGAGTATCTTTCACCATGATTTCATCAATGGTATATAGTTTTCCGGTGATGAGGTGAAACTTCTTCACTGCTTTACGGCCGAAAAGGCCGGCTTGAGAGATCCTCCGGCATTCCGAATCTGGTCGGAACGGCCGGTTCTCTCGGGTTGCGCCACCGGTAGTGGCGGCGATCTTCATCCATCCGACGACCTCGCTAACGCCGGGCGACGTGCGAGCCGGCGGAGGAGGATGAGGAGGATGACCGCCATTTTCTTCCATGGCGCGATACATCCTTTCATGTCGAGGTTGGCGAGTCCGCCAAATCGAACCGCTTTTCCTCATCCCAAACTCCGGGTATAGTCGCATGAGCGATTGCGAGTTTTTGGCGATGATTTTCTTGAGCGAAAAAGAAAAAAAATTCTTGAAACTTACGCCTTCTTCCCCACGGACGGCGCCAAATTGCCGACGATCGAATCGCCGATCTTACGAAAATAAACGAGGAAAATGACGTGGAATATCCCGGAATGGAATGGGGTCGCTCTTTATTGATTTGAACTGATTTACAAGATGTGGCTAAGTACTACCCTGAATTACATCGAATGGAGGAATGCTTAACCGCAATCGACTTAGAATATGAGTCTAAGGTCGATTATCTAGCTTCTAATTCCACCGCTTAGACTTCGTGCATATCTTTGCCTTGGCCTTGTTTTGTGTGTCGCCTATCGCCTCCCTTCTTGTCTCTGTTGTTGTCTCTTGTGCTTCACCTTTAAATAACTTCCAAGAGGTGGCGATTACTCTGGAGAAGACGTCCCTGGTGAAGCGTTACGACTGGTCGGAACGGTAGAGAAGTTAGCAATGTGCTAACTTCCTTGCGGTTGCTTGTAAAAAGCTTAACCGTAGAGTGGTTAATAGTCAGTGTCTCAGGGTTGTACCATCGCATGGTTTGGAACGATAACACGTGTTCCATTCATCATACGATAAGAAATACCAGTTCAGAATTTTACGGCGGTTATCCGGTCGATTAGGCACAAAGCCTCATCCGACCAGGGTACCAATTAAGTAACCTTTGGAATACTAACGACCAGGGAGGTCGTCAGTCTTAGGGGTTACGACCATGAAGACGTATGGTCTTTTATTATATATTAAAATAATACATAGATATTTTAATCCTTGTCAATTGTCACCATTGTTTTCACTTTTCAAGGGTCACTGACGCATGAAAGCATTGGGGGCGAATATGTAGCACCGTGGGGATGCTGAACAGCGGCCAGAGGGTGCATGCCGACGATGAAATGGTTCAGAAAAACCTGAGTGACCGCAGGAATGATGTCCGTCCCACCGCTGGCTCCGACGACACCAGCTAGCTGACCATTCTGCAGAGTGCAGACACTCCAATTATCAGTAAAAGCGAGATGCACCAAGAGATCAGTATGAATATAAGACAGAGTAATACCCTCAGTATGATCGCCGGTGTCATAGAAGACAGAGGCCGTTTGCCCGGAGCAATGAAGTTCGCCGGTGCAGGTGGAAGGTGGTCAGGTGTTCGTTCTGTTGAGGAGAAATCGTCCATCTCGTTGTTCACCACGATGCCAGTCGACGGCGGGAGCAGATGGGCTCCGAAGTAGTAATTCACGGTTGTTGTCATAGCCACCGCATTCCGGTCGCCGTCGACAATGCAGAGGTGGCTGGTCCCATGGTCTCTCAGCTGGCTCCATCTTTTGCCAGCAACGAAGATCTTGTCAATGCAAACGCTATCTAAAATCTCTGCAAGAACATCACTGAAAGCATAATCAAGATCAGGCAGAGTAGTACTTTGGCAAATAGTAATCGGGAGGGAATGTCGTGTTGTCGACGATCCTTTGCCGGATTTTGTCGGCGAACGACGATGACAGCATCTCAGAGACGTTCCCGGTGACATTGATAAACCGATGCACGCTAAGAAACCCTTTCAAGAACTCGAGTGACTTGTATCCACCCAAGATGTTCAGTATCTACCATCATCAGAAAAGAAGAAGAAAACTGAATCTGAATGAACATCCCCGAAAAGATTAGCATTTGATCTCTACGAGATGGAAGGGCATGCACTAACCAAGGCCATCCCCACGGTGCCACTAGAGATCAAAAGGCATGCACTAACCAAGGCCATCCCCACGGTGCCACTCGAAGGTGGAGGCATGCCAAGAATGGTGTACCCCATGGCGTCCGCGCGAATGGCGTCGCTCACCTCGACCTTGTACCCCCTGAGATCATCCATCGTCGCGATTCCTCCGGCCCTCCTGACGTCGTCGACGAACCTCTTGCCGACGCCGCCGTCGTAGAACTCCGCGACCCCCTCGTTGGCCACGGCCTCCAGCGTGTCCGCTAGCGCGGGGTTGCTGCACACCTCGCCAGCCGCCAGGAGCCTCCCCTCCGGCGCGAACACGCCGCGCAGGCCGGGGTCGGAGAGCACGTCCTGCTCCGTGAACTTGAGAGCGTTGGCGACGTACGGCACCACCGTGTACCCCTCCCGCGCGAGCCTTATCGCCGGCACGAAGAGGTCCTTCCATGGGAGCCTGCCGTACCGCGACCACGCGGCGTGGAGGCCGGCGAGCTCTCCGGGAATGCCCATAGCGAGCGCGCCCTTGTACTTGGACGACGGGTTGCTCTCGTACATGTTCTGGTAGTTACACAAGCACCAAACAAGTATAAAAATGGATGTAAGCATTTGAGCTGAGCATGCATCGTCTTCATCTCTGATTGAAGAGCAGGATTGGTGAGTCCACAGATACATCAGTAAATTTAGTGTAACCACAAATAGCACTCCATGAACAATGACAGCAGGTTCGAAATTTTCAATGCATAAAGCAGCAGGAGAAAAACATTGTTCCATAAACACTTGCTCATGGTCGTCAGATCAGATGGAAGGCACTTTTCTCTTCCTTTTGCTCCATAAACGAATTCCATAGTTTAATTTCATGACCACTCGCGTTGAATAAATATGAGGTAGTTGCCACCCAAGGTCGTCAAATCTCGATTCTAGCCTTACCACCCTACGCTTCTACGACTCAGAATGGCTGAACTGATCCAATCCTATGCTAGAGTCACTCAGAATGGCTGAACTGATCCAATCCTATGCTAGAGTCTTAATTGGGTAGAATCTTAATATTATTATGATCAAAATTATCATACGATCCTACCCGACTACCAATTCTAGTGATTTATTATAAATAATTATTTGCATATGTTCGTGTCATTGTAATTTTTTATTTCTTTATGTCCATTATAATTTGCTTAAATAACAAATGATCTTTCCTTTGCATTATATTTGGTAAGCAAAAGTTCTAAAAGTATAGTTTTAAAAATATAAAACTGTTAAAATACAAGGTAGATTTTAAAAATATGTTTTCTTTGTTAGAGTCAGATATGATCTTATATTATACACCGATCATACAATTCGTTATCCTGCTAAAGAACCTCTGATCGGATTCAAGGTCGAGATCCTAACAATCTTGGTTGCGATAACCTATTGCCCTCGCTCTAAAAAGAATGTGCCACACACAGAAAAAATAGATACACAAATGAAGTTTGGGAACACCGCTGCAGAGTAAATGATCACGGATAACGCATCAGGCACGCGAAAAGCACTCCTAATATTCTAAATACTCCTAAGATCACGGATAAGCAACCGATCAAAGCCTTTTCAGCAAATAAGTACCATTTGTCTTAGATACATTTCACAACTCATAATAATAAGTCACTCAACGAAAATCCAGACAACTTATGACAAAAGCTACGTCCAACCGGACGCCAGGTTAGTGGCTGGCCAGGTATCATGTGGCCCCACATGTCATGGATAGAAGAAGAACGGACGGATGGTAAACGTTTTTTTTTGTCTCTCTCTGCTCATGATCGTAACGAGTACTAACGGGTAACGTACGTACCGCCGCGGCCGCGGCCGGCGCGGTCTCCCGGGCGTCGAGGGCGACGGCCTCGCCGGAGGCCGCGTCCCTCACGACGATGAACGCGCCGCCGCCGACTCCGCTCGACATGGGGTGCACCACCCCAAGACAGAGCGCCGCCGCCACGGCCGCGTCCACCGCGTGCCCGCCGGCGCGCAGCGCCGCAGCGCCCACCTCCGAGCACCGCCCGTCGTCCGCCGCCACGGCGCCCACCCCGGACTCCACCTCGTGCGGGCTCAGCCGAGCGCCAAACACCCTCCGATCCTCTCCCCCGGAGCTCAGGAGCAGCAGGACCCCGGCCAGTGCGAGGAGCGCGATGGCGATGGCCAGCGCGGTCCATGGACGGCCCCGACGGCGCCCTGCGTCCGGCGAGACCGGACCGCCGCCGAGGAGAGCGTTCTCTGCAGGCCGCCGCGCGCGGCCATGGCTGCTGCCGCCGGAGATTCTCGTCCGGATTCTTGGACAGGGAACGAAGGGGAGGGATTCTTGGATGGTGAGAGGCGTGCTCACGGTGCGCACGGTGTCCTGCGGGCGTGTTATGCTGAATGTTTATATAGTGCCAACTGGCCAATGAAGCGTCTCTATTAGTGAAATAGTGAGTTCTTT
Source organism: Phyllostachys edulis (assembly GCA_036346405.1). Lineage (NCBI taxonomy): Eukaryota > Viridiplantae > Streptophyta > Magnoliopsida > Poales > Poaceae > Phyllostachys > Phyllostachys edulis. The sequence continues at coordinate 122,089,350 of CM070546.1, forward strand.
TAATATGACTTAACACTGAGTTTGATTGTTTAGTACACAAATAAAAAATTCAGAAGAGGAATGCTAGACGCAATTCTACTGATATACCCCATTCATTAACAAAATATTTATGCTTTGGTTAAGCTCTTGGTGGCTCCAGAAGTCCACACACGTTGGATCCATTTTACCTGGATGGTTTGCGCTACTTTCTCTAAAAAAAAAAATAATGTATGTGTTCAAAGTTTAGGTTAAGCACATGTAAAAAGAAAAACTCCCTTCCAGGGGGAAAAAGTCCGGTCCAGAATTCATTGTAGTGAATTTAATTCTTGGCTAGAAGCAAGTAATTGCACATAGTTACTGTTTTCCAAGTTTTCCAAAATGGAATTTGTCGTAGGGGCGACCCACCAGCCCCAATGACATGACGAAAGCCACAAAGAGGCCCCTAAAAGCCAAGGCCGAAGGCACGACTAGATGACTTCCCGGAGGGCACCAAACATATATGTCTTCGGGAAGGCCACGAAGGACGCACGAAGGACACAAAAAAAACCCATGGGGACCAAGGCCGAAGGCGCGGCTAGGGGCCCTCGGAAGACACCATATATACTTTTGGCGGAGCCCCGATGGGCGCCCGAAAGGCCACCGGGAGGCTTCGAAGGACCACAAGCAGAAGACACGTTTCCCTCCCCGGAAGGGTACCTTTGTTTGGGGGGGGGAGGGGGGGGGGGCGAAGGATGCAGGAAGCCCCCGGGATCCCTGCCTGGGGCTACCTACTAAGCACTGAAGGGCGTCCAGGGCCCCTCAGCCTAGGGGGCATCCCGCACGGTGCGAAGGGGAAGAGGTGTCGGTGGACCGCGCGTATCGACCAGATGGACCAGGACCAGAGGGTCTACTGTAAATTGAAGGCTACGCGAGGAAGAAGGAAAATACCCTGTAGCCCCTACATACGTATGGTCTTTTTAGGGTCAAAACTATAATCCCGTTTGTCTTGATCGGAAAGCTATAAATAGCCGTCTCCCCCCATGTAATAGAAGAGGACTCGTTCTCAAGGCAATTAATACACATTTACTTCTCTTGGCATCGGTCCCCTTTCCCGAGGATCCTTGTCGAACCCGAGAACGAATGATCCTGGATTCTCTGTATTTCATATACTAGTCCAGAAATAGCTAGTGTACACAGTCAAACAAAAGTGATAGCAAAATCATATCACGTATTTATTAATTATTAATCAGAGTTTATTATACAATTGGGCACAAGGCCAAATATAAAGAAACCGCGGAAGAAAAATAAATAGGTAAGTTACACGATTCACCACAGGTAATCGTCTGGGGGCATAGGCTAGTCGTTCTGATCATCACCGTCTTGATAATAATCTTGACCTGAATAAATTTTATTCATCAAGAGTGAGTACAACTTCCGTGCTCGTAAGTTACACCTAATAACAGAATATAATGTATGCAAGTGTAATCAAGTGAGGCTTAATAAGGTTCATTTTAACATCATTTTCAGTTTTTAAATACCCATACTAAGTTTTAAGGCAATTTTTAATCTATAACTAAAATCAAGTTTTGATTGGTCACTTTTATAGAGGATAACCTCCATACATGAATAATAAAGGATAACCACCTATCACAAAGTAAATCGCTCAATTTTATCATAAGTATTAACCATCCTAAAATTTGCTCGCTGCTGCCAAGTCAGTACTGGTAGCATCCGCAACGTACCGACATCCAGAGGATGCTCCATTCCTTCCTTTTCTAGCTCTGCATCATGCGCACGCGCTTAGTTACCACCTACTGCTGATTTTTTTTTAGTTTAAAGATTAACAATCGATTGAACCAACAACATATTCCTTGCTCAAATTGTGAATTACCCGAAACGCAATGACAACATAGAAAAAAATTCACTAGTACCCCTCCCTTGCAGAAGTACTTGTGAGAACGATAAGATAGATGGCTTCCTTATTTCAACTCTCAAAGTAGTACTGGTGTTCGGTGATCAACTAACTGGATGAACACCAGGCGTGGTAGGAAAAAAATGGAATGGGACAGAACCTCACCGTGAGACTCCTCCATCCAGCCATTCATCACCCTCCCCCCCGGAAGAGGGGTCAGAATTTCTATGGGTGCCGAATGTAACGCTCAAAAGGAAACAAAGAGAATTTCAAGAAACAATACAGTTTGACTGTCCTTATCGTTTTCTTGTGTACTTGTTGCTATTTTATTAGCATTGTGTGTATCTTTTTTTTTTTTTTTTTTATCGAAACGTCTTTGGATCCTTGTTCTAAAATTTAAAACAAGCCAAGTATTCCGATGTCGTAACGCATTCACACATGAATGCACGCCAGATGCTACGGTCTATCTGTACACATTTGATTTGCTTGAATCCGCCAGCTATTGTATGTTTCTCCTTTACCTTCTCTCATGCTGTTGACCATGTGGTTAGGTCTAGTATATTTTAGTTGATGAATAATTAAAAATATTAGGTACCGATGTTATTTGAGGCGTGTGGTATGTGTGAACTTATATCGGTTAAGTTAGAAAGAACTCGTGCCGGGAAAAGATGGTGTTTTGGTCTTTGCATGTGCAGGGTAACTCGGTTGGGACGCGTGGAGATTAAAGATAGATGATACGTGTTGGAGCTATGGAGGTGCGGTCTGGAGACTGCGACACATGACAATTTTAGAGTGTTCAAAGTTAGAAAGCTAAGAAAAATTAGAAAAGTATATGGGCTTGTCGTGAGGGCTGTTTGAGTCAGATATGTATTATATGGTGGCTGAATCTGATGGGGCGGAGCCAGGAATTTAGCAATGGGGGTGCACAGTTTAAGGTTGAAAAAAAAATCTTGTACGACACATATGTAATTCCACAAGTCCAACACAATTACACAAAAGAGTTCGAAATTAGTTAACAATGAAATACAAATAGTTCAAATAAAATCTTACATGAATAAAAGAGTCCTAAATAGCTAATGAAAATCACAATACCACACGACGCAATTTCATTCCTTGGAAGCGCTTTATTATATCATCATCACTAACCTTCGAGAAAATATTTCGTTTTATAAAGGTGACTAAACGATCATTCAATACTTAATCGCTCATACTATTTCTCAACTTGTTCTTCACAAGATTCATCGCCGAAAATAATCTTTCAATGCTCGTCGTTGCCATCGGTAGGAGCAATACCAATTTGAGAAGCAAGCACACTAAATTGTAAATATCATGCTTTCTTATTTCAATAAGCTTAGTAGAAAGCTCACCGAGATTCTTTAGACCCTTAAATCTATCATCACTTCACATATCATCAATGAAGTTATCAAGTTGGAAAGAAAGTCTCATTAAATCCGTGTTTGAAAAATCATTAGGATAAAAGTTGACAAGGCTAAGCACTTTGTCCCTATCATAAAAAGCAAATGAATTCAGAGAATTTAAAGTGGACATGCAAACAAGCAACTCCATATTAATCTTGTCAAACCGATTGTCAAGCTCTTGGAGAACATTATCAATAATGCCAAGATACACTTATCTTCTAAAATGATTATCATTTGTTTGTTTTGAGTAAAAATGTGATGATCTTCCATAAGACGCATATCTACCATCTGGCTTAGAAACTTTGATGCCATATTTAGTGCAAAATGATGTTACATTTTCTTGAAGAAATTCTTCCCACCCATCACACCTCATTCGTTGCATTCTATCATTAGCCAAATTAACAAGTGCCATAGCATTAATAGTGTCTTGATCTCTCTTTTGCAAAGACTAAGACAACTCATCTATGCATCTAAGTATGACAAGCATTAAGTGTGCATTAAAAACAAAGTCAAATGACTCAAAGGCTCTCACCATAGCATGTATTTTTGGCCAATCATTCTTCTATGAGGGGTCTTTTCCAAGCTGTATGACTATTTTGCGGATTGTTGAATACATACTAATAATATGCAAAATAATTTTATAATGAAAACCCCAAGGTGTGTCACTGGGCCTAGCTAACCTCATCTCTTGATTTAATCTCTGTCCACTTTCTATCTCACCTATTTCTAGTACTTCCAAAATTTTTTGGGTTGAATTGCTAAAATTTAACCAGTCTAAGTGCTAATTACTTATATCTATACATAGTTTAAAAAAATTTACATGATTTTTTGGGGGTGCCCACCCCCTGCCGCCACCCATGGCTGAATATGTTTAGGAGTTTTAATCGGTTTTGGAGTCCTAGCTCTAAATGATAAGATTTCACGTGAGAGGACCAAGGCTGATGGCTGTGGGTGTCTTCATTGGTTTAGATGAAAAACACCTTTTGGCTTTTGAGTTAATCCCAAAGAAAATCGTTGGAGGTATGGGCGGCCAACCAGTGTTCAACTCTAAGAGATACAATCTGTGATGTCGTTCTTGCAACGTGGGTTTTGATTTCTTGAATCAAAATCTTGCCAGGCTGATCTTAGTGATCTGTCTTTTTCGATCAAGAGTTGTGTACTCACGGGCGGCAGGATTGCTACTGGGTTTTTCTTGTGCGTGGATTTCCAGGGATCAATTTGACTGCCGATTGATCTACATCGAAACTGCCGGCCGACCGCACCAATCTATCTGTGATTTGTTGCTCTAGTGTGGGAAAACAGTCGAAGCTTCATCTGTTGATGCGTGGGAAGTCAAGACGGCCAACTGTAGTCTATTGGTTGATGCTGGAATTCACATCACGAGTAAAATTCTGTCTCTGCGTCGGCCGCAAGTCACGTGGTCTAAGGCGGTGACCGGGAGATGGTTTAGAGCGAAGTCATGGTCTAGAGGGTCGAGGATGCTGGAGAAGACGGTCGAGCTTGAGTTGAGACGCGTGGAGATCAAATGTAGATGATACGTGTTGGAGCTACGGAGGTGCAGTCTGGAGGCTGTGACACATGACAATTTTGGGGTGTCCAAAATTAGAAAGCTAAGAAAAATTAGAAAACTAGAATTTTGGGCTGCATATATAGGCTTGTCGTGAGAGCTGTTTGGGCTGTTTATGTAGTAGAGCATCTTTAATGTATTGAACCGATGTCGATTTAAAGTCATGCTATGTAAGCATTCTAGGAATTGAGCTTGTTTTTCTCCAATGTATTGAACCGATTCCTACTAATAACTGAGACCCATATTACATTAAAAAAACCACAAAATAATAATATCCTCTCTCAATCGCACTCTCTTCTATGTAGTTGTTTAATGCTTATATGAGTTGTTCAATACTTTGAATCGATTCCTAAGTAGAGTTCGGTTCCATGCATTTTTTTATTGGAATCGACCCCTCTAATGTATTGAATCGATTCAATACCTTCTCCCTCCTCATTTGAACCGACTAAAACACAACATTGAAGATGGTCTTATGCGGCGGCGCTGAACATGTTTAGAAGTCCTAATCGGTTTTGGAGTCCTAGGTCTATTTAGGTGTGATAAGTCGCACCAATCTATCTGTGATTTGTTGCTCCAGCGTGGGAAAACAGTCGAAGCTTCATCTGTTGATGCGTGGGAAGTTAAGACAGCCAACTGTAGTCTATTGATTGATGCTGGAATTCACATCACGAGTAAAATTCTGTCTCTGCTGGTCGGCCGCAGGTCACGTTTATCTACTGACGAACGAACGGTTACATAGGGATGGAGGGATGGATGGAGTATCAGGGAACTTAATTTATGGTTTGAATGGATGAGTGGTCATCGTCGGGAGATTACTTGTGTGCTTGTATACACTAGTAATTGTCTACGTGCAAATTACGTCTTGACTAATAAGTTAAACTAAACATATTTCAAACACAAGAAACATACAAACCATATACATCATGGTACAATATCATCCCAATTTGAAACACCCTGCTTGAAAATTTCAAGCAAAGTGAGTAGTGCATAATTTTTAACATACACAAATAATTCCGTCTTGCGTGTTAAAAGACCTCACATAGTCATGTTAAATGGAACAATATAAGACACAGCCAAATGGTGGAGTGACTGTAATCCTCCCTCTTCGAGTGGTAATAGAAGATCAAACTTGATTCTCCATATTTTATCTGTGTTCTTATTTGATTCTCTTGCTTTATTGAGATGTTCTTGATTATTCCTGGTTCTATCTTGTTCTACTGTAATTTGTACTAGATATAGCTTGCTAGGGTTTGTAGGAACCCATCTAGAATCATCTTGGTTGCCTAGATCTTACGAACACAAGTAATCAAGTTTTTCCTGTTTTGCCCGGTTCTTGAGTACTCTTCCCTATAATGGATAAAGGTGGAAATCTTGACAACGATTCTTGAAATTATTGATCGGAATATGTTCCAAACATCCTAAGGTAGCTGTATTTCAAATTTGGTGTGATTTGAACAAGTAGTTAGGTGAAATCCTTTTTGAAAATCGTGTTGTTTCTTAGTTTGTTAGAAGGGGAGAGATTAGACTGCTAGACTTGCCGGTCAGACTGGTCGACCGGTCACACCGCCGTAGAGTTGGCGGTCAGACCGGGGTTAGTCTCTTAGTCTTGTTTTAAGGTTGTTTCTTTATGTTTTGCAGGTTGAATCGTAATATTTATAGTTGCTCATAGCTGATGAATTGAAAATATTGCTGAATAACTATGGAGAAATTTGTCGGAGTCATTCACCCCCTACTGCCGTAGCCCATCCTACAACAATTAATCGTCAAACTCAAATCCTTACAACCCTGCAGGGCTGCCGTCTTTCCTCGGGTCGCTAACGGCGGTGAGCATCCCATGGAAGACGTTCTCGCCGCCACTTTGCGGCAGCTTCATGCTCTGTTTGCCTGAAACCGGCTCGAGCAAGTCCTGAACAATGAGTTGGCACACGGCTCCGGAGCCCGTGCTTGCCAGCCAGTGCCCTCTCTGCTTCAGGAACTCTCTCGCTTCGCTGCTGAGCTCGATAAGCTCGCCGTCGATCACCGTCTCGTTCTCGTAGATCACCACATTCGGCACCAGCTGCAATATTGTTCACAAACACACCGTTTAAAGTACTACTGATTAATTGCTGATTTCCACTCGTGTCACTTGTCAGAACTGACAAAAAGAAAAACAGAAAACAAGTTGCCTCCATTGTCACCATTGTGTTCTCACTTTTCAAGGGTCACTGACGCATGAAAGCATTGGGGGCGAATATGTAGCAAATGTTTACCTTATGGTAGACCCTAGGATGCTGAACAGCGGCCAGAGGGTGCATGCCGACGATGAAATGGTTCAGAAAAACCTGAGTGACCGCAGGAATGATGTTCGTCCCACCGCTGGCTCCGACGACACCAGCAAGCTGACCATTCTGCAGAGTGCAGACACTCCAATTATCAGTAAAAGCGAGATGCGCCAAGAGATCAGTATGAATATAAGACAGAGTAATACCCTCAGTATGATCGCCGGTGTCATAGAAGACAGAGGCCGTTTGCCCGGAGCAATGAAGTTCGCCGGTGCAGGTGGAAGGTGGTCAGGTGTTCGTTCTGTTGGCATGGAGAAATCGTCCATCTCGTTGTTCACCACGATGCCAGTCGACGGCGAGAGCAGATGGGCTCCGAAGTAGTAATTCACGGTTGTTGTCATAGCCACCGCATTCCGGTCGCCGTCGACAATGCAGAGGTGGCTGGTCCCATGGTCTCTCAGCTGGCTCCATCTTTTGCCAGCAACAAAAATCTTGTCAATGCAAACGCTATCTAAAATCTCTGCAAGAACATCACTGAAAGCATAATCAAGATCAGGCAGAGTAGTACTTTGGCAAATAGTAATCGGGAGGGAATGTCGTGTTGTCGACGATCCTTTGCCGGATTTTGTCGGCGAACGACGATGACAGCATCTCGGAGACGTTCCCGGTGACATTGACAAAGTCGGGATCGCCGAGGTCCATCCGAATAGCCAGCATATGCTTCAGCGCTTCGATAAACCGATGCACGCCAAGAAACCCTTTCAAGAACTCGAGTGACTTGTATCCACCCAAGATGTTCAGTATCTACAATCATCAGAAAAGAAGAAGAAAACTGAATCTGAATGAACATCCCTGAAAAGATTAGCATTTGATCTCTACGAGATGGAAGGGTTTGCACTAACCAAGGCCATCCCCACGGTGCCACTCGAAGGTGGAGGCATGCCAAGAATGGTGTACCCCATGGCGTCCGCGCGCACGGCGTCGCTCACCTCGACCTTGTACCCCCTGAGATCATCCATCGTCGCGATTCCTCCGGCGCTCCTGACGTCGTCGACGAACCTCTCGCCGACGCCGCCGTCGTAGAACTCCGCGACCCCCTCGTTGGCCACGGCCTCCAGCGTGTCCGCTAGCGCGGGGTTGCGGCACACCTCGCCGGCCGCCAGGAGCCTCCCCTCCGGCGCGAACACGCCGCGCAGGCCGGGGTCGGAGAGCACGTCCTGCTCCGTGTCCTTGAGCGCGTTGGCGACGTACGGCACCACCGTGTACCCCTCCCGCGCGAGCCTTATCGCCGGCACGAAGAGGTCCTTCCATTGGAGCCTGCCGTATCGCGACCACGCGGCGTGGAGGCCGGCGAGCTCTCCGGGAATGCCCATAGCGAGCGCGCCCTTGTACTTGGACGACGGGTTGCTCTCGTACATGTTCTGGCAGTTACACAAGCACCAAACAAGTATAAAAATGGATGTAATCATTTGAGCTGAGCATGCATTGTCTTCATCTCTGATTGAAGAGCAGGATTAGTGAGAGTGAGTCCACAGTTACATCAGTAAATTTAGTGTAACCACAAATAGCACTCCATGAACAATGACAGCAGGTTCGAAATTTTCAATGCATAAAGCAGCAGGAGAAAAACATTGTTCCATAAACACTTGCACATGGTCGTCAGATCAGATGGTATGCACTTTTCTCTTCCTTTTGCTAAGTTGGTTCCTTATTACTGTTGCTCTCCAAATTATCTGGAAGGGGACGAGTAGTGCACTAGTGCGTGGGACCATGATGTGGGGTACACAAATTCCATAGTTTAATTCCATGGTCACTCGCGTTGAATAAATATAAGGTAGTTGCCACCCAAGGTCGTCAAATCTCGATTCTAGCCTCACGACCCTACGCTTCTATATGACTCAGAATGATCGGACTAATCTAATCTTATAGTAGAGTCTTAATTGGGTAGAATCTTAATATTATTATGATCAAAATTTTCATACGATTCTATTCGATTCTACCAATTCTAGTGATTTATTATAAATAATTATTTGCATATGTTCGTGTCATTGTAATTTTTTATTTCTTTATGTCCATTATAATTTGCTTAAATAACAAATGACCTTTCCTTTATAATTTGCTTAAATAACAAATGACCTTTCCTTTGCATTACATTTGGTAAGCAAAAGTTCTAAGAGTATAGTTTTAAAAATATAAAACTGTTAAAATACAAGGTAGATTTTGAAAATATGTTTTCTTTGGTAGAATCAAATAGGATCTTATATTATACATCGATCCTACAATTCGTGATCCTGCTAAAGAACCTCCAATCCGATTCAGGGTCGCAATCCTAACAATCTTGGTTGCGATAACCTATTGCCCTCGCTCTAAAAAGAATGTGCCACACACAGAAAAAAAAAGATAAACAAATGAAGTTTGGGAACACCGCTGCACAGGACTACAGTAGGACCAAACTAATTAAACATAAATGGCAAACCTTATATGATAAGCACTTGGTAACGCATCAGGCATGCGAAAAGCACTCCTAATATTCTAATACTCCTAAGATCATGGACAAGCAACCGATCAAGACCTTGATGATGACTCTCAAGAAAGATCTTTATGATGATGGAACACGCGAAACACAAAGCCTTTAGTGTACAGTTGCTGGTGAAACAAAAATAACTTGTCGCGTTGTAAACGTTTCTGCTCTTTCTAATCCTTTGGTTTTTTTGTTTGTTTGTTTGTTTGTTTATTGGTTGATTTGCTTTTGGGATCTTGGGCCTGGCTAATGCACATGCAGACATGCTTCACCGACAAAGAGAAAGGAAAATTTATGGTTAATGGCTTAATGCTATGCCTACTCGATGAGCCAAAACTAATGCTCAATGCTATGCCCAGAAGTTCAACATATGCTCAATGTTATTCCTACTTGTTTGTTTCTCATGAACCAAAACTCATGGTCAATGCTATGCCTTACTCGATGAATGGCGGTGAGGCGAAAGGGGGAGGCGCAACCCAGGGCGCCGGTGGAGGGGAGGTGCGGTGCAGGGACGGTGTAGGAGGGGCACCAATTGAGGCGGTGCGGCGCAGGGGCCAGGTGGCAGCCACCCAGATCCTTAACCCTAGCTGCGATTTTGGTGCTTTCGCGTCGTTTTGGGGAGGAGCGGCTGGGGCCAGCAAGGCGGCGGCAAGGGAGAGGGAGAGGGAGCCATGGCGCAGTGCAGGGAGGACGGAGAGGGAGAGGGAGGAGGAGGGGGCGATGGAGGGAGTTAATTAATAAAATTTTAAAAAGGGGTTAATTAATAATAAAAAAAGTTCTCAGAATAACGTGTACCACACTTTGCAAATATGATAGCTTAAAAAACGCATCGTGAAGAGGATAAAGATTTATTACTCTCCACGCAACGAAAGAAGGGAGGATTTAGAGTTTTAAACCCAAGCTGACTAGTCTACCCACCGTGTTATAGACCCCGCGAGCCGCCCAAATCTCCGTCCCCGCCGCCCCAAGACCGAGCTGTCGCCCCTAACTTGTGCCGAAGGCACCCGAAGCCCCCTCCCCGACACCCCCAACTTGAGCCACTCGCTCGCCGTCGCCGGCCTCTACACCCCCGCCCCCTCTCAGTTATCACCACATCAAGGTCCGTCCTCACTGGCACCCCAAGCTTCGTCCCCGCCGCCTCTCCGTCTCCCAAATTGCCTCGCTACCCCCAACTCGTGCCACCGCCGCTCGAATCCCCCTCCCCGACACCCCCAACTCGAGCCACTCGGTCGCCGCCGCCGGCCTCTACGCCCACACCCCTACCCGTAGCTCAGTCACCGCCGGCGCCCTCAACCTTCCTTTTTTTTTTTTTACAGATTTTGATGGGATTTTGATGAACACAAATGTAGTTCTTGATTGTATAATTTCATATTTGGTTGATTCGTGCACGTAGATTTGGATTTCAGAATTGTTATACAAACATGATAAGTTTGTATAAAAGATTGGCGGTGATTGACGTAAGACATGATAAGCATGAAAGAACAACTAAAATATAGCTCCAAACTTGTCTAAAATTCATTTGACTTCATGTCTGTAATTAGCTAAATGCATTAATGTTACAAAATCATTACATAAATTTTAGCTTAATCGGCACCAAATAAGTATCATTTATCTTAGATACATTTTAAACATTTCACAACTCATAATAATCAGTCACTCAACGAAAATCCAGACTATCAAACGGACTCTGAGGAATAACTACAGCTATTTTTTCAGCCAGAAAATCAAAAATCAGCTTATGAAGAAAGCTACGGTTTCCCGGGCCTAAGCTAAACTAGGCTCATACTTGCGCAATCAAGCAGGGCCCAACAGGACTTACTTGCGTAATCAAGCAGGGTCCAGACGGTGACCCGCGCCCAACCGGACACACCGGACCAGGTTAGTGGCTGGCCAGGTATCATGTGGCCCCACATGTCATGGATAGAAGAAGAACGGACGCATGGTAAACTCTTTTTTTTTTTGTGTCTCTGTGCTCATGATCGTAACGAGTACTAACGGGTAACGTACGTACCGCCGTGGCCGCGGCCGGCGCGGTCTCCCGGGCGTCGAAGGCGGCGGCCTCGCCGGAGGCCGCGTCCCTCACGACGATGAACGCGCCGCCGCCGACTCCGCTCGACATGGGGTGCACCACCCCAAGGCAGAGCGCCGCCGCCACGGCCGCGTCCACCGCGTGCCCGCCGGCGCGCAGCGCCGCGGCGCCCACCTCCGAGCACCGCCCGTCGTCCGCCGCCACGGCGCCCACCCCGGACTCCACCTCGTGCGGGCTCAGCCGAGCGCCGGACACCCTCCGATCCTCTCCCTCGGAGCTCAGGAGCAGCAGGACCCCGGCCAGTGCGAGGAGCGCGACGGCGATGGCCAGCGCGGTCCATGGACGGCCCCGACGGCGCCCTGTGTCCGGCGAGACCGGGCCGCCGCCGAGGAGAGCGTTCTGCAGGCCGCCGCGCGCGGCCATGGCTGCTGCCGCCGGAGATTCTCGCCCGGATTCTTGGAGAGGCGTGCTCACGGTGCGCACGGTGTCCTGCGGGCGTGTGATGCTGTATGTTTATATTGTGCCAACTGGCCAATGAAGCGTCTCTGTTAGTGAAATAATGAGTTCTTTTAATATGACTCAAAACTGAGTTTGATTGTTTAGTACACAAATAAAAAATTCAGAAGAGGAAACGCAATTCTACTGATATACCCCATTCATTAACAAAATATTTATGCTTTGATTAAGCTCTTGGTGGCAGTGGCGGCTCCAGAAGTTCACACGCGTTGGATCCATTTTACCTGGATGGTTTGTGCTACTTTCTCTAAAAAATAAATAAATAATGTATGTGTTCAAAGTTTAGGTTAAGCACGAGGTAAAAAGAAAAACTCCCATCCAGGGGGATAAAGTCCAGTCCAGAATTCATTGTAGTGAATTTAATTCTTGGCTGGAAGCAAGTAATTGCACAGACTTACTGTTTCCCAAGTTTTCCAAAATGGAATTTGTCGTAGTGGCGGCCCACCAACCCTAATGACCAGGCGAAGGCCACAAAGAGGCCCTCGAGGGCCAAGGCCGAAAGTGCGACTAGATGACTTCCCAGAGGGCACCAAACATATCTTCAGGAAGGCCACGAAGGGCGCGTGAAGGACACAAAAAGGCACATGGGGACCAAGGCCGAAGGCGCGGCTAGGGGCCTTCGGAAGACACCATATATACCTTCGGCAGAGCCCCGATGGGCGCCCGAAGGCCACTGGGAGGCTCCGAAGGACCACAGGTAGAAGACACGTTCCCCTCCCCGGAAGGGTACCCTAGGGGCGAATGCAGAAGCCCGGGATCCTGCGCCAGGGCCACCCTTGAGCACCGAAGGGTGTCCAGGGCCCCTCGGCTCGGGGGGCACCCCGCACGGTGTGAAGGGGAAGAGGTGTCTGTGGACCGCGCGTATCGACCAGATGGACCAGGACCAGAGGGTCTACTGTGAACCGAAGGCTACGTGAGGAAGAAGGAAAAGCCCCTACAGGCGTATGGTCTTTTTGGGGTCAAAACTATAATCTCGTGTGCCCTGGTCGGAAGACTATAAATAACCGTCTCCCCCCATGTAATAGAAGATGACTCTTTCTCAAGAAAAATAATACACATTTACTTCTCTTGGCATCGATCCCTTTCACGAGGATTCCTAGTTCTCGCATGGCGGGGTCCCTTTATACTGTTTGGTCTCTTTGCTACGACAGAATTAACAATAATTTTACCCAGGCACACTGGTGCTGGGAGTTGGGCACGGGCAAGACGGGCCTCAGGCCGCGGCGTGTCGCGGCGGCATGGCACGACGAGCTCGCTGGGCCGCCGTCGGGCCGTGCTAGCACGAGCACGACACACGGTGCCTGCATACCTGGGTTGCTGGCGCTACTACATCATCAACCCTGTCACCTTCAAGCGGGTACGCCTCCCATCCCACAACTGCGAGCACGGTGTCTTCGGGGACCCGACGCTCTTCATCACCTTCGACGAGATATCAGTAGAATGGAAACAACTCCAGCGGGAACCCCCATTGACTTGCCAAAGGCAACCAATTGGGATCAAGGCCTGGCGATCACCCTCCTCATAAAACTCCTCCTCGAAAGCAGACGAAGACTCCTCCACTTTAGCTGGATGATTGCAGCAAAAATGAGTATTCTAAGTACTCAACAAGTTATACCACAGAATGCAATTATAGATGATGACTTATTCCAAGGGAAATGGTTTCAATGGTTATTTTGCAAAAAAAAAAAAACCGACAATTGCATTTGAATACAAATAATAGATTGAAAGCGTAATTTAAAATGAATAAACATTAATAATTTAACATTTATTTTCACAAAGAACACAAAGCCTATCAATTTCTTTCACACAGTCATACGAGTTTAAATCACACAGCTATCCCTTCCCAATGGTTTTTATGAAAATCTACTCCTCGTGTGAAATCCCCAAGTATGTCCATGACCACAGACACAGCTATTCGAATAGATTGATTAACACTCTGCGGAGGTTTGTACACTTTACCCACAAGATATAATTAGTGTAGCTAGCACCAATCATAACAAAACCTTTTTAAAAATTCATCTTAACAATTGACCCTCCCGTTGTACAATACTGACGGCACCAAACCGCCCTACAGGTTGTTGGTCCATCGCACACCGTTGGACTTGGACATGGCGAACCGCTCATAAATGTGAATCGTCGCACAGACATAATCACACCTCCACCCTAGCACACAGCTTAACCTTTCTGCCTATGTAGTCAATGTCAAGACTTCGTAACTTACTAAGTTAGGCATGTCCCATACCAGGCACGTAGTCATACAGTAATGGCTCAGTTCCATGGCACACAAAGTTAAGTCCTTACTTGACCAAGGCGAGACTGCGAATGACTACCAACTATCACATTCATATCTTTCCAAGCGCACACAGCTCCACCATATCACAATTCCATCCATTTGCCTCGATCTAAATCTTTTCCCACCATATTGGTTAAGTGCAACACATACCATCAACAAGTAACAACATATTTTACACAGCTTTCCATAACGTATTCCATACTCGCTTAGTCAAGTTTAGTTTTGCAACTCAAAATGATATCAATAACCCGTTGCATGGCTAAGCAGACTATTCGTATATAACCAACCCACGTTGATGCTATAATGATACCAACTAATAATTAAACAACCTAGGGTCACAAAAGATCAAGGTAATACAATGAGCTAGATGGATATAAACAAATAGCTGTATAGCTAATCCCATAGCATTTAAAGAATAAAATACTTGAAATAACATGCAATAGTTTGAATCAAAATAATTTTGGAAAACTCGGTTCAACATGATCAAATGTACAACTTACCTTGAAATAAGTCTTGGTATTGGTCTTGAGCTTGATCAACTCCTCCTTCCTCAAAAGCTTCCGTAGTATCAACGTCTACTCGCAAACGAAAGCGAAAATCCAAATCTCTACAACTTAAAAGAAGCAATTGGTGGTCGTCTGTCCTCCCTCAACGGTGGAGATGCCTCGATGGAGCTCTTGATATCCGTTGGATCGACGGCGAGTGATGTCTAGGTCCAGCCGAAGGTCACGAACCGCTCCCACGCTCCACGCCCCACGCCCATGCCCCGCCCTCCTCCCATCGCCTGTGCCTCCCTCTTTGTCGCCTCTCTCTCCTCTTCCAGGTGACGCCGCCATCCTCCTCCCCGCTTGATGCCGCCGTCCTCACTCTTCCCCCCACCTGACGCCGCCGTACTCCGTGGATCTCTGTCGGCTACCATCCTCAGATCCAGACCAAGGCGCCAACGAGCGCCTCAGGCCCCTCCTCATCCTTGTTGGCCCCCCTATGCCGCTGTAGCCGCCGTGGGGGTGGCAAGGCGATGGCCTAAGAAGCAGCGACGTGGGGACGAGGAGTCCCCACAGGCAAACGGCGTGGTGGTGGTGGTGGAGGTAGGGGGAGGGGGAGGCCGTGATGGAGAGGAAGAAGAAGAAGGAGAAGTCCTCCACGGCTGGCTCGTCGAGGTCACCGAGGAGTACAGGCTCGTCTCCGACACGCTCTACCTCACCGTCTCCTACATCGACCGATTCCTCTCCACCAACGCCATCAACCGCCAGAAGCTCCAGCTGCTCGTCGTCCTCGCCATGCTCATTGCCTCGTAAGCACCCATTTCATCCTACATTACATCGCAAAATGTTTGATTTGTTCAAGAAATGAGCTTGAGTTTGGATTCGTGGGGTGGATCTAGGACGTGTGAGGAGATCAACCCCCTAAACGTGGAGGAATTCTGCTACATCACCGACAACACCTACATGAAGCAGGTGGTGGGTGCGTGCCTGGCTCATTTTGTATGAGATCTTGCAACCGGTTGATGCTAAAATGCTAATTCGAGTTGTGTTTTTGTTGCTTGTGGGGATGTGCAGGTTGTTAAGATGGAGAGTGATCTACTAAATCTTCTCAAGTTTGAGATGGGCAATCCTATCACCAATACATTCCTGAGGTAAATCACAAACTGAATTAGTCTAAATTGTTACTCCCATCCTTATTTCTCAGCTTGGATCTGTTGCTAAATATTATGTCTTTGTGTTTCCTTCCATATTTTCAGGATGTTCATCAGATCTAGACAAGAAGATAAGAAGGTAATAATATGATTTAATACAGTTGAGTTCTGCTGTTGTTTATATTGCTTGCTGCCTGTGTACAACAATAGTTGATTTGTACTTCATTTATGCAATGTCACATTGATTGTTTGGCTAATCTGTAAAAATAGTTGATTTTTTTATTTTGGTTGTTTTATATGTTGCACTGTGATTGACGATGTACTTACATTGTAGTCTGCATGTGTTGTCTATTCAAGGATAATACTTTATCTCTTTCATGATACTCGGGTCTTGATGTAGTAGGCATTTATGAAATACAATGAATGGAAGGCCAAGAAGAAAATCTTTGAGATGAACCAAGAAAGAAATTAATGTAGCCAACTAGCCATAAAGATATGCACATCTTTAATTCAATGGAAAGAAGTTTCCCGTTGGTTTTATTTTATTTTGGTCAAGAAAGATGAGCCTTTTCACATTACCGTTTCAGGTACAAGTGGCACATACATCACTGGAGATGACCAACATAGAAGGGAACAAGAAGAACAGTGGCAATCTTTTTGGTAAGAAACTAATGCACCTATTAAGTAGATAACTCCTAATACTAATGCAATAGTGTGCTCCATCCCATGAATCGTTCATGCATCCAGCCAAAATTAAAAATAGTTACTAGAAACGTATTCCTATCTTGTGTTTTCAAATTTTGAGCAAAATCATCAAGATTTTTTAGATCCTTCTGAGTCGTGGGACTAATATATGGTAGGACAAAATATTGCATCATTCTACCAGTTATCAATGTGTTGGAACCACGACCAAATACAGAAGTTCAGGGTAGCGACAAATAATAAAGGCATTGCATGCATCACACCTATACCAGCATTCAAATGTTTTTGAAAAACATCTGGACTGGAAAGTGGAAACAATGTCATGTGTATTTAGAAAGAAACTTATAGACAAGTATTTTTGGTAGAAAACATCTCAGGAGTTGTTCTTCATGGAGGCAAGAATAGAAGCACAACTGTTTTGAGGGCTTGAAGCACAACCAGTTGTCTTCCTACCGTTCAACCACGTTTCCCCCCAAAGTTTTGAGTTCTCGTGTTGACTCTTTGGGGGGGGGGTACAATCGACGCTTTCTGGTCGGGGGTTGGCAATCACAGGAATGGTTTTTGTGTCATGTGTATGGAACATACATAGAATGTACATACTCAATCATCTAACTGGTTGACATCTTTATCACTCTCAGATACTAAGCTTTTGAGCACATTTAGTATAATGCAGCAGAAGAACTAAATGTAAATATTCAGTGTGGTAAGATGTCAACCATTAAATCATTAAATGGATAGATGACCATTGCATAACATGTGAGTCATATGTTACTTATTCTTCTTAATTTGCTATATTTTGTAGTTACTTTACCTTCAGAATTATTGGTTGCTACAGTTTTATGATTGACGCTCCTGATTTCATTTTCAAGTGTGTTCTCTCCCTTTGAATTATAGTTGATGTTCTTTATTATAACAGAATACAACAAATCATTCTAACATTTGGAGATTGGGGTAAGATTTCTGTCTTATCCTTTTGATTATGACTTGGTCAAGCTGGATGTACCTCATTATTTTAAAGATCCATGTTGTTCTTTTTAGCCTAATTAGTTTGGATATACCTCATTCAATTTTCAGTACTAAAGAAGTGAAATTTAAATGAAATTAGAGGCAGATGAGTGTGAATGACCAACAATGAAAGTTACTTAACTTTTTTAGATCTAGGATGGTCTCATCCTACTAAGATCCTAACCTTGCACAATTCACTTGAATCAATACAATCTTATTTGCTGTAACATTTTTTATGCTCAGTTGGCACTTGGTATTCACACATTTTCTTTTCTGCTTTCACTCAGGTGGAACTCGTGATTTATTTCTGTTGGTACATGGCAGCTTCTTTGGATATACATATCCTTTAGTATTAATATTTGGAAGTTGTTAATGAAATAGGAACTAACTAAAGTTTACTATTACCAAGATATCCAGCTATGCTGTAATTTTATTTTGGAACTGGCAGTAAACACAAATTATTTACAATAGATAGTGCTTGTGGCTGCATGCATCTCAACAATTGGTGTAGTTGTCAATGCGATTGTAGAAATTAATGTAGCCAACTAGCCATAAAGACATGCACATCTTTAATTCAATGGAAAGAAGTTTCCCGTTGGTTTTATTTTGTTTTGGTCAAGAAAGATGAGCCTTTTCACATTGCCGTTTCAGGTACAGGTGACATATACATTGCTGGAGATGACAAGCATAGAAGGCAACAAGAAGAGCAGTGGCAATCTTTTTGGTAAGAAACTAATGCACCTATTAAGTAGATAACTCCTAATGCAAGGATCAGGTTAATGTGGTGTTCAATATATGTGCACAAATTATTGAATAGATGTTCCTGCCTCGGATACCTCTTTTCCCATCTGACGACGATATGTTCCAGTTGTCGAAATTCTCCCATAATGGTCTTATCGTCCTTTTCTTTTTCTTCCTTTTTTTACTTGGCGGAGGCAATCGGTTGGAAAACATACAAGCAGCATCAATGAGGCGCATGCTGCCCCAAGCAATATATATTTTGTTGTTTTTGTGATAATAAACTGTGTAAATAACAAATTTACTATGTAAACAAAATATTTTTAATTATTATGTCATGATTCATGCTGACCGAAAGAAGCAATGCATCTCTATGTTTTTTTTATGACTAATTGTCGGTTTTCGTCATCTGAAAATGTTTAACCTACTAAATTTATTTTGCATAGTTGTTTAGTCAAACCTGCAGCAAGGAAACCTTCTTGACTCTACTGCAAGACATGAAAGTTTTAACTTATGAATGACAATAGAGAGATTGGTGAGCTGTAACAACATATAACCCATGCACTCGCTTATTTGTCTATATCAGTAGTTTTAGTTTCTTCGTAATGTTAATGATATTATGTTATGGGTGCATTTTTTTTACGATTACAAGGAATACGAACACGCGCACACACACACACACACACACCACATGCACACACGTGAGCACTGCCTTTAGCACATGCCTAGACAGATGAAGGCCAGAGATAAATCCGCGACCTCACAATATTTCTACTGAAGTGTATTCACGTGTACGTAAAAGTGGGCACTAAGATTTGAACCTTGGTGGATGAAGTTGTATACCTACAACTCCACCACCACAAAGGAGCGATATTACGTGGAAAATACGAATTCCAAACGCAGAAGTTTCTAAAAATTCTATAAAAAAAAACAAATGTAGGGGGGTGTTTTATATCTTTTCAAAATTTGAACATCAAACTCAATCACATTTGAATTTATTTTTTTGTATATAGCAAATACATTTGAGTTTGATCTTGAAATTTTGTAGAGATATAGAACATAATCTCCCCCTATATCTCATAATTTTTTAGAATGTTTGAAAACTTCTACGTTTGTTTTTCACAGAATTTTAACCAATTCGCATTTTCACGGGATACGCTGCCCACAAAAAATACCTACAAAATCAATCACATCAATCTGATTAGTATATATCGTTCACTGTGCAAAATTTTAACTTTTAAACTTGGCTCGCTACCGTCCAATTCCCGTCTCCGCCCCCGTTTCTAGCCGATTAGCACCGGGATTTATGGACTTTTTTTTTGTGCTAGTCGCTAGCCGAATGGAGATGGTCGCGGTCGCGGTCGCGGTCGCGGTCGCGAAGGCACGGCACGCAACTCTCTTCATTTCGTGCACGCTTCGTCTCTTGGCTTCTCAGCTAAAATTGGAGTCACGCACGTTTCGATCGATTGGTCTCGCCGCCCGTCGGCTATGCTCTAGTGAACGAGTCTGGACTTTGGCCTGCAGCTGCAATGGACAAACCAAACAGGTTACGAACTACTTGAACGGAGCATCCAGCTCCGACTCGAGTACTCGACGAGGAAACAAACAACAGATGAACAGAGTCGCTGTTAGAGTACACCATTGCATCGGTTAGGTTCTTCTGTATGTGGTAACAAAACTGGTCTAGATGCATGTCTCGGCGATCTCAGTCTCAGCTATACCTTCTGTCTCCGTGAACCAGACCGAAAAATTCGTAGGGAGCCATAGTTTTTAGAATTTTTGGCGGATACGGTGTTTTCTCAGTGCGTATTTACGGATCTAACCACATCGTCGCGGTATTTGCACATATAGCACCATTAACGTACGGTGACCGTGCGCCAACACCGCCGCCGCCGCTGCGTGGCCGCCAACAATCCCGAGCTGCCACCTCAGCCAGTCGAGCTGCCACCTCAGCCGCGCTGGTGCAGGGTGGCCATACGCCAGCCCTTTTGGCCCATGGCCACCATGCGCCAGCCAAAACAGTGTTAAGGTTAGGGTGTCGAGACCCCAAGTAAGCAACCTCGGGACTCTCTATGCATTCTGAACTAGTCCTAAGACTAGTAGCTAGTCCGCACAGTTTCAACATCGATGTAATCAAAACCATACAACAAACTATAAAAAAGCAGACAAATTAATATTAATAAAAACAAAAGACCTTATGGTCAAGTCTTACAAGGTCTGCCGCACAGAGCTACAACAAAAGAGTGCTTGCAGCGAAACAAAACCAACTCGTAGAGACCATTCGACATGCCCACAGGCTATCGAGTGTAGGACGTCTCCTAGTTCGCATGATCCTCAAAGTACTCTTCAAAGAACTCGGAGCTCCCTGGGTCCTCTTCAGCGACTGATCAACCAGAGGGCATAAAGCCGTGAGTATTTTGAATGTACTCAGCAAGTCATAGGGAAATGTGTGCAAATAATATTCATACAAGGCTTGACAATGATAGCTTTAATGTTATTTTGCAGAAAGCAATATCGACTGGAAATACAATAAGTAGATTGCAAAGCACAATTTGAAAGATTAATATATAAGTAATCAAGTTTTCTGAAACAGCTCGTGAACAACCCCGTTCACTTCCCAGACCACTCGCAACCAACCACGACCACAATTTTGAGAAAGTCTACCCCTTGTGTGAAATTACCAAGCATTGTCTACAACCGGGGACACGGCTATTCGAATAGTTTTACACTCTGCAGAGGTTGTACAACTTTACCCACAAGACACGAGATCTCTAGTTTGTTTGGCATCTGTCGATACCACTGCTCACTACCTTAGGTAAGCAGTCTAGAGCACGTGACAAGACCTTTACAAAGCTCCGTTTTGACTTAGTTCTGCCCGCTAAGGTTTCGCCATTCTAGACCCCCTCTTGCACCATGTGATTCCATCCGGTAACTCAGAGATTACGCTACCATGACAGAACCAAACCAAAACATCTGCTAATTAGTCGGCTAGGTCTACCCCATAAATAAACTTGTGGTTGCACGGTATGGCCCGGATCAATGGCGTACAAAGTTAAGTCCTTCGTGGTTACTCAGGCGAGGCAACCTCATCTCAAAATTCTCCCCCTTTATTGCACGATCATTCGTCTGAGTATAAATCATTTTCGTTCGACTCGGCCGAATGGCAACCCTTGCTATGGCACAACAAATTTTAATAACAGTGGCCGCGCCACAATTCCATATATCATTAAGTCAAATTCATTCTTTCTTTGAGTAAGTGATCATGAATCCTTCGGATAACTAAAGCTTTGGCTAAGCAGAATATGCACCCATGTTGATATTACAATAATGTCCAACTAAGATTACCCAACCTATGGTGTCCAAGGGTACATGCCAACATGTCAATCACAATTGTACAAGGAGTCCTACTGTCGAGTAGGTATTTAGCTATTTCCCCAAACCATTTTTATACAATTAGCTATGCATGTTGATATAAAATAATATAATTTTTCCAAATTGGGTACGACATGATCAAAGGTCTACGACTTGCCTTCGTTGAAGAGCTGAGATTCTTCGGTCGAGGTTGCTGGGTCCAAGAACTCTTCAGAGAAACTGGAATCTACACGTACGAAAAGAGCCAAACAAATACAGCAAATCCAAATAAAAACAAAAAAACAACCAAACTAGATCCAAAAGAAAGGCACTGAATTTAGATGGATAAGGAATGGGCTATCGGGAGGAGGCTCGACTAGTCGGGAGGAGGTCCAACTGGTCGGGAGGAGATCCAACAACCTGGTCGAGAGGACGTCCAACTGGGAGGGTGATCGAGGGAGGTCCTGAGGAGGTCAAGAGAAGTCCTAAGGAGGATATGACTACTCAACGTGGTCGTACAAAGAATACAAAAGGGGTACGATGTAAGATCGAGGAGGCCGACTAGAGGGGGGTGAATAGGCGGTTTTAAAAATCTTTTGGCTAAAACCGAGTTTTATGCGGAATTGTAAATCAATTCGGTTTTGCACAATTAAAGCCTAAATCAACTAGTCTTTACTAAGTGCACCAACAATATGAAACTATATAAATGATAGCAAATATACAAAGACATGTAAGCAATTTAATTATAGGAATGTAAATTGCACAAAGTAAATCACAAGAGAGCAAACCACAATGACACAAGGACGTTTTACCGTGGTGTTCGGAGACTTGCCGGTCTCCCCTAATCCACGTTGAGGTAAGCCCAAAATAATTGGACCGGCTCCACGAATTAAGCCAAACACCTCAATTCCACTAGTGGTAGCTCTTTCCCGCTTCGGGTAGGTGAGCTCCAACCTTCACAACACGCCGGCCAGGCCTTCTCACAAGCTTCTTGAGAAGATCACCGGTCCACGACGCCTCCACACCGTCTAGGTGTCGGCAAACACCAAGAGTAACAAGCCAAGCCCCTTGCTTGACTCTCACCATATGCAACGAATGCACAAGCTCAAGTGGATATGAAATCCACCTCTAGATACAACACATGCAACTAGAGACCTCTCCCCTTGCTCACAAGGTGCAACACATGCACAATTGAGAGGAGAAGCTCACACTAGCTCAAGAGAGTAAAATGGGATGCCAAAGGTTGCCTCTCAACCGGCCAAGGGGGTATTTATAACTCCTACACCAAAAACTAGTCGTTGGGAGTCGAAACAGCCCAAAACTAGCAGTTACAGACTTGGAGCGGTCATACCGCACTCACAAGGGCCGGTACAACCGTTCTGGGCGGTCATACCGCTCTTTTCATGGCGGTCGTACCGCAACCCAAAATCAGCATAGACGACACTCGGTAAAAAGGTCATAACTTTTGACTCCGATGTCGGAATTGAGTGATCTTAGACTCTATGGAAAGCTTATTCAGAGGGCTACACAACCCACCTTTTTGATTTGATCTCAAACACATTTTATCAAATCAAAAAGCACAACTCCAAAGAGCCACTACCATGGTCTAAGTCCAAAGTATTCGCAACAAGCAATCTTAGACCATGCCAAGGGAAAATACATGAATCCCAACAATTTGCAAAACACATTTGCAAACTTAGATCATGCCACAAGGAGTAGGTACATGGACTTCAACCATTTGCAAAGTATAGTCACATGTTACAAAGATTAAATGCATGAGCCTCGACTATTTGCAAAACACATTTGCAAATAATAGCATCATGCCACGGAGAGCTAGAGCAAGTGAGATTGAGCTATCAACACATGATGAGACTCAAGCTACTAGACAAGACCCCTCTTAATAGTACGGCAACCTATACTAGCAATCCGGTCTTCCAACCAAACACCAAGACCGGTAAAAGACTAGGAACACATCCTTAGCCCTAGCTAGTCATACCTTTGCCTTGACCATCTTCTTGAAGGTTGATGACGCACATCTTCACTTCAAGTCCGGGTCATCGTCTTAACATGCATCAACCTATGATGCATCATTTACTTGACCTCCATCAACACATGATGAGTCTTCTCTTGACTTAATGATCAACTCATGATCATCTCTTCTTCAAGATCTTGATATGCATCAACACATGATGCATCCTCTACTTGACCCTTGACTTGATGACGATCAACTCATGATGCCATCCGAAGTCTCCATTACCCTGGAACATAACCTATTCATCCAACTCATGAAAAATATTAGTCCCATAATGATTAACATCAATTACCAAGATATACCTACAGTAATGCTTCTAAACAAGCCGTTGAAAATCCTGGACCGGTACTACCGCCAACCAAGTTGCGGTACTACCGCTTGGTCCGGTCGTACTGCACGAAGGAGCGGTACTACCGATTGCAGGGTTTTCAATTTTACCGAAAAGACACGCTCTCTGGAAAATACGTACCGCCATATAGAAATCGGTACAACCGCATCGCAGTTCAACCGTTTCACAAATGCGATACAACCGATTATCAAAGAGAACTCTGAGCCAAAATTACATTGGTTCTGGTTTTGTCAAACCGCCAACTAGAAATCGAAACGACCGTAATGCGGTAGTACCGCTCAAAGAGCTGGTCGTACCGCATTAGCGCTCAGTTGGCTGAACCAGTCAAAACTCGGTAATACCGCCAAGTAAAGTGCGGTACGACCGCTTAAATCGGTACAACTGTCAGTATAACTCTGGTTCTACTGATTTCTGACAAATGCACTTAAAGCTTTCAAATTCAAATTCAAATGCATTTCCATTACCATGTCGCCATCCATAAACTGGGACTAAGCCTTTAAACATCTTAGCACACATGTTAGTCCCACAACACAATTTCAAATAATTGAATATAAAGTAATATGAGTATATATGAACTACACAAGTTTTATATACTCAAAGGATATGTTTCAAAGTAGAGATCCCCAATATATGTGGATAAAGAAATATGGATCAATACTAATGAAACCACAAAACATATAGTGAACTCCCCCTAAATGTGTGCATACACGAATGTGTAATAAAAACATATGCACATATTCAAGTTAAACTTTTTTGTGGAGTTCAACCTATATTTTGGATCTGAGGAATGCAACAATATATAAGGATATAATATCGAATGCATACATCTTTGATTTTCACTTTTTTATCCAATTGAGACTGAGCAATATGTATATCAATAAACGTGTTAGTCTCACAAATAGATTTGTCATTAATCACCAAAATACTCTATTAAAATATAATGGTGGGTCTAGATTCTTCATACGACTACTCAACGTGGTCGTAAGAGGGATACAGGAAGGATACCACTACGCAACGTAGTCGTTGGAGAAAGGAAGAGAACAGGGCACGGAGAAACTCACCAGAGCAGAGAGAGACGGACCGGAGAAGACTGGAGGAGGATGGCGAACGGTGTAGGCGCTCTAGTGAATCCATCGGCGGCAAGGAGGCGACGGCGCAGGCTCCAGCGGACTCTTTGGCGATGAGGAGGCGACGGCACAGGCGCTCCGACGAACCCTTCGGCGGTGAGGAGGCGACGGCACAGGCTCCGGCTGGTGGTGGCGAAACTTCAAGCACGGTGAAACTGGGCGAGAACAAGAAAGTTGGGTGAGGAAAAAGGAGATGCAAGAGGGCTGCTCAGTCTTTTAAAGCCTGGAGGAGACAGGGAGAGTCGCTGAGAGACTCGGAGGCGCACGAGTTCAAGGGTAGGTGTGCGACAGGACAGAGCACGGCCGACAGGTGAAGGTTGAGATGGGAGCGGGTAGGGGAGGAGACAAGAGGGGGAACGGGTACTACAGAAGCGACAGCATTTAATGCGACACAGCGGTATTTAATGCGCTAAGACTTTTGCGTCGGTAGTGACGCGACGGGAGAAAGAAGAAGGTGAGCAGGGTTGACAGGTGGGGCTAGTCAAAACTCGGGAGGGTGGTCCAACCAAATGGGAGGTCGTGGCCAAAGGGGAGGTCGTGGCCAAAGGGCGAGGTCGTGACCGGCTCCAGGACCACCTGAAGGTCTTCTAGGATCACCCGGAGGTCATCCAGACCACCCGGGAGGTCTTCCAGGACCACCCGGAGGTCTGGACTGAGGGGAGGTCCAAACGAGAGGGAGGTCTAAACGAGAGGGAGGTCTGGACTGAGGGGGAAGTCCAAACGAGAGGGAGGTCCAAACGAGAGGGAGATTTGGAGAAGAAAGAGCTGGGCCGAGGGGAACACGGAGCGAACAGAGAAGGGGATTTTCAAACACCAGAGAACTCCAGCAAATTCAAAATAAACCAATTTTGAATTAATTGAAGTTTGATTAATTCATATTAAATTGCTTTTAATTTCCTAAATCTCAAGTTAAGCTTTAGCAAATCAACAAAACCAAATGGTTATTTTTTTTTGAAAACTTTCAAAAAGGCCTAAAAATCGGGATGTGACAACCCTACACCCCTTAAAGGGAATCTCGACCCCGAGATTTGGAGAGACTAGAAAGAAAGGTCGGGAAACTCGGCTCTTGGTTTTCCATGTTGCTTCCTTCTCTGATCGATTGCTTCATGGTTCTTCGTAGAATCACAAGGTCTTGCTCCCAGTAGGACTTCCAACGTTTTCGAAATCTTCAACAATTCTTCACAGGTTTCATAGATGAGAAGGAGAAAGAACATTAGGTGAGAGAGAAAAGCACACTAGACGAGAGAGAACAAGGAAGGAAGACAGAAGCATCCTAACTGGGGAAAGTCGGTTAAACCCAATGAACAATAGCCAGAAAGCTATTAAGAGGCGATAAAACGCGACACTCAAGCAAAAGATCCAATTACGCGAACTAAACGAGGCTGAAACAGAAAAAGGGCCACTTTCCTGAAGTATTTCTAATCTAACTTATATGGACGGTCGACTTGATACAAACGGCAAGTCTTGAAACTTCTAGGGCATCCAGCGCCTGATCATGAAGAGCTCGATCCTATAGAGATTACTGAGGTAAGGAGGTCAATTTAAATTCGAAAGCAAAGTTTCAGAAAAGGTAAGATGTAAGAACCTAAGAATGAGATGAGAAGATAATAGAGTAAGGTGAGTAAAGAATAGAATAAGATGAGAAAGAAATAGAATAAGACAAGAGAAGAACAACTATTCAAGTCATAGGGTTGGTTTGATTTACAAAATAAATTTTGAAACTTTTGACTAAACGACCATGCTAACTATGGTTGCATCCTACAGTCGACACAGCTCTGATACCACCACTGTCGGGACCCCGAGTAAGTAACCCCGGGACCCTCTGTGCATTCTGAACTAGTCCCAAGATCAGTAGCTAGTCCGCACAGTTTCAACATCGATGTAATCAAAACCATACAACAAACTATAGAAGAAGCAGACAAATTAATATTAATAGAAGCAAAAGACCTTATGGTCAAGTCTTACAAGCTCTGCCGCACAAGGCTACAACAAAAGAGAGCTTGCAGCAGAACAAAACCAACTTGTAGAGGCCATTCGACATGCCTACATGCTATCGAGTGGAGGACGTCTCCTAGTTCGCATGATCCTCAAAGTACTCCTCTTCAAAGAACTCGGAGCTCCCTGGGTCCTCTTCAGCGACTGATTAACCAGAGGGCATAAAGCCGTGAGTACTTTGAATGTACTCAGCAAGTCATAGGGAAATGTATGTAAATAATATTCATGCAAGGCTTGACAAGGATAGCTTTAAGGTTATTTTGCAGAAAGCAATATTGACTGGAAATACAGTAAGTAGATCGCAAAGCACAAGTTGAAAGATTAATATATAAGTAATCAAGTTTTCTGAAACAGCTCGTGAACACCCCCGTTCACTTCCCAGACCACTCACAACCAACCACGACCACAATTTTGAGAAAGTCTACCCCTTGTGTGAAATTACTAGGCATTGTCCACAACCGGGGACACGGCTATTCGAATAGTTTTACACTCTGCAGAGGTTGTACAGCTTTACCCACAAGACACGAGATCTCTAGTTTGTTTCGCATCCGTCGATACCACCGCTCACTACCTTAGGTAAGCAGTCTAGAGCACGTGACAAGACCTTTACAAAGCTCCGTTTTGACTTGGTTCTGCCCGCTAAGGTTTCGCCATTCTGGACCCCCTCTTGCACCATGTGATTCCATTCGGTAACTCGGAGATCACGCCACCATGACAGAACCAAACCAAAACATCTGCTAATTAGTCAGCCAGGTCCACCCCATAAATGAACTTGTGGTTTCACGGTATGGCCCGGATCAATGGCGCACAAAATTAAGTCCTTAGTGGTTACTCAGGCGAAGAAACCTGATCCTAAAATTCTCCCCATTTACTGCACGATCATTCGCCTGAGTATAAATCATTTTCGTTCGACCCGGCCGAATGGCAACCCTTGCCATGGCACAATAAATTTTAATAACAGTGGCCGCGCCACAATTCCATATATCATTAAGTCAAATTCATTCTTTCTTTGAGTAAGTGATCATGAATCCTTCGGATAACTAAAGCTTTGGCTAAGCAGAATACGCACCCATGTTGGTATTACAATAATGTCCAACTAAGATTACCCAATCTATGGTGTCCAAGGGTACATGCCAACATGTCAATCACAATTGTGCAAGGAGTCATACTGTCGAGTAGGTATTTAGCTATTTCCCCAAACCATTTTTATACAATTAGCCATGCATGTTGATATAAAACAATATATTTTTTTCCAAATTGGGTACGACATGATCAAAGGTCTACGACTTGCCTTCGTTGAAGAGCTGAGATTCTTCGGTCGAGGTTGCTGGGTCCAAGAACTCTTCGGAGAAGCTGGAATCTACACGTGCGAAAAGAGCCAAATAAATACAATAAATCCAAATAAAAACCAAAAACTACCAAACTAGATCCGAAAGAAAGGCACTGAATTTAGATGGATTAGGAACGGGCTTTCGGGAGGAGGCTCGACTAGTCGGGAGGAGGTCCAACTGGTCGGGAGGAGGTCCAACGACCTGGTCGAGAGAGGTTCGACTGGTCGGGAGGAGGTCCAACTAGGAGGGTGGTCGAGAGAGGTCCTGGGAAGGTCAACGGAGGTCCTGAGGAGGATACGACTACTCAACGTGGTCGTACGAAGAATACAAAAGGGGTATGACTACTCAACGTGGTCGTAAGAGGGATACAGGAAGGATACGACTACGCAACGTGGTCGTAGGAGAAAGGAAGAGAACATGGCTAGGAGAAACTCACCAGGGCAGAGAGAGAGGGACCAGAGAAGACTGGAGGAGGACGACGAATGGTGCAGGCACTCCGGTGAATCCTTCGGCGGCGAAGAGGCGACAGCGCAGGCTCTAGCGAACTCTTTGGCGACGGCGCAGGCGCTCCGGCGAACCCTTCGGTGGCGAGGAGGTGACGACGTAGGCTCCAGCTGGTGGTGGCGAAACTTCAAGCACGGTGAAACTGGGCGAGAGCAAGAGAGTTGGGTGAGGAAAGAGGAGATGCAAGAGGGCTGTTCAGTCTTTTATAGCCTAAAGGAGACGGGGAGAGTCGCTGAGAGACTCAGAGGTGCACGAGTTCAAGGGTAAGTGGGCGACAGGATAGACACGGCCGGCAGGTGAAGGAGGAGATGGGGGCAGGTAGGGGAGGAGACGAGAGGGGGAACGGGTACTGCAGAAGCGACAACATTTAATGCGACACAACGGTATTTAATGCGCTATGACTTTTGCGTCAGTAGTGACGCGACGGGAGGAAGAAGAAGGTGGACAGGGCTGACAGGTGGGGCTAGTCAAAACTCGGGAGGGTGGTCCAACCAAAGGGGAGGTCGTGACCAAAAGGGAGGTCGTGACCAAAGGGGGAGGTCGTGACTGGCTCCAGGACCACCCGGAGGTCATCCAGGACCACCCGGAGGTCTGGACTGAGGGGAAGGTCCAAACAAAAGGGAGGCCCAAACGAGAGGGAGGTCTGGACTGAGGGGGAGGTCCAAACGAGAGGGAGTCCAAACGAGAGGGAGGTTTGGAGAAGAAAGAGCTGGGCCGAGGGGAACACGGGGCGAACAGAGAAAGGAGATTTTCAAACACCAGAGAACTCCAGCAAACTCAAAATAAATCAATTTCAAATTAATCGAAGTTTGATTAATTCATATTAAATTGCTTTTAATTTCCTAGATCTCAACTTAAGCTTTAACAAATCAACAAAACCCAATGGTTATTTTTATTTTGAAAATTTTCGAAAAGCCCTAAAAATCGGGATGTGACAAAGGGGTTAGGGGTTAATTAGGTTAATTAGTTAGTTAGGTTAGATAATTGTTAGTGTTAGGCTAGTTTGGAGGAATTTTAAAATCACTACTACAGAAATGGTCTTCACAGACGGTTCAAAAACGTCATTTCAGACGGTTTCGTGAGTCGTCTGAGTTTATAGGTCAGTGATGACATGAGGTCATCATATACAGTTTTCAAACCGTTTGTGATAGGCAACTATCACAAACGGTTTTTAGCTGAAACCGTCTGTGATGACTTATATATCACAGACGGTTTCAACCACAAACCACCTGTGATGACTGATATATCATAGACGGTTTGTGACTGAAACCGTCTGTGATGACTTTTCTCTATAAAACCACCAAGCAGTGACTGCTTGTGCCTTTAAAGCGGCATCATATTATATATATATATATATATATATATATATATATATATATATATATATATATATATATATATATATATATATATATATATATATATATATATATATATATATATATATATATTGTTCTTAGTCTCTCACCACTTTTGGGGGTCGTCCATGCGACATGAGGAGGATGAGACAACAACCACGGCAACTTCATCGAGCCACGCAAGTTTAAGAAGTACGCTACGGGAGAGTGTCGGGACATCTTTGCAGTTGTTGATACATGATGCCACTTCGGTCGATGTACTGCGTCCGTCACTTTCTTAGCGTGCGGGTACTCTGACCGAAGTAATAAAGACATATTAGCAACCAAGTAATTGGATGTCCCGACGCTTCCTAGCAATGTGTTTAAACTTGCACGGCTCGATGAAATTGCCGATGTCAGCCTCATCCTCCTCATGTCAAGGTGATGACCCCTAAAGTGGCTGAGAACTTAGAACAAATATATATATATATATATATATATATATATATATATATATGTGTGTGTGTGTGTGTGTGTGTGTGTGTGTGTGTGTGTGTGTGTGTGTAGGTATAGGTATATATGTGTATGTGTGTGTGTGTGTATATATATATATGTATGTATATGTATAGGTGTATATATGTGTGTGTGTGTGTGTATATATATATATATGTATGTATATATATGTATATGTATATGTATATGTATATGTGTGTGTGTGTGTGTGTATATATATATATACATACATATATATATGGGAACATATCTAGTGCAAACAGACTATTCAGTGGTAACATACAAACGTTGTCGTGGGCTGTCGGATCTCACGTGGACGGTTGGGATGCAGACGGGTGGGATGCCTCTCATTACTTATGCCAGTTTTCGAAAAACCCCCCGAGGTCACGTTTATTTCGCAAAAAACACCGCTGGCTGCCTGGCTCCCGTACCCCTTCGTCTTCTCACGCGGACGCACAAGCGCCGCTTGGCCTCCCGCGCCTCCTCACCACCCTATCGCCGCCCCCTCCAATCCGCCTCCGCCCCCCGGGCAGCCGCCTCCTCATTCCCTCGACGCCCTCGCCACACATCACCTCCTCGCCACGACCGCCGCCGCCCTCAATCTGCCTCCCCCATCCAGCGCCTTGCGCCTCATTCTCCTTCCCGTCACCACCTCCTCCTCCTGGCGCTGGAGTGCGGTCTGGCCACCGCCACCTCTTGGGCCGCCTCCAATCCGCCTCAGGTCCCGTGGCGCCTTCCTCCTCCACCACCCTTCCAGGCCGGCTCACCCACCTCCACGACCCGGCCACGCAGCGCGGCTCACTAGTGTTCCTCGGCGTGCTCTGGCGGCGGGGAAGCCCTCCACCACCCTTAATGCTGCAACCATTGTGCTTATACCTGCATTTTATATCTAAGCGTGGCTGTTGCACTCAATGCAATGGAGGCTTGGTATTGGTATGACTTGCGAGCAGATGCAAAGCTATGGAAGTAATGGATGTGTATCTTTGGTGTGTGTATCCATGAACAAATGCAAAGCTGTGAGTGGTGCCTTTTGCAATGGTCGATTAGTATCGATCTGCGTATCTTTTGGACTTGGCATTGTGTTCTCAAAGAGTTAACTTCGTGGATGTAGCTTAAATGCAATTTGATTCATTAGTAACTTATGTACAAGTGAATTATTTATGCATGCAGTAATCATTGTTGGATGCTAATTAAGCATACCGTAATTGCGATATTATGTCTAATGCATAATTATTCTCAATGCGCGATGTGTCTTTGTTGATGGATGCAACTAGCATTGTCTAATTTTGGATGATATATTATTTATCAAGGAAAATTCAACGTGAATTTTGATTGTAAGCATATTATACCAACAATTTTTTATAAGAAAACCATGCACTTCTCAATTTGGGCAAAGATGTATGTCAAATAATAATCGAGGTAGGTGTCAAACAATCTGTCGGGAAATGAAATGTCTGTCGGGAATAAGTAGTTTGCCGAAAATAATATTCATGTCGAGAATAAAAAGTCTGTCAGGGAAAGACCTGTCATTAGGGACTGATCCTCTGCCGGAAAATCACATGTCTGTCGGGAAAGACCTTTATAGATGGTTGGGTCTCTAGCAGACGGTTTCAACAGAAAGTCTACCGGCAATAGCCTTTCCCAATAGACAGTTAGCCCTCATAGGCCACTTTCCCCGGCAGAATGAGTACCCTCGAAGCTGTGTCATGGTTTGCACAAAACTACAGATTTAAGAACTCATGTACCATGCAACATACCTGACGAGGATTAAAACCTCTATGTATTATTTTAAATGCATAATAAAAGACCATACGTCTTCATGGTCGTAATTCCCTAAGACTAACGACCTCCCACAGTCGTTAGTATTCAGAGGTTACTTATGGGTACCGGTGGGATGAGGCTTTGTGCCTAATCCTCACCGATAACCGCCAGTAAAATTATTGAATCGGTATTTCTTATCGTATGATGAATGGAACACGTGTTATATCGCTCCAAACCATGCGATGGTACAACCTCGAGACATTGACTATTAACCGCCCTACGGTTAAGCTTTTCAAGCAACATAAGGAAGTTAGCACATTGCTAATCGCTTCTACCGTTCAAACCACCGTAACGCTTCACCAGGACGTCTTCTCCGAGTAATCGCCACCTCTTCGAAGTTATTTAAAGGTGAAGCACGTAAGACTAAAGAAAAAAAACAGAGACAAGAAGGAGACGATAGGCGACACACAAAACAAGGCCAAGGCAAAGATATGCACGAAGCCTAAGCGGTGGAATTAGAAGCTAGATAATCGACCTTAGACTCATATTCTAAGTCCGATTGCCGATTAAGCATTCCTCCATTCAAGGTAATTCAGGTAGTACTTAGCCACATCTTGTAAATCCAGTTCATATCAATAAAGAGCGACCCCATTCCGCTCGGGATATTCCACGTCATTTTCCTCGTTTATTTTAAGTAAGATCGGCGATTCGATCGTCGACAATTGGCGCCGTCCGTGGGGAAGAAGGCGTAAGTTTCTGAAGAAATTTTTTCTTTTCGCTCAAGAAAATCCTCGCCAAAAACTCGCAATCGCTCATGCGACTATGCCCGAGTTTGGGATGAGGAAAACAGGTTCGACGGCGGACTATGCCAACCTCGACATGGAAGGATGTATCCGCGCCATGGAAGAAAATGGCAGTCATCCTCCTCATCCTCCTCCGCGCTTCGCACGTCGCCGACGTTAGCGAGGTCGACGGATGGATGAAGATGCGCCGCCACTACGGTGGCGCAACCAGAGAACCGCCGTTCCGACCGAGTTCGAATGCCAGAGGATCTCTTCAAGCCGGTCTTCTCGGCCGTGAAAGCAGTGAAGAAATTTCAGCTCCATCACCCGAAAACTCTATACCATTGATGAAATCATGGTCGAAAGATACTCTCCTTGACTTCGGCAATTCGAGAGTCAACCGTCACTGATAGCGGTGTCGATGAAACCTCCACCGTCGTAGGCCATGTGGGGATGATCACACTCGACATACGATCGGCGGTTCGTCGGATCGGTGAAGACCTCGAGAAGTGCTCATCTCCGACCGATCTCCATCGTGGAAGATTCGGCGAAGCGACAAGCTCTCCATTAGTTATGATGGAAGCTCATCGAAGATCAATGCCGGAAGCACGAGGTCAACGCGATCGGAGATGAAGATCAAGATGCCTGCGGTCCTACACTCTCTACCACGCCATCACGTGTTGTTAGAGATGATCCGGGCAAATCACCAACTTCCGGAGGCAACGGAACTAATCGACGTCAATCGCTTAACTCGCTTTGCACTACCCCACCCAGAGGAGCGACAGACCGAACAAATCCGAAGGTCGGGGAAGGTTGAGACAGGTACACCTCGACGGTATGAACCACGAGACCTTCTATAATCTACAAAACTTGCTACGTATTCAAAACATGTTAAATAATTCCGATCTGCTCTAGCGAGAACGCCTAGTTTTATACAACTCGTGGGTCGGTATCCAAATTCTCCAACAGACCATGCAAATAACGCAAGCGATCGAGAACGAGAGGGTTCAGAAGTCGACTAGGACTTCGTCCCAACGCTCCTCCCTCGGTGAGGGGCAACACGGTCATACCGAGAGCGATCGATACCAAGACCTCCTCGACGATTCCGACCAAGGAGTCACGAGGGAGAAGGCTATTTCAAGAGGATACTCCCCATGCGTCGAGAAGAACCACCACTAGGACCTAACGATCTCGACATCGTTTGAACCAAGTGGTGATGCGTGGACATCA
This sequence comes from Phyllostachys edulis, assembly GCA_036346405.1. NCBI lineage: Eukaryota > Viridiplantae > Streptophyta > Magnoliopsida > Poales > Poaceae > Phyllostachys > Phyllostachys edulis. The sequence goes on from CM070546.1 coordinate 122,124,218, forward strand.
TATCAATGTCCACGATCGGATCGACACCGGAGTTCAGCGTTCATCCTAGGGATCGGTCTCCCATCGATTACAATCCGCACCTTCCCGAGAAGACGCCATGAATCAATCACGGGTTGTCGAGCCTTCTCTGCCGGGCTCCAAGGCGTGCGTTAGCCTAGCCGATTCAGGCCAGCCAACTTGGATAAATTCAATGGAACTCAAAACCCATTGGAATTTCTCCAAATATATACCACCGCTATCGAGGATTTACTGCTGGCGATGAGAATGTAATGGCCAACTATTTACCCACCGTGCTCGAAGGGTCTGCGGTCGTGGTTGTTAAACTTACCTTGGGATCCATATATACTTGGGAACAACTCAGATCTTCGATTGCCAACTTCGAGTGCGTCACGACATACAGGAAGGAGGACGATCTCCACGAATCGGCGAGGATCGATGAGACTTTACGTCAATATATCAAGAGGTTGACCGGGTTCGTAACTCTATACCCAAGTCGCGAGTCCTCTCGTTATTCAGGGCTTTTAAAACAGGTCTAAGGAATCGGCGGTTTCACGGAGGACATAGCAATGAACCCTCCAAGAACAACCGTTGAGCTTTTTGATATGGCGGACAAATATGCCATCGCTAGTGAAGCAATCGAGTGGTGTGAAGCCATCGATCGGAAAGACAAGATTCCCCACCGTGCGGACAAACAGAGAAAAAGAACAAGAAGTCTCTCAAGAAGAAAAAGAACCGCAGACCCGACGACAAAGAAGTCCTCGCCGTTCGAGACAAGATCAGGAAGGGCAAGAAGGACTATGCCGGTCGAAGCAAAGCAAAAGTTTCGACCGAAGGATTCCAGACGAATAAGAAGTGGTGTCCACTTCACCGTGACGAGGGCATGATCTGCGCTTTGTCGTGTCTCCGCGTAAGAAACCGGAGGATTATTATGCGGTAAAGGACCATTTCGAGAATACAGAACATGGAGAAACGAGCTCCAAAAAGGACAAGGATGGCGACGAGGAGATGGAGTACCAGGATCCCCAACACACAGTCAACATGATTTTTGGAGGATCTTCTTCATACGAGTCCAGACGTCATCTGAAGGCCATGGGCAGAGGTCAACCTCGTCGAATCTCCAAGCGTAATCAAGCACTCGAAGTGGTCGGACACCGCAATTTCTTCAAAGAAAGACGATCGCACCATCCCATCGACTCGACCGGGTAGGTTCCCGTCGTCGTTGAACCAACTATTAATAATTGTCGGGTTAATCGGGTCTTAGTGGATGGGGTAGTTCCTTGAATATATTATTTGTAGGAGCTTTAGAAGAAATCGAGTCCCCATGTCAAAGGTGAAACACATGAAATATGCTTTTCATGGCATAGTTAGGGTTCTCTACCGCTAAACCGATAGGACAAGTTTCCTTACGGTGGCGTTTGGAAAACGACAATTTCGAGCAGAGAAGATCCCGTTTGATGTAGTAAACTTCGAATCCGCATACAACGGAATCCTCGGTCGACCAGCATTAGCAAAATTCTTGATAGCCACGCATTACGGTTATCAAAGTTTGAAAATGCCGGGGCGAAGAGTCATCTGGTCGAGGAGATCGAAAATGGCTTACGTATGCGATCGAAATCCTTTGCCTTTGGTTGATGAACTTCCGACCGAGAGGTTAATCCGTCTCCCATGCGGGTCAAGCACTCGAAGCCAAAGATGACGCCCAAACCATCCGACCCTGACCAAGGAGGTACTACTCGACAAAAGCGCTTCTCCGGACAAATCAAGTCGTCACATGGGTCGGACAACCAGATCCAACCGCCCACAAGATTACGGTGAGGGCAAGACTCGACCCTAAATAGGAAGAGTCGCTCGTCTCCTTCCTCCGAGCAAATCAAAAGCGTGTTTGCTTGGCAGCGTCCGATATGCCCGAGTCCCCGAGAGGTGATCGAGCACGAGCTTGCTCTCGGCCGATAAAAACCGATCAAGCGAAACTACGACGTTTGCACCCGATCGGAAGGAAGCAATCGATCGGAGATTGACAAGCTTCTCGAGCAGGATTTATTCGTGAAGTTGACCACCCACAAGGCTTGCTAATCTGTAATGGTTAGGAAAAATAATGGGAAATGGCGAATGTGTATCGACTTTACAGATCTTAATAAAGCTTGTCCGAAGGATGACTTTCCCCCTCCGCATTGATCAACAAGTAGACTCTACTTACGGGTGCGAGTTACTACGTTTTTAGATGCGTATTGAGGTACCACCAGATTAGTATGTGTAAAGAAGATGAGGAGAAAACTTCCTTCATCACCCCATATGGTACTTATTGTTATATTAAGATGCCATTTGGTCTCAAAAATCTTGGTGCAACTTTTCAAAGGTTGATGCAAAAACTTTAGTCCACAAATCGGTCGGAATCTAGAAGCTTATGTTGACGATCTGGTCGTAAAGACCACCAACGCTGGTGACCACATTCCTGACTTACAAGAAACTTTTAATAACTTGAGAAGACATAACCTCAAGTTAAATCCGGAAAAGTGTGTGTTGAGTTTCATTTGAAAACGCTTTCGGTTTCCTAGTTTTGGCTAGAGGTATTGAAGCAAATCCGGCAAAATTGCGACCATCGACCGGATCGCCCTCAACCACGAAGAAGGAAGTCCAAAAACTAACCGGCTGTATGGCAGCGTTAAGTCGTTTCATAGCAAGGTTAGGGGAAAAAGGATTACCTTTCTTTAAACTTATTCGGAAACATGGGAGTTTTGAGTGGACTAAAGAGGCAAGCGATGCCTTTGAGGAACTTAAAAGTACCTTACAACTACCTCGGTTTTAGTTTCTCCGAGACCGGGAGAAACATTGCTAATTTACGTGGCGAAGAACACCACGCACGAGCTTAGCGGTGTCTTCGGTTGTAGAAAGGATAATATCCAACGACTCGGTCTATTACGTGGCGAAGTCTTACATGGAACAAAGGAAAGATACCCACAGTACAAAAGTTGCTCTATGGCCTCCTTATGTCTTCAAGGAAGCTAAGGCACTACTTTCGTGCCCACAAAGTGGTCGTACCTACGGATATCCCTTGGTCAAGTCCTTGGAAGCAGGAATCATCGGGACGAATAGCCAAATGGGCGGTCGAGCTAGGGCGTTCGATCTCCATTTTATTTCACTGAACGACAATAAAGTCGAGCAATAGCGAAATTCATTGCGAATGGACAAACCACGAACCCACCCAAGGACCCGAAAGTACGAACACCACGACGAGTGGACAATGTATTCGACGGTTCCTTGATGTTACAAGGATCGGGGCTAGAGTGGTCTTGATATCTCTCTTGGCGAACACATCAAGTCGCCATCGATTAAATTTTCCGCCACCAATAATGTGGCGAATATGAAGGTTTCTTGGCGGGACTCGGCGCACTCGTTAAGCAGGATTCGCATGATTACTAGTGAAAGGCGATTCTCAACTAGTAGCGAATCAAGTGGGAAAGAGTATCAATGCTCGAGTACCAAGATGTCATCTTATCTGGCGGAAGTACGAAAACTTGAAAAGCACTTCTTCGGTTTCAGATCCAACATATTCCTAGAAAGGAAAACTTTCTGGCGGACCCGATTAGCACGGATGGCCTCCACGAGGTCGGCCGTCCCGCCTGGAGTTTTTCTCGAGCAACTCAATTCACCCTCGGTAGTTGAGCTTTAGAGAACATACATGATTCTTTGCAAGTTGAACAAACTAATCAAGGAAACATGGATGCTCCACAGTCGATTGACGGTTAGCGCCATCACGATCACGGTAGAGGCTGGATGACATCGATCTACAATTATCTTGACATGACACAATTCCGAGAAGATGATGTAGAGGCGATCATATAGCACGAAAAGCCAAATCATACACTCTAATCGAGCGTATCTTGTATAAGCGAGGATCTCATGGAGTGTTGATGAGATGCATATCTCAAGCGGATGGCATTAGATTGCTAACGAAATCCATGAAGGTGTCTCGTGGAGCACACCATTCCTCTGAGAACCTGATGGGTAAAGCCTTCCGCAAGGCTATTCTTGCCAAGCGCCCTTCATGATGCAAAAGAGCTTGTGATGAAGTGTGTACAATGTTAGTTTCATAGCCGATAAGTACACCAAAAAGACAAGCCTTACAAACAATTCCTCTTTCTTGGCCTTTTGCAACTTTGGGAATTTGGACATTCAGGACCTTTCCCAAGAGCACCGGGGCTTCAATTCCTTTTCGTCATGATTGACACGTTTACAAAATGGATTGAAGCCGAGCGATCGTTAAAATAACAAGCGAGGCCGCTAAGAGATTTCTCTGAAAAATGTGATCACGCGATTTGGTGTACCGATCAGATCATCACGAACAATGGTTCCCGATTCTCCGATAGTCAATTCGAGAATTTCATGATGAACTTGGTGTCAAAGTTCATTTTGCTTTGCACATCCGCAGAACAACGGAAGCGATTAAGCGAGCTAATGGTATCCTTATGCGGGGGATCAAACGCCGAGTATTCACGATTAATCAAACGGTCAGGCGCTTGGGTTAATCAAACGGTCAGCCGTTCGAACCACAACCAGTCGTGCGACCGGTGAAACTCCATTCTTTTTGGTTTATGGTGCTCTAAAGAAGAGCTATGAAGCTGGTCGTAGAATACTTTCCCGAATTGCCTGGTCATTATAACTAGCAAAAATCAAATCAGGGTGCATCTTGAGTTGAGTATCCGATACTTTCTGTCACGCCTCATCAAGCTCCTTATCCTCGATAAATCGGGGACAAAAAGGGAACTTGTTAGGTTGGGAAGGGTTATCAACAATGATCGGAACCTGTTGAGACCTCTCAGAGGCATCTACCTCCACAGAAGGGGTTTCAATCACCAAAGGATCCAACTCAACCGTTGCCCTTGTCACTGCTCGGGGCTTCTTCGACCACTATTTCCTTAGGAACTTTGTCACGAGAAGTGCTCAGTCAGAACTTCCACAGTGCGAGTCCTCGGGAAGAACACAGTCGGAAACGACCGGAACACCAGAAGACCTATGCAAACCGAGGATGGGAAGTTCAAAGTATCAAATCATCAAGGAATTATTAGAGGTACATACTTATACGACCACTTTCATTTGTACATACCTTGTTAATCTCCGGGATTTGACTCTGAAACGCGCAAGAGAGAAATCTGTGCCGCTAGCCTTCCTTTTCTTCTCCTCCAATTTTGCTGGTTCTGGACCAGCAAGGTTTGTTGGAACCCTCACATCCTCCAACAAGATGTCGGAAGCTATGTCCTCGACCAGTTCATCAAGGACCGCATTCCTGACTATCTGGTCGGAGGGAGTGGTTTCATCAATCTCCAGATCAGTTGTTTCAGTAACAACCGTAAGGTCGTGCACGACCACTCTGGAGTCTACAGCCTCCGCAGTTACATTCTGCGGGCCCTCAGGCTTATCCACCTAAATCAAAGAACAAATTTGATTGGGTGAAGAAATCCTTTTATCTAAAAAATTCGTACATATATGATTCCGAAATGTTCTATTACCTCGAGGGATTCATCTCCTTCAAGTGCCTCAGGGCACGACTCGGTCGGAACTAAGGTGGGACGTTGATCCTCACCAGATTGTATGATTCGCAATCCGACCGATCGCAAAAAAGTAGACACGATTGGAAATCTGGTCAAATATATGTATACACATGGTAAAAGAAATTTTGATTAAATTACCTTAAGCCTTGCTGATCTCCTTCAATAGGAGTTACGGCTAAGATCTTGGGGCATTCAAACCTTTTCTCCGAGCTCCCACTTGCAGATCATCGACTCGTTCTCTAATTTCCCGGGGAAAGAGCTTTAATGAAGGAAGAATAGACAGATTTTAAGGTAATACATTAATCAAATCAAAATACCGATCGAATTTATCTCAAAGACTTACCACCTTAAAGAGGTAGCTTCATCACGATCAAGGCACGGAGGCGAGGAATGAGTCCCGAGCTTCAATGGGCTAATCGGCGAAAGGTGAAATCCTTCACCACATGCCACGAAGTCGGGCCCGACTACTTAAGTCATAGATGGCATCCGCCCATCTTTTGACTATCCTGTCTTCTTCTGGTCTCCTTCCATTTGGGGTTTTCACTTGCTCTAGTTCCGTAAGTAGAGGCCATCGTCTTCGTAACCGTCATGTAAAACCAAGACTTTTTCCATGACGACCACGAAGATTTCACGTACATGAGGATGTACTCATCGGCCTTCCGTCATGAAGACGCAATGTGCATTCCCAGGGTCGCTTCAGATTTTGCAGATTTTCCCATCACCATGCGGTAGAAATAACTAAAGAGCTTCAAGTTCGGTTGTATTCCCGGTATGCCTCGCACAAATATGCGAAAATATTTGATATTTGCGATCGAATTTGGGGCCAAATTCACTAATTCCACCCCGTAATGTTCAAGAACGCGGAGGAGGAATTTGTGTACCGGTAATCTCAGCCCACATTCGATGTAGGCGAGAAAAACAGGGATTTCCTCATCTTCACGGCTCGGAAAATGCTCTCCAGTCGCCGGTCTCCAATTAATCAGATTTCTATCTGGGAGCATTCCCATCTTCGCCAAAGCCTCAAGCTTTTTCTTGCCCAATTCCGAAGGCAACCACTTCGTAATTTGCTCCGACATGGCGAAAATCCTCAAGGATGAGTAGTGGAAGTTGAAGACTTTGTGGTCGGAAGAACAGGAAAAGGCTCTGGAGGATTTCTTGGCGAGAAGCTAAAGGGGATCGAAAGGGGATTTTGGAAGCATAAAAATTCTAAGAGCCCAGCGAGAGAAGATTTTATAAACTTCCGATACTTTCAAGGATTCCCACAAAAGTCCAAACTGACAAAAAGCTTCTTTTTGTTCAAACGGACAGAGGAACTCTTCGTTTCCCAAGGCAAGTTCTCAACTTTAAAGTGAACACAGACCACTTCGTATACCACGACATTAAATGGGTTCCGCCTCGATCTGATTTCATCGGAAAAGGTATATACGACCAGTTCATTTAAAGTTAGGGGCTAGGCCGACGAGGATTAAAACCTCTATGTATTATTTTAAATGCATAATAAAAGACCATACGTCTTCATGGTCGTAACCCTAAGACTAACGACCTCCACAGGTCGTTAGTATTCAAGGTTACTTAATGGGTACCACTGGCCTGATGAGGCTTTGTGCCTAATCCCGACAGATAACCGCCAGAAAATTATTGAATGGTATTTCTTATCGTATGATGAATGGAACACGTGTTATACGTTCCAAACCATGCGATGGTACAACCACGAGACATTGACTATTAACCGCCCTACGGTTAAGCTTTTCACAAGCAACCGCAAGGAAGCTAGCACATTGCTAATCGCTTCTACCGTTCCGACCCGGTCGTAATGCTTCACCAGGACGTCTTCTCCAGAGTAATGCGCCACCTCTTCGGAAGTTATTTAAAGGTGAAGCACGAAGACGAAAAGAAAAAAAAGATGAAGACAAGAAGGGAGACGATAGGCGACACACAAAACAAGGCCAAGGCAAAGATATGCACGAAAGCCTAAGCGGTGGAATTAGAAGCTAGATAATCACCTTAGACTCATATTCTAAGTCGATTGTCTGATTAAACATTCCTCCATTCGATGTAATTCAGGGTAGTACTTAGCCACATCTTGTAAATCCAAGCCATATCAATAAAGAGCGACCCCCATTCCGTTTCAGGATATTCCACGTCATTTTCCTCGTTTATTTTCGTAAGATCGGCGATTCGATCGTCGACAATACCATTTTCACAACAACAATTTGCATTCAACCTGATTCATTTCATGTCTTAATTCTTTTTTATTGCATGAGAACCTATATCAAGAGACATGGTATTATAAAAAAGTCAACAATAGGCTATTTTCATTCAACAACAATTTGAAAGCTATTTCTCATTCTCACTGATGCTTGTAGACAACAACAATTTGGAAACTTGATACATTCACTTTGTTTTAACAATAGTACAATTTGGCATTTCTCATCTCTGTCGGAACTGCACAAGCAAACACTACTACTACATTCACATTGTCCTAAGAATACCACATTCTGATAATCAATAAAGTGAATGCATTCACTCAGTTTTAACTCACTACAACAAGAACATATGGTAAATCTATGCTTGTACTAAATGCTAATTAATCCATGATTAATATGAGACGGGCCTCCTTCAACATGTTGTGTCAGCTTTCATGGCCTTTTGCCGAGCACGGTCAAGGAGAATGTTTTTCCCAAACTGGCTCACTTCTTTTCTGTGGGTTGCAATTTGCACTATGGTCTTTCACACCTGGTACATCAAATATTTAACATCTTAGAAAACCACAGATATGGTGTAACTCATTCTGAATCCAAAAGCAGCAAATCTGAAATCCAAACCAATCCATATTAACAGAGAACTGATAAGTTGCTACTGCAGGGCATTAGGGGCTATCAGGCTGCAAAAATGAATGCAAAATTGCAATCAATGACTTCTAGATGACCCATATAGTAGTTCTGGGATGCTGAAAATGGCTTGATGCTTGGCTCAGCTGAAGAGAGGGACAAAAATGCTGCAATAAACCAGTGATTTACCATTCAGCAGGTACAATTAACCATTCTCACCAAGCAAAATAAGTTCAGAGGTATCAGGGAATGAATGTATGAACCTCCTTCATCACCTCGATCCAACTACAAATAGACAGGCATTGGCCCCAACTGGTTCTCCTAACTCATTGACTTCCACTTTGATTCTTTGCATGGTTTTTAATCATTGGAGAGGTAGCATGCAGCACCGGCAAAATGCAAATCATGCCAGGTTGTAAAGTCAAACACAGGAAAACATAACTCATAGAACATCTTATTTAGCACACTGACTGGTTAATGAACCTTTCCATTTAAAAAAGAAACCGAAAGAACCTACTGAACCTCAATCATACTCTACATCATGCAATTCACATTGCTAATTTCGTTGCAAAATAGACTGAGTGTTACATTGGCCGATTTTTCTTTTCTAAAACAGAACCAAGCAATGATACTTGCATCAAACATTAGTACATGAAGGTTCTCACCATTACTATATCCCCGCAACGAATGGGAGCGCCGCCATTAAGGGTGGTGGAGGCTTCCCGCCACGGAGCGCCGAGAACACCAAGGAGCCGCGCGTGCGGGTCGTGGAGGCGGGCGAGCCACCTGAAGGGTGGTGGAGGGAAGGCGTCATGGGACCGGAGGCGGATTGGAAGGGCGGCCAAGAGGCGGCGAGCCATGCAGACCGCACCCGGGCGCCAGGGAGAAGGAGGTGGTGACGGGAAGGAGGATGAGGGCAGCATGGATGGGATTGAGGGGGGGCGGCCAAGGTCCAAGTGAGGAGGTGATGACGGGCAAGGAGGCGCGGAGGAATGAGAGGAGGCGGCCGCCTGGGCGGAGCGGATTGGAGGCGGCGATAGAGGCGGCGAGGAGGCGCGGAGGCCAGCGGGCGCCAGGCGTCAGCGTGAGAAGACGAAGGGGTACGGAACCAGTGCCAGTGTTTTTTTGAAATAAACGTGACCTCGGGGTTTTTTCAAATCGCATAAGTGATGAGAGGCATCCCACCCATCTGCATCCCAACCGTTCACGTGAGATCGACAAATTTCACCGGCAATGTTGTTACCAGAATAGTCTTTTTGCACTAGATCGTTATATATATATATATATATATATATATATATATATATATATATATATATATATATATATATATATATATATATATATATATATATATATTGCGGTTTTAAAGGCACAAGTAGCCACCGCTGGAGACTTTATAGAGAAGAGATTAGAAATGGAATGGTAGGACGTACCTAGGACGCAAGGTAGGAGAACTTAACCGGCATGAACACAGTTGCACAGACAAAGGTGAAATGAATGGCGAGAAGCAACGGATGACATCTTGACAAAATGTCAAATCAACAATAAGTCATAACATACATATCACACATTTTATACATCTATTTTTGCATATCATCAATCATACATATCAACGGCCCATGGTTCACTAAGCAAGTTTCCACTATCAATAGCAGACAACACTTGACACTTCTGAATAAGTCATAACTCATAACAATATAACATATCAACAAATTAATCGCATCCCAACCATTCACGTGAGATCTCGACATTTCACGCAACGTTGTTACCACTCAATAGTCTTTTTGCACTAGATCGTTATATATATATATATATATATATATATATATATATATATATATATATATATATATATATATATATATATATATATATATATATATATATATATATATATTGCCGTTTTAAAGGCACAAGTAGCCACTGCTTGGAGACTTTATAGAGAAGAGATTAGAAATGGAATGGTAGGACGCATCTAGGACGCAAGGTAGGAGAACTTAACCTAAGATGAACACAGCTTGTATGCATAAAGGTGAAATGAATGGCGAGAAGCAACGGATGACATCTTGACAAAATGTCAAATCAACAATAAGTCATAACATACATATCACACATTTTATACATCTATTTTGCAAATCATCAATCATACATATCAACGGCCCATGGTTCACCAAGCAAGTTTCCACTATCAATAGCAGCATAACACTTGACACTTCAATAAGTCATAACTCATAACAATATAACATATCAATGTACCCATACATATCAACAACCCAATAAGTCATAACATATCAACAACCCATACATATCAATAGAAGAGACAACACTTGACACTTCAATACTTCAATAGCGCATAACACTTACACTTCAATTCACTCATTCAAAGAATCAACAATCAAGACAAGTGCACAATCATTGCATTCATTTATATTTATGATTTCTACTTCTCTACATGTATGTATTACACATTTACACTTCTCTCGAATGATGCATGCACTTCTTCATGTATGTATGTATTACACATTTAGCATCCTGGCTTCGCCTAATGGCCATCACCATCAAAGATCAACCAACAACCGCACAACATCAAGAAGACAAGAAAGGGACTTACGCGTTAGTGGGAGAGCCGGAGAGGTTGGAGGCGCGAGGGAGGTCCGAGGTAGCGCAACGAGCCGACGGCGAGAGAGAGGAGGAGCTGGAGCTGCGACGTAGGGAGGAGGAGCCAGGGCCGGCAGCGCGGCGAGGAAGGACTGGGAGCTTGATCTGGCGGTGCAGGGAGGAGGGAGCTTGATCCGGAGGTGCGGGAGCTGGCAGCGAGAGGGAGGAGGAGCTTGATTCGCATGAATACCAATAGCACAAACCAATAGGTGATAGCTCTATCTTACCTCGACATCGCCGGTGGAGAGGTAGCCGGGGTCACGCACGCTGGGGGGAGGAGGAAGAGGGAAAGGCGCGCAGCGTCACCGTAGTTGTAGCACAACGGTGACATTGCAAAAGACACTCTTATCGTCGGCGACGGGAAGAATGGTGGCATCGGCGACAGGGTCACTCGGGTTGGGGAGGGGAACAGACGAGAGTAAGGCCACTAGGGAGTGACGAGTTAGCGCAAACCCTAGCGGGCTCCTACTAATAAAGAGACTTATCACAGTCGGTTCTATTATGGAACCGTTAGTGATACTTATCACAGATGGTTCCACAATGGAACCGTCCGTGATCTCATATCACAGACGGTTCATTATTAAAACCGTCTGTGAAGTATCACAGACGGTTGTTTTTGGAAACCGTCTATGATACTAATTAATATCATAGACGGTTCTTGTTCAAAACCGTCGTGATACTTCATGACATTTTCAACATGAACCATCTCGTGATATTACCTCTTCACGATGGTTTTAGCGTAGCTAAGAACATAGACTCGGCCGCAAAACCAAAACCTTCTATGAATGCATGTAATACGCGAGTTTGGGCAATCAGTCGTGATGAGGCGTCCAGTATTAGTCTTTTAGTGAATATAGCAAATAAGTTCAAAAAATTATGAAATTTTTTGTGGAGCCTACCAATATCGTGTACTTGCTTGTGTAAATTTTTCATAATTTTATTCATTCAGAATTGTTCTCGCAACACCCACCCGACTCGCGCCCCCCTCCGGCCCTCCTTCCGGCCCGCCACACCCGCTACGCACCCGGGCTGTTCTGCAGAGAATTAAAAAAACCTCGCGGTGGCCATCTTTCCCACTGTCCCTGCTCCCTCCTCCGTACATCTATCGTCTCATCCAGAAATTCGGCAACGCTTAACGGATTCTCAAAGACCAACGCCGACTCCTCTTTAAGCTTCGCTTATAAATACCAACTCTGGCACTCGCTCTTCGCTCATCTCATTTGCGCTTCGATTCTCATTCTTGCACTCGCCGCTGAGAACTCAGATAACGTAATATAATTAATTTTATTGGGAGATTAACTATTTTCTTGCTTCTCGTCGCTCGACCTTGATTGATTACTTCCCCCGAAGGGCAGGTAATTTGTGTTATGCTTTTGCCGTTATTACCGTAGTCGTAATTAGTCAGTCTTAGTCAGCTAGTCATAATTAGTTAGTTTAGAGGTAATTAATTAGTCGTAATTAGTTAGTTGACTAGTAATGAATTAGTTTAGTAGTCATCATTATAGCATATTAAGTAAGTGGAAATAAAGTATTGGTAATTTTGTAGTGGTAATTAATCAATCATAATTAGTTAGTTTAGAGGTAATTAATTAGTCATAATTAGTTAGTTCACTAGTAATGAATTAGTTTAGTGGTAATTAATTAGTCGTAATTAGTTTAATAGTCATCATTATAGCATATTAAATAAGTGGAATGTAGTTTTTAGTGGTAATTAATCAATCGTCATTAGTTAGTTTAGAGGTAATTAATCAATCGTCATTAGTTAGTTTAGAGGTAATTAATTAGTTTAGTGGTAATTAATTAGTCGTAATTAGTTTAGTAGTCATCATTACAACATATTAAGTAAGTGGAAATGAAGTAATTGGTAATTTTTAGTGGTAATTAATCAATCGTAATTAGTTAGTTTAGAGGTAATTAATTAGTCATAATTAGTTAGTTCACTAGTAATGAATTAGTTTAGTGGTAATTAATTAGTCGTAATTAGTTTAGTAGTCAAGATTACATCATATTAAGTAAGTAGAAATGAAGTAATCGTAATTTTGTAGTGGTAATTAATCAATCGTAATTAGTTAGTTTAGAGGTAATTAATTAGTCGTAATTAGTTAGTTGACTAGTAATGAATTAGTTTAGTGGTAATTAATTAGTCGTAATTAGTTTAGTAGTCATCATTACAGCATATTAAGTAAGTGGAAATGAAGTACTGATAATTTTGTAGTGGTAATTAATCAATCGTAATTAGTTAGTTCAGAGGTAATTAATTAGTCGTAATTAGTTTAGTAGTCATCATTACAGCATATTAAGTAAGTGGAAATGAAGTACTGGTAATTTTTTAGTGGTAATTAATCAATCGTAATTAATTAGTCGTAATTAGTTAGTTCACTAGTAATAAATTAGTTTAGTGGTAATTAATTAGTCGTAGTTAGTTTAATAGTCATCATTACAGCATATTAAGTAAGTGGAAATGAAGTACTGGTAATTTTTTAGTGGTAATTAATCAATCGTAATTAGTTAGTTTAGAGGTAATTAATTAGTCGTAACTAGTTAGTTCACCTGGTAATGAATTAGTTTAGTGGTAATTAATTAATTGTAATTAGTTTAGTAGTCATCATTACGGTATATTGAATAAGTGATAATGAATTAGTGTAGTGGTAATTAATCAGTTGTAATTAGTTAAGTAGGAATTAGTTAGTCATAACTCATTCGTAATTATTTAGTGGTTGTTGTGGGTTTAGGTATTTTCGAACATGCAAGACTTATTTGTGTTTTACAGCGATGGTCTCATACGGGCCGGACACGATGGGTTGGACTCACAAATGCCAAGACAAGGTGGTCCCATGGAGGGCTCCACGCGATGAATATTCACGAGTCATGAGTCAAGATCCTGAGGAGTTCGCACGAGTCAACGACTAAGAAAGTTATGATCGAGGCAATCACCTACACGAATTATGTGTGAGAGCTCATAAAGGTGAATGGAAGCATAGCATGGAGGCGGTACATGGAGATTGTCCCCAGCCCGAGGCGGTCATTCACGGGAAGCCTATGGTGTACGTGAATTTCGTACATAGGGCGTCGGGAAACCCTGATGATGCCGAGGCCTCGACAAGCGGGCAAGCGCAGCTCGAGCCTGAAGATGGCAACACAGAATGTGCTGCCTCGGAGGGAAGTCCCGTGCCTAATTTTGTGCCAAATGAGGAGGCAAAAACATGGTGGTCGGCCCGCATCGACTGCCACGAGTATCTACCGGACAAGTCTCTCGGGTTGGAGTCCGACGAGGACACCGACCCAAGCTCGAATGGTACTGACGAGGACGCACAGGAAGCCGGTGGTCTTTATGTGGCATAGAGACTTGATGATATCGCGGTGCGTTCGCTCGTACTGCCGTAAGAAGAAGGCTCCCAGTAAGGGTTTGAAGCCAACACCCTCTTAGTTGGGCAACGCTTCCCGGACAAGGTGGTCGTGCAACAAGCTATAGCACGGTACGTCTTGTCCATCACCGTGTACCGAAAGTGCCGGTCCAACCTGTGAAAGTACTGGTGAAGTGCGAGTAGAAGGTCGCCTGGCAAGGTCAGCGCTCACCGAGCAAACATCTTCGGCTCGGTCTTCACGGTCAAGGAGCTGATCGACCACACTTGCAAGCCTAGCGAGCCCCTGTGGCAGCATCGGAATATGACTTCCGTATATGTTGCAAACCTCATGACGCACCTAGTTGAGACAGACGTGTCTATCTCCCCCAAGCTGATGACGTTGGAAGTCGTCAATCAGGTTGGCTATCCAGTTAGCTACAGCAAGGTCGGACGAGCCAAGCAGAAGGTCATCAAGACTATGTACGGGACATATGAAGAGACGTACAACCTTGCACCGAGATTGCTTTACCAGATTGCCGGATCAAACCCCGACACGTACATAAACAAGCTTGACCATGAAGATGCTGGAAAAGAGCCCAACCGCTTCATACTGGACCAGGTGTTCTGGGCTTTCGCTCAGGCCATCGGGGGCTTCAAGTTCTGTCGTCCCGTGCTAATGATGGATGGCACTTTCCTCATGGGGAGGTACAAGAGCACCATCCTCACCGCGGTGGCGGCCGATGCGAATGACCAGCTTCTCCCGATGGCATTTGCCATTGTGGAGAGCGAGAACACATCCAGCTAGCTGTGGTTATTGGAGAACATGAAGAGGGTGGTGGTGGGAGACTAGCCCAACGTCTACCTAATCACAGACCGCAATGCTGGGTTGTTGGCGGCAATCAACACCATGCAGCCTGGGACGGATCCATCACACCAGTGGAACGACGTGCGATCCAGATAGTGCATGAGGCATCTTGCATCTAACTTGTTCACGCGGTTCCGCAGTCAGGAACTCATGAAGTCATTCAAGGCATTGTGTCTGCAGAACCAGAGACGGAAGTTTGAGTCTATTTGGAGAGAACTCGAACACCGGACTACGAGGCATACAAGGGAGTCCACTCCGGAGGGGGAGCAACCCAGTAGTGCCATAAGCTTCTCCGAGTGGATTAATGGCCACACTCCTAAATTGGAGAAATGGTCCCTCCTCTATGACACAAACGGTGCGAGGTACGAGATTATGATGACCAACATCTCTGAGGTCTACAACAGCGTCCTCAAATGTGTGCGATGCCTCCCTATCACCTCGATCATCCAGGAGACATGGACTTGCACTGTTGGTTATTTCGTCAATAGAGCCACTGCAGCCAAGCGACAGATGGACGAAGGCAAGCAGTTGTCCGAGAACATACAGAGGCATATGAACCGGAAGATGGAGAAGGCTCGAATGCACGACATCCGGGTGATCGACGGCCTTAGGCGGAAGTACGAGATCAAGCTTCGATAGAAATACAACAGTCATGCCAGGGGGAAAGGAAACAGGCATGCACCCTGGGTGATGTGGCAACATGCACCTGCAGCAAGCCGAAGCTCCTCCACAAGCCATGCTCGCATGTGTTGTGCGCAAATGAGGCAGATGTCTATGCCGTACATCTCCGAGTACTACGACATGCAGCACCTATTCGGTACATGGAGTGGAGAGTTTCACTCGTACGGTTTGGAAATAAACTACAAGGATCTTTGGCCGGACATGGTGCAATGGGGACCCAATAGGGACTTGAAGAGAATAGGGAAGGAGCGACAGTAGACGCGACGCTTCCAGAATGACATGAATGCTAGTCAACGTACCAGTATTAGCCGCACAATCAAGTGCAGGATATGCAAGACCCCTGGGCACTCAACGAAGGATTGTCCCAACAGACCCAGCTCGTTCGGTCGTCATTCAATGTCGTAAACTCGTAATGTAATGTTTTTCTGCCTTGTTTGTTATGTACAACACAAAATTCTATGATACCCAGCTATGGACTCTTCGGCAAACTTCTACGCGAGGATGTTGCAGAAGTGCAAGTGGCTTGCACAGAAGAGGAAACATATAAAATACCCATATTTTTCAATGAAAGATGCTCGAGTACCACCACATTTTTTGATCCCACAGTGTGTGTGTGGCGAGTTAGCAGAGATCATTCAGTCCACACACCCAGACACCGTCGCCCGAGCGTACTACACGTGCGGGCACCACCTCGTAAGCGTTTCTTTCGCACGCATCGATTTTCCTCTCCCTACGTTGAATTCCTTATATTTCTAACTTCATCCCCACGTAATGGCAGCCCGAGATGTGCTGCCACTTCTTCCAGCAGATCGATGGCCCGAAGATGTACGACAGGGCATTCATCCAGTAGAAGTACATGCTGAACTATTCGATGCGGGCCGAGACCTTCGTACGGTGGAAACCTTACGTACCCGACCCTGTTGAGGAGGCACCGGAGGAGCCAAGTACTTGCCCGGATGTAATCCATATCAACGATGTGAGTTATGAAGAATTTACATCCTTCTTACATTTTTCACTGTATGGTGCACTTACATCATAGAATCGCAGGACACCGACGACTTCGACATACCAATCTGACGTGGAGAGTCCCGCAACAAGGGGAAGGGAAATGCTCATGCGTCTGAGCCCGGCCGCCATAGCGTATCCGGTCGCCCGGGCGTAATCCATATCGACAACGTGAGTTATAAAGAATTTACATCTTTGTTACGTTTTTCACTATACGGTGCACTTACATCATGGAATCGCAAGACATAGACGACTTCAACACACCAGCCCGACGTGGAGAGTCCGATGACAAGGGGAAGGGGAAGGCTCCTTCGACTGAGACCGGCCGATGTCGAAGCGTATCAGGCCAACTAGGCACACTCCATATCGAAGACGTGGGTTATATACAATTTGCATCATTGTTACATTTCTTACTGTACAATCCACTTACATCATGAAATCGCAGGACATGGACAACTTCTACACTCACCACCACCGTGGGTAGCCTCGAGACAAGGGGCACTCGCTATGGCGCTACGGAGAATAGTTGCACATATCGTTAAATAGGACATTCTTTGTCAAATTATCAGTTTGTTATGGATGATCTGTATTGTACCACATGCTACATAAGATTGTGTATAAACCAACTAAGGGAAATGCGTGACGTGCAGATCATATAACGATATACTGTAGCCTTCAAAACGCACATGAGTCGGAGGTTACGGTACATCGTTATATGATCTGCATGCCACGTATTTTCCTTCGTTGGTTCATGCACACCCTTATCTAGCTTGTCGTACAATATAGTATTAAAGAACATCATCCACATTAAATCGATAAATAAACAAAGAGTATCCTATTTGATCGAGTTACATGTGATAATACCCCTCCTCCTTCATCCCGGTTCATGCACGAGCTTATCTAGACTTTGGTATATCCCGTGCTATGCCATTATGATCGAGTATATTTGTATTCATATTTTATTTTGCTATTTTTGTATGCGTATTTTGGTTGTTACGTGTGTACTCCAGTGCCATATTGTATATCGACATCTCCAATAGAGTTGCAATGTAGCTCTCTTTTTATACATTCCAAGTCACATGAAATCATGAAACCCTAATTTTTGAAACCTAAAATCGAAATTTTCGCGACCTAAATCCTAAATTTTTTAGACAATACCAGAACACATATAAAATTGCCAAAATATTACACAATCAAGTCCACTGCGCGACGACCCTTCAAAATACAATTCATAATTTTTTGAGCTCATTTTCTACATTTATTGATTCATACGAACATGACACTTATACGAAATAATGATAACAATTCTGAACGAATAAAATTATAAGAAATTTACACAATCAAGTACACGGTATCGGGAGGCTCCACAAAAAAATTTATAATTTTTTGAACTCATTTGCTATATTTTAAAATTTCTCCAAATTTCAGCCTAAACTAACATAACTAACTAATTAACCTAATCCTTAACTAATTAACCTATGATAATTAACCCTAATGGCTATCTAATGGTCTGGCGCATGGTGGCTATGCGCCAGTGGTTGGCGCATGGTGGCTATGCGCCAAAGGGTCATGCATGATGGCCACCATGCGCCACCACCGAGGCGGCGGCAAGGGGCCGACGAG
Organism: Phyllostachys edulis; assembly: GCA_036346405.1. Taxonomy (NCBI): domain Eukaryota; kingdom Viridiplantae; phylum Streptophyta; class Magnoliopsida; order Poales; family Poaceae; genus Phyllostachys; species Phyllostachys edulis. The sequence continues at coordinate 122,142,777 of CM070546.1, forward strand.
GGGCGGCAGGCACGCTGCTTTGGCGGCAAGCGGCGTTAAAGACGGTGGTCAGGCGCCAATGCCACGTCTTGTGTTCTTACGCGCGGTGAATGGCCACCGTGTACCGGTGGTGCAATATGCAAATACGCGTCATGGTGGTGATCCAAAATACGGCTTGAAAAAACGCCGTATCCGCCAAAAATTCTAGTTTTTAGTGTGTTTTGTAAATACCTTTATATTCACATGTAAAAATGAGTATGCCTAAAAAATTGTATGTACCATCTCTGAAAAAGTGTAAATACCACTTAGATGGTTTTATATACTCGTATGCTACTTGTGCATACCCTTGATTGCGCAAGAAACTCCCTACATGATGAGATATGGCTATCAGAGCTGAATACCAACCTCGGGGTCTTGAGTATTGACTAACTCCATTTTTCTTACAAAAGAGTTCCCAAATTTGCTCGTCGTTAATAAATTAATTACCTTTCAACATGGGGAAAATCGAAATAAAAAACCCTCATCCCAAGTATCCAACATAATGTCCACACAAAAAAGGCAAAAAAAAATGCATAGGGTTCGCATCAAAATTGTTAACCAAGATGTCATGTGGGGACGCTATTGTCAGCGTCGCCGCCATGGCCCAGGGCATCAACCGGCGCAAAGGACTCTCCCAACCAGTTTGGTATCAACCAAATAATATATGTTAATTTATCCCTTCTTTGAATTAGAGATAAGATGGTTTGCTAGAGATAAGATTTAGTTATTTGAATTACAGATTAGATATTTGAGTTAGAGATAAGATAAGAGATAGAGATTGATTGTTAGGTGGCTGCTACTTAATAGATGCTGAATTGATATTTGAAGGAAGAAAGAAATAACAGAAAAGGGATTGTCCCAAATTGCTGCACCCTGCTCCTTGGCGCGTCAGCATCACGGCTCCGCTGTGGCGCAGGCGTGCGGTTCCTCGTCCATTACCTTCACACTCCTATTTCTTGCGATCTTTCCTCTCATCCAATTCGGGTCGTGACAATTTGGTATCAAAGCCAACTGTCGTGCTTCTGATGGCCGACGCAATCACCCTCGAAGAGATTACGAGGTACTAGAAGTAAATCAACGCCTAGCTTGAGCAATTGCCGACCATGAGGGGCGGCATCGGCGATCTAAAAAATTAGACAGCAGCCTACAACCTAGCCATCGCGCAGCTGGAGGGCGCCGGCGGTCCAATCAGCCGGCGCGGCACTGTCGAGGAGGGCGCGCCCACGGGAAGGGGTGCCAAGGTCGCAGAACAGCAAGACGAGCGCCGGCCTCGGTTCCACCGTATCGAGTTCCCGACCTTCGACGAAAAAGAAGAATCATTGCCTTGGTTGAATCGCTGTGAGCAATTCTTCCGATGACAATGGACGATGTTGGAAGAAAAGGTCTGGCTCGCCTCGTACCACCTCGTGGGAGGAGCCCAACAATGCTATTTTAGGCTTGAGCGAGACCATGGCGTTCCAACATGGCTGCGATTCGTCGAGCACATCAACCTGTGTTTCATCCCTCCTATCCGAAACAACCCCCTCGGTGAGCTGGCGCTACTCCGCGGGACCAGCACAGTGGAGGCATATCAGGAGTAGTTCCATGCGCTCCTCTATCGCTGCGATGCCATGGCTGAACGACAATAGACTCAGTTGTTCACGGCCGACCTTCTTAATCTGCTACATACCGATGTTGAGCTACAAAACTCCTCCACATTGGAGGCGGCCATGAGCTTCGCACGCATGTACGAGCAGTGACAGCAGATGCCCACGGAGATCGAGAAGGTGATGCATCACCGACCGACTCCCAAGACCACGACGCGCGCAACCTACGTGGCAAAGAAGTCGGTGTCGACGTCGATGTTAGCGCCACTACTGGTCCTCCCAAGAATCGACGTTTTCTGGTATCTGACACCAGAGGAGATGGAAGAGCAAAAGGCCAAGGGTCTTTGCTTCAATTGCGACAAAAAAGTTTCTCGCAATCACCAGTGCAAGCGACTATTCAGATTGGTCCTCGATTTTTCGGAGGATGGTGGCGGCCACAAGTCCGAAGCTGAAGAAGCCGAACCGGAGATCTCCTTGCATGCCTTGATCGGCATTAACACCAGCAAGACCATGCAATTGGAGGTGCGCATTGGGAACCATAAGCTAGTGCCATTGATTGACTCCAGATCAACCCACAATTTCATCGCCAACGACGCTGTACAAAGGACAGGGCTCCAACTTCAACACTGTGTGGGTATGAGCGTCGTCGTGGCTAACGACGACCACCTTACAAGTGCGGGCATCTGCCGCCACCTGGAGATGCAGATCAGCCAGGAGGTTTTTCACGTGGATTGCTATGCGATCGCCCTCGGTGAATTCGATGTGGTGCTAGGCATGCAATGGCTACGCACATTGGGACCCATCCTCTGGGACTTTGATTGTCTCACCATGTCCTTCTGGCGGGCTGATCACCGCGTCACCTGGCGGGCCATAGCTGAGTAGACCACCGTACCTAGCGCACGAGCATGCATAGCACGGGACCTCCTGTCCGAACTCCTCGCTGAGTTCGACGACTTGCTGGCTGAACCAGTCGAGCTACCACCGCCATGGTCGTGCGACCACCAGATCCATCTCCTACCTGTAACGTCGCCAGTGGTGGTGCGGCCATACCGTTACCCCACCATCTAGAAGGACGAGCTAGAACGATAGTGCACGGACATGCTACGTCATGGGCTTATCAAATGCAGCACGTCAGAGTACTCGTCACCTGTTCTCCTTGTCAATAAATAGGATGGGTCATGGTGCTTTTGTGTCGACTATCATGCCCTCAACAACAAGACGGTGAAGGATAAGTTCCCCATCCCTGTCGTCGATGAGCTACTGGATGAGCTCAAGGGAGCTCGCTTCTTCACCAATCTCAACTTAATTCGGGCTATCATCAAGTCCGAATGCACAAGCCAAACATCAAGAAGACGACATTTCGTACACATGAAGGACTATTCGAGTTCATCGTCATGCCTTTCGGCCTAACCAATGTGCCAGCGACATTCCAAGCCCTCATGAACACCATCTTGCGCCTCGTCCTCCAGCGTTGTGTGTTGGTCTTCTTCGACAACATCCTAATATACAGTCAATCTTGGGCGGAGCACCTTCGCCATGTACGCATCGTGTTCCAACTCCTCCGTCAGCATCACCTCGTCCTAAAGCGCTCCAAGTGCGTGTTTGGCGAGACATCTGTGGCCTATCTAGGCCATGTCATCTTTGAGGCCGACGTGGCAATGGATAGCGACAAGATTCAAGCAGTCAGGCCCTGGCCCAAGACACGCAATGTTCGCGCCTTGCGCGGATTCCTGGGGCTCACGGGCTATTACCACAAATTCATCAAGAATTTTGGCGCCATCGCAGCCCCACTAACCGCTTTACTCAAAAAGGAGGGATTTCGGTGGCACAAGGCGGCGGACCAGGCCTTTGATAATCTCAAGATGGCACTTACCACAGCGCCGGTGCTTCAACTGCCCGACTTCATGATCATCTTCACCATCGAATGCAGCGTGTCCAGCTTAGGCTTTGGAGCGGTTCTGCACCAAGGCGAGGGTCCCTTGGTATTCTTTAGTAAGCTTATTACTCCTTGACAAGCCAAGCTGGTAGTATACGAACAAGAGCTCATTGGTCTCATCTATGCTATCCGTCATTGACTCCCGTACCTCTGGGGGCACCCGTTCGTCGTCTGCACCGATCATTATAGCCTCAAGTACCTCCTGGACCCGCGCCTATCCACGATCCCTCAGCACCGATGGGTCAGCAAGCTTTTCGGCTACTACTTCAAGGTGGAATTCCGGACGGGTAGGCTGAATACCATCGCAGACACTCTCTCGCGTCGGGATGCTGATTCCGGCGTCCTACTAGCCCTCACAGGTGTGCACTTCTACCACCTCGACGATTTGCGTCGCGAAGCCGAGGTCGACACCGACTCCCTCACACTCAACGAACGGATAGGCGGTGGCGAGCTAACAGGACCATGGGCTGTAATGGATGGACTCATTACCTTCAATCGTAAGGTATTCATCCAACCGTCATCACCATCGCTGTCGGCCATCCTTGCTGCCACACATGATGCCAGGCACGAGGGAGTCGAGAAGACACTACACCGTGTCCGTCGAGACTTCCATATGACAAGTATGTGCCGGGCCGTCGAGGACTTTATCTGCACCTACCCATCTGTCAACGCAACAAGACGACGAACTTGCACTCGACCGGTCTTCTCCAGCCCCTACTGGTTCCAGACCATGTTTGGGAGGATATCGCAATTGATTTCATTGAAGGTCTCCCTCGCGTCAACGGTAAAACCGTCATCTTGACGGTCGTCGATCGCTTCTCCAAGTATGCCCACTTTATCCCGTTGGCGCACCCCTATACCACAGCGACCATCGCCAGGGCCTTCTTCACTGACGTCGTCCATCTTCATGGGTGCCGGCTACAATCGCCTCCGATCGTGACCCAATTTTTACTAGCCAATTTTGGAAGGAGCTCTTCCGCCTCTCCGGTGTCAGCCTGCATATGAGCACCACATTCCACCGACAATCAGATGGTCAGTCATAGGTGGTCAATAAGGTCATCGCTATGTATCTCCGGTGTATGATGGGCGATCGACCCCGGCAATGGGTTCGATGGCTAGCTTGTGCGAAATTATGCTATAATACATCCTACCATTCTACCTTACGTGATACGCCATTCCAGGTGGTCTACGGCCGGCCGCATCCATCTCTTTGCACATACGATCGAGATTCGGCTCGCGTCGCTGCCGTTGACCACCAGTTGGCCGACCGAGATGCATTCCTCGAACAAGTTCACGATCGCCTTCTCCAAGCGCTGTAGCACGTCAAACATTACTATGATGACAAGCATCACGAAGTGGTCTTCTCTGTTGGCCAATGGGTTTGGCTCCACCGCAAAGATCGGTGGCTTCTACGAACCATATCGACATCGTCAGATCGGCGACGTATGCACCATTTGGCTTTACCACCTCGGGCTCGCATCCACGATGTCTTTCACATGGGATTGCTCAAGAAATTCATTGGCGAACCTCTGGTGCCTAGACCCAACATTCCACCCATTCTTCACGGCCAGGTTATCCCCACGCCTAAGAAAATCATCAAGGCTAGGCTATGCCGTGGCATATGGCAAATTTTAGTTCAATGGTTGGACCAGTCTGCGACGGACACTTCATGGGAAGACGTTTCTGAATTCAAGACGCGCTATCCACAAGTATAGCTTGAGGATGAGTTGTTTTCGGAGGCCGGGAGTGATGTCATGTGGGGACGCTATTATCAACGCCACCGCCGCGGCCCAGGGCATCAACCGGCGCAAGGACTCTCCCAACCAATTTGGTATCAACCGAATAATATCTGTTAGTTTATCCCTTCTTTGAATTAGAGATAAGATTTAGTTATTTGTATTACAAATTAGATATTTGAGTTAGAGATAACATAAGAGATAGCGATTGATTGTTAGGAGGCTGCTACTTAATAGCTGCCGAATTGATATTTGAAGGAAGCAAGAAAAAACAGAAAAGGGGTTGTCCCAAATTGTCGCACCCTGTTTCTTGGCGCGCAAGCATCACGGCTCCGCCGTGGCGTAGACGTGCGGTTCCTCTCATCCAATTCGGGTCACGACACAAGATCTCTCAAAAATAAAAATAAAAATTGTTCACCAACATGAGGATGGTAGTTTGACGCTCCAGTGGTTGGACGAGTGGGGCGGTACTAATGCAAAATTTTCAGGAGCAATAAGGGTGGCCAACAGACTTGACAAGCTACAGTGGAGCTCACCAGATGTTGTCTCCAGACAAACCAAGCACCCAGAGTCTTTCTATTGAAGGCGAGTCCGACGGCATCATGTAATAATCAAATATATGTTGAATGTTGTTGCTGGAAGCGCAGTCATTGAACTTGTCTCAGGCATTATCACAGAAGTTCAGCATGCGCCACTGCCCAAAAGCTCATCTCTTTACACTTGTGACAAACCAATGGCAATCTATCAACTGATTTGTATGACTGGGTGGTTTTCAACTTCTGCAATATACTCCTCCCCAAACAATGTTTATCAGGTTACAAAGAGGAAAAAGAATACATATAGTGTGTAATATGCAATTCCTGCCCGATTTTAGCGCGCGCTCACCTTACACAACATCACAAGAATAATTTATCTACCTCTCCTAAAGATCCTCTCCTCTGCTGGAACACAATACTCGAGCCCGGTCTGAACCATTACCCTCTCAAACCTATTGTAATGTACTGAACCAACTATTTCATCTTACAGCTTGCCAGCAAATACCTGTAACACTGCAAACTTTATGTCTGTCCGCATCTGACGACCGGGCCTCCCAAGAGACCATCAAAATTTGTACCCGATATCAACTCTGGCACCTTACTGGTCAACTGAATTAACCTGTAATTGTAAATAATTAAGGGACAGGCCATTAATATGTATTCATCATCAGACAAGTAAGATGAACTGGAGAAACGCCAGATGTCACTTGTCATCAACTTTTTTTTCATTTTAAAAGCGTAAACTGCAAAATACAAAACAAGCTTTCATGCTTCATTAAGAATCCTCTTACCAGTTCTGAGAAAACTGAAATCCAATTAGGCTGTCACATTACTGCACCGTGCGCTTCCTTTTCGATCTTTTGCCCTTCTTTCCAGAGTAACTTGGAAGTTTCTTGTTGCTACTAGAATTGTACGTTTCCTCTACAGGCCCTCCCTGTTGTCAGCTTTACATCAGTAATTGAAAACGATTTTCATATTCTCGTGTACTATCTGGGGAAAGAGGATTTTCTAACATGACTAGCTCCGGTTGTCTACTTCACAATGCAGCAGCAAGTAGGATGAATGGAAAAAAAAGGAAGAGTACCTCTTCTGCGGTCTCATCATCTGATCCTTCATCCTCTGATGTTGATGCTGAATCTCCTGCAGCAAGCGCTTTGCTGAGTTTCTTGCTCTCCTCTTCTTTTAGCTTCCTAAATCTGCTTGAAATATTGTTTGTAAAAATATGAACCAGAACATAATAGGGTTAAATATTATATTTAGTTCAAAGGCACCTTTCACCAGGTTGGGCTGGTTGAGCACTTGAACGTTTTGCTCGTCCTGCAGTAATTATTCCACTACCTCCCTCACTTACAACAGGCTTTGCTCCCCCCAATTTACGTAACCACACCTGCTGGGCTGTACTGAGGATATTGTTTGTAAACCTAATGGCAAAGATGGAGTTAATACACATATTGTGATTTGATAAATTGCAATAATTCACTGAGCAGGGAAGAGTCATACTATCTGTATGAGGCATCTATCACTACAGCATAGAACATATCTGACCACAATCATAGAACTAATAGCAAATGCACATACCAATAAATGGACAATCCTGATGGCACTGACAAAGAGAAATATCCAATCATAAACGGAAGAAATTTCAAAACAAGCAGTGTGTTCTTCTGTGATGGATCATCAGTCTACAGCAGATCACAGGAGCAAAGTTAAACCATTGATATCTTGTATGATGGCGCTATAACAGATGAAGCATACAGGGCAGCATTCACCTGAGGTGGCTTCATGATCTCCATAGAGACATACTGAGAAGCAACAAGTAGCACAGGCAACACAAGATAAGCTATCGTGTCATACCAGCCTAATGGAGGATGACCATCCTGCACAATCATTTAAAATGTTAGTGCAAATTTAGCATATCTCAATCATGCGAGCCTATAGACTATTGTATTATCACTTTTCTACAGGAATATGTTAAAGTGGAATGCCACATCATTTAAACATGGTAGCTATGCTACAAGACCAACTTCTTCAGCCATGGTGCTAAAGAAGTAACGAAAATTAAATTGCACATAACAAAGCTTCTGTTGCTTGAGTGCCATTGAATGTGCTGCCTAAGTGGCTACTGGGCAGAAACATGCCACTGGTCTAACTTGATTACAATGTGCCGCAACATCATATCCCTAGCATTCGAAGGATGAATAAAAATGCAATAAGAGTCGCTCAAATGTTATAGACCATTTTCCCCCAGAGCCAGCAATGGAATAATTGATAATATGTTAAAGTAATCGATTTTATTACCACAAAAGGGAAGAGCCAAGAAATGCCAGCACCACTTTGCCGAGCAGCAATTGTTGTAGGGCCTCCCAACGATGGAATCCAAAAAAATCCTTCTGTCAGCAACCCCTTCATGTCATAGAAGCCACTTAGTACAAAAACCTCTTAATGAAGCGAACTTCAAGAAGTAGGACTTGGCATACCTCATTTGCTACATTTGAAAGGGCTTGATAGAGACCAATCCAGACAGGTATTGTTGCCAATGTCGGAAAACATCCTGGCAGAGAAACCATTAATATTAAGATGTTATAGATATATGTATAGTGTGTTATTCCCCATTGTTATGAGGGGTTATTTGCATATTCACCTCCTGTACTTTGTGTATATATACTGGCCCTTTAGCCCCCTGGTAATACAAGTTGCTATTCCTAACATGGTATCAGAGCCAATTAGGTTTTCCTCTCCCGGACGAGCAACTCGTCCTCCTCGCTTCTAGCGCCACGGCTTCTCCTCCGCAAGGCCACCGCCTGGAGCATCTTCGCCACGCCGGCTGGAGCATCTTCCTTGCGCCGCTTGGAACACCAGCAAAGATCGGTTCTCCTCTCCGTGGCGCTGGAAAGGCCGCCGCTCTGTGGCCGCCGCTGGCGCGCCGCCTCTGGCGCGACCCTTCGATTCCGCAGCACACAAGGCATGCTTTGCTAGGTTCCCTCCTCCTCGCCACGCTCGCCGCAAGATTCACCAACGAGCACCTCCGGTTCTCGCCGCTCCCTTTTCTTTGGTGCCGCCTCGCCATTTAGTCACCGCTTCGTCGCCGCCGCCGCCGATTCGCCTTTTCGCCTCTTCTCGTGACATGGCCGCACGCTTCACTGCTCGCTCGATCCGGCCAGACTGCCATTCGCCGCCATTGCCGTCCCGCTTCAGACGTCGTCGCCGCCATTGTCGTTCCGCCATCATGCGATAAGGTCGGCCACATTGAGTCCCAAATATAAGAAGCAACGGCATCTTTCACGCCGTTTTTCTACTAGCACCGCATCGGTGCTTTATATCGACGCTCTGCGATCGACTCCTTCGCTTGTTTCTCTCATCGAGCAGAGATAGCCAGACTTCGACGCCGCTTGCCGCCTGTGTTCTCCTCGATGTTCTCGGTAGCTGCCATCGACTCTTCTGCACCTGCGAAACCACCCCTACACATCCCAAGACTTCCCGTGATTCTTGATTCGAGCATCTTTTCACATGACTTCGATTCTTCCACTGCCTTTCATTACACCTCTTGATTCTTCATAGTGTTCTTATCCGATGGTACCTCTTTCGCTTCGGTCGAGGACCTCTTAGCAACTCATCTTTTCATGTTCCTTCATTGTTTATGTTCCTCGCCTTACCATGCACTTCTTTCTCACAAGGACATCGACCTTGGTTATCGGGTCATTCTCGACTCTAACTCTTGTTGTGTTCAACCGCCACACGGAGCTCTGTTGGTTCTAGCCTCGGCGCCTTTAACTCACAATAGCCTCTCGAGCTTCATCGCTTCACCTTCCTTCCGCCGCCACCGCCGCCGCCAGCCTCTCGCTTCGCCATTCGCCTACCAAATTTATCCAAAGAAGGGGCATCACCGCCTTGGTCATCTCGTGTGGATCTCGCCTCGTCGCCTTTAGTTCGTCGTGGCCTTCTCGGGGTCTCAGACGAGAGACGGTCTTTAGATTGTCGTATGTAGTTAGGTAAACAGATTCAGCTTCCTTATCCTCATAGTGAGTTAGTGTCTCAAATATTCCTTTGATCTTGTTCATTCAGATGTTTGGGGTCCGACTCTTCGCTTTGAAAGGGGTCATCGATATTATATCATATTTATAGATGATTTCTCTCGCCATACTTGGATATATTTCATGTCTTCGTAGCGAGGCCTTGTTTATTTATAAACAATTTGCCACTATGGTTCGCATACGCTCTCCACTCCTATTCGTGTCTTTCGTGGTCGACTCACCGGGCGAGTACCTCTCTCGTTACTCGCAGCTTTCCTTTGCCGAAAGGGCACTCTCACTCGCCTCTTGTCCCGGTGCTCATGCTCGAATGGTGTCGCCGAGCGCAAGCATCGCCACCTCCTTGAGACGGCTCGTGCGATGATTGCCGCCTATTCCACCTCACTTTTGGGCCGAGGTCGTTTCATCGCCACCTATCTCGCCAACATCCAAATTTCTTCGCTTCTTCGAGGTGCGATTCTGTTGAGCGCCTCGTGGTCTTCTTCCGACTACTCGCCTTCGCTCGTTTGGTCGTTTTGCTACGCTCTCCTCGCCGAGAACGCACTAAACCGATCGCGACCGTTGAGTGTGTCTTTTGGGATACAATCTCGAGCACAAGGGCTATCGGTGCTAGGATCCTGTTGGTCGACAGATGCGGGTTTCTCGGGATGTGACTTTCGACAAGTCTCATCCCTTCTACCTACGTCTTGCCTCTCCTTCGGCTTCCTCTGTGGAGTCTCTGTCTTTTTTGATCTTTCCAGATACACCTATATCTATCTTGCCCTCATAAAAGCAATCACAGTAGAAAGCTAACTGGTTTCCCAATGTAGTAACGGCAATAATGGCATTCTATCAGAAAATACAAAATATGATCCACTAACATGGAATAATTGTCTTTCAAAAACAAATGGAAAAAAAAGACGCAATGGACCAGAGGAATCATTTCAATATCAAAGTAACTTGGTTTAGGAAGAGAAAATTAGCCAACCTGCCAGAGGGTTGACTCCAGCTTGTTTGTATAGCCGAGCAGTCTCAAGTTGTATTCTTTCCTAACAAGAGTTAAGTTGATGGAAGTGATAAAAAATGAGCAAAGAAACGTGCATGAAAAGAAAAAAATCTTAAAAATAATCAAATAACCTAATTTTGAGAAGAATAATTCTATCATGGCAATATGCAAACATATGTCTAAAACCAAACTATAATCTCCCCCCTTGTATATCCATGATCGAAGTTTCAGACAAACCTGATTGCTTGCGTATCTTTGCTGAATTGCCTTGATCTGTGGCTGTAAATTCTGCATTGCCAGAGTCGATTCGACCTAAAATAGATAAGCAACACAGTCATCAATCCACCAAATTCACAAAAAGGCATTAGACAATGCTCACCAGTTTAATTCAAATCAGGTTAGAACATTCACCTGCTGTTTGGTCAAAGGTAACGTTGCAACCTTCACAATGACGGTGAGCAGAATGATCGCAAATCCATAAGAGTATGGCACATGAACTGCTGACAGGCCATCCTTGAGCACCTGCATGGTGAAGCTCAGATAGTATCAGCGTTCAGCATTCCAAAGTTGTTGGATGTTATGTTCTTAACCACTGAAATATAATCCTACAACTCCCAAATTATAGCACTACCCATTACAGCCAGCTACGCTAAATGCCTAAACAGGCAAGTTGAGTAACAGAAGACGATGAGTTGTAAAGGAGCAACATTTCCCATTGTTCAGTGTTCTAGCAAGTTTCAAAGCACCAGGGCATCGAAGCATGACAAGTGCATGCATCCCCACCCCTCCTCCAGGAGCTTCCACAACACATAGTTCCCCATTCGATTCTACCCAAACTAGAGTCAAACTAAGTCCACTATATCCATTAACCAATCCAGGAGAGACCTTAATTCCCTTTGCTCCTTCTTCAAACACCAGGAAATGGCGGTGTTACCTTGAGGACGACCTCCATGGCCTCGGAGATGAACCCGAACCATCCACCGTTCTTCTGCACCACCGATGCCGCCGCCTGATCCGCGTCCCCTCCCCCGGCCGCCGCGTCCGCCGCGACGACCGCGGCGTCCGCGAGCGTGTAGAGCGCGGCCTCGGCGCGCTCCAGCGCGGCGTGGAGGCCCCCATCGACTCCAGCCCGTGCAGGCTCGCCCTGACCCTGTGCACCGCCGCGGCGCGGCGGCCTCGGCGCAGCGGCGGCAGCCTCGCGGCGCGGGGCAGCGAGGGGAGCAGCGACGAGGAGAGGAGCGCCTTGGCCATCGCGCGCGGAGGAGGGAGGGTTTATGGCGAGGGTTTAGGGTCAGGGTTTCATGCACGGGGAGGGAGCCCAAGCGGAGGCGGAGGCGAGCAGCGAGTGGTGGTAGAAGCGAGAAGTGGAAGACGAAGAAGCAGAGGAGGTAGTCGTTGGAGAGGTTGGGGATGCTTTATCCTCTTCGGCGCTTGTGGACTCGGCGTACCAGAATTCTTCAGAATTTTCAGTGAGCTGCCCACTCTCAGGCCTCAGCATCTCTTCGCTAGTTCAGACTTCAGCCTCGATATTTTGGGCATTATTTGGTTTAGGTTTACGAGCTACAGCCAGTTTTGCTACGCTTAAATTAGGCCACGCTTCACATTACGTCCATATTTTGGCCTCTGCTAACAAAATATTTTGGGCGTCATTTGGTTTAGGTTTACGAGCTACAGCCAATTTTGCTACGCTTAAATTAGGCCACGCTTCACACTACGTCCATATATTTTTGTTAGGCCGCCGACGTACCTCAGCTTGCCGCATCGGTCAAGTTTTATAGACCCTAGACCCCTTAACAAAGCAGCGGATCACCATGCTGAAGGTCTGTTTGGAACGACTGTGGTTTTTGTGAAAAACAGCTTCCGGATGTACTGCAGGGCTGAACGGCTGCGGGTTGAACGACTGGACTAAAGAGGTTTGGTGTTTGGCTGTCTGACTTTTAGGTAGGCTGACTGCAACTTCTGAGATGAGAAATGTTTGAAATGCCCCTGAGAACAGTAACGACTTGTTTAATGTCGTTTAACGCAATTAACAATATTTAACGAGAACTAACGACAGTTGACGATAATTAACGATGCTATACACAATTAATGACATTTAAAGACAATAAACAGCTAGCAAAATTGGCGACAACTACCGCAATTGACGACATTTAACGGCTGCTTGGAACAGCTGAAATGCTCCTGGGGCAAGTAATGACTTGTTTGATGCCATTTAATGGCAATTAACGTAATTGACGGCAATTAACACCATCTAACAACAATTAACGATAATTAACGACAACTAACGCAATTGACTGCAATTAACGACGACTACCACAATTGACTACAATTAACAACGACTACCGCAATTAACACAATTTAACAACAATTCTTACAATAAACAATTATTACATAAAGAAATACGATAAATAATTATTACAATACAAAATTATTACATAAATAATCACAATAAACAATTATTACACAATTAATTAATTTATGCATTTGTATCCACGACAAACATGTTACTTTCTCAATATTTTTGCAATTTATACAATATTAACCACTGAACAAACACCACTTGTCACCAGTGTATCAACTATCAAACATCAATCAACAGAACAAGCAACCCAACATCGTAAGTCACTGCAAAGAGGTGGGCAAGGAGAAGCATCAAGCGTGCAAACACAAACACAATGTAACTGAACAAGATGTGCAATTAGGAATCCAAGTTCTCTCAGTTGCGAGCTACTAATAATTGACTGAAATCAAATGTGCAACTAGCGTACCAATTTATACTGATACGATCTTAGGTTTTCTTCGATTTCTACTAGCACACCAAACCTTATAGCATACCAGCTTAATTCATATCGTATTCTTTAGTTACTACTAGGCGTAACAATTTCTACTCAGACCCAAGAACAACAGCAGGAACAAACATCCATACTTTTCGTCAGTGTGTCAAACACTAATCAATCAACCCAACATCACTGATTCACAACTCACAACAAAGAGGTAGGCAAGGACAGGCATGCAAACACAAACAACACAATGTAACAGAACAAGATTTGCAATTAGCATGCCGAATTCTCCCAATATGAACTAGTTTTGACTTAACTGAACACAATGTGCAATTAGCATACCGGCTTGAACCACTTTAAAACATCCAACCAGGCATCCACAATTCACACCAAAACTTGCAAGTATACAATGTTTAATTCATGCAAAATCCTTTGGTTTTCACCAACTCATCTGTCTATCAGCCTACTCGATACCAAACTGAACTGAAGGTAACCCTTTCTACTCGAAACCAAGAGCATCACCATGAACTAAGGCAACATCAAGTCAGTCTTCAAAGGCCCAGGCATTCTCCTTCCTAACCTCGGCCTCTTGCTCCGGTGTGTAGTCGTTCTCGATCTCGAAGATGTCGCGGCTCTCCTCAGGCGTCCTCCCCTTCATCTTGTCCGCCACCGCCGTGCAGCCCAGGTCCAGCAAGTCCTCGACGTTCAGGTAGTTCGCGGCCTACACAAACCCACATACACCCCCAAATTACCCCAAATCGCACATATATTGTTGCTCTAATTATACATACCAATCTGGCAATCCATGTTCTTTCTTGTAGGGGAAGAGAGAGCAAAAAGGGAAAGAATCGGTATGGTTGCTTACGAGGATGATCTCGAAGAGGGTGGTATTGTCGACGTAGAGGAACTCCTTGTCCTGGGCCTTGAGGCCATGGGGGTCGGTATCGCGGTCAACGTAGGTGACAAGCTTGATGGCGAAGGCGATGAAGCGGCTTCGGCGGGAAGGGCGGGAAGGGTCTGGTCACGCCAAGGCCTCGTGGTCGAGTCACAAAGATGTGCTTCAAGAAGATTTCAGACGACCATCTCGAGCACGTCGCTATAGACGGTGGGGATGCGGATGGGGCCCTACGCGTGGGAGGAGGCCAGTGCGGGAGGCAGAGGGGTGGTGTCGCGACGGCGGAGGAGGGAGTCGGAGGCACCGAGGAGGAGGAGGGCGGCCGTGGGCGAGATCTAGATCCAAATGTGGATCTGGGCCATGTGAGTGCCGGGGAGGAAGCCGGAGGAGGAGGGAGACGGGGAGGAGGCCGGCAGGGGAGGCCGGCGCGGGAGGAGGAGGCGGTCAGGTGGGCGTGGGAGAAGGGAGCCGAGTGGGCGCAGGGGGGCTTATGGAGTGGCATTCTGAAGGGACATGGGTAGGCTACACTAGCTGACAATCCAAAAAATCTACCATATAAACCAGGACGCCATGCAAGCAAAAGATCATAGATCATTACCACCAGACACGTAGTGCAGCGGAAGAAGAGTTGGAGCAGCCTGATCAAACGAAGAGCGTGTCGATATAGTGGTCGTAGTCGATCGTCTCCTCCAGCAACCTCTACAGTTCCTTGTGAAGATCGCGGATCGTTCTTAAGCGCAACAACAACCGCAGTAGCACCTCTACAATATCCACACGTCCAGAGAAGGAACTCCGTGCGCTGGTGTGCTAGCACCAAGTCGCACGGTATGGCTCTCTTGAGAAGATGGCGGCTAGGGCATCGATAGAGCAACTCACGTTATCACTCGTCTGTTTTACCCATAGCCTCAAGCATCTCCTTATATAGTGCCCATGATGGATCCTATCTGAACACATTTGTTCCAACCTGTTAAGTGTGTGACCCGTTAGGTTCATGCGTAATCAGTTATGACTCGGAAACTCCTTTCCGATCATAAGTCGTTAGCGGCTCCTAGTAGGACATAACGATTCCTAAATGCACACAAATTATATTGGACGAACCTTAATGCAATATGACCTACGATCAGGTTCTTATCACTAACGACCAGTTCGTATCTCTATATGACCAGCTTATATTTGGTCTCGACCAGTTCGTAACTCTTTACGACCAGGTTTCGACCACTTAGTGATCATGTTCGGCCAGCCTACGACCAGCTCGTATCTTCATACGGCTAGTACGTATCTGATTGAACTGAAAGACCTGCTCATGTATTCTCCCTTTGCCTCACAATATCCGGTTGAACTCTAGGTGAGATATTATGTAATCCATAGATTGTTCAATACTTTCTCGATCAATTGTCGGAAAACTTCACGTGGTCAAACTCTTCGACCACTAGTGGCATGGACATGCATTTTCTTTATCCGATCACATCGAGGGACCCAGGGATATCTCTCCTGTTATGTTAGGAGGGGCAAATCACATATCAGACCAGTCACATTCCTCCGCATGTTTCATAGCATACCCAAAAGCTACCTTTATAATTACCCAGTTACGGAGTAGCGTTTGGTAACCCCTAAGTGTACTATTAGACATGTAGGAATCCATGCTGATCTCAGGTCTAAGGATTATACATCATCATTGCTTGAGACCAACTAACGACACATAAAATCATAACAATCTCAACAGTGTCTCAAGGTGAGTCAATCCAACCTCATGTTCTCTAACATGTGTTCACATTATTTATTCGATATCCCTATATCCATGACCGATGAAACATGGTCATCAATCAATACATGTGTTGATCGATAAGTCACTAGTGTTCCGATCAGGGATACATTTAGAACGACATCATATAAGTTAAAAGAGTTTCACCAACAAGTCACATACTTGTTAATCTTATTACCAATGATTCATCCAAAGAACAGAATAACACTTATTCAATAACTCATAAACATAGACGTGATACAATCATCTCTATGATTGCCTCTAGGGTATATCACCAACACATTCGACGGGTAATTACCCCTGAACTTCGGGGGTGATTTCGGAACGGAGGTTGTGGGAAGCCGTGGAAGCTCCGCGCGGGTGGCTTCCGTGTGTTGTAACATGAAGCCGCCGAGAAAAGCGGTAAGTTCCGTTTGGGGCGGCTTCCGCTTCCGGGCAAAAGCCTAAGTCAAGTTGCCCCAAACAGGCCCTGAATCTATACTTGCACATAGATCAGAAAGCTTACATTGGTAGTTGATAAGAATTTTAAAAAGTTTTTTTTCCATATTACATGGACCAAGATGCTGACTGGCTGCTAATAGCACAATCTCTCCTCCTATTTCAAAAAGAGATGTTCATGGATTAACGACTTCGTGTGTAAATTCTCGGCGTGCGTAAGAGCCACTTGTTCAGTAGTAGCAGACTAGCAATATCTAAAGCATTCCCCTTCTATATATACTAGAAACCCTCACCCGCCTTGGCGCTCGGAGTCGAAGACGCGAGACTGTGATTAGGACCAAGGAACAACTAATATCATCTTTTCAGTAAATATGACGTGAGTTTAGCTAAACATACAGTAATAAAACATCTACATATTCGCAATAATAAACATATACTTATACCTTGAGATCCTCTACATGAATTCAAGTAAATAGTAAGCGCACAAATATGGCTGGCTCATCGTAAGAATCCTGCCCATCTTGGTTGACCTTACCATCCAAACCATGCTGCTCATTCATGCAAATAGTACAGTTTGATCTCTCTTGCCCCTCCTCCGGACTCTGCGACATTGTGCTTGCCCTCCTCGTGTTCAGTCCGCAATATGTGAAAACAGAATATGCACATCATGTCAGATAGCTAATGCACATCCACATAGCAACATTTATCACATAATTTCAGCAACGTACTCAATTAAACATTTATTTAACTCTAAATAGGGGGGAAACTCTACTTAGAAGTAGAGAGTTCTACAATAAATAGACATAGTGCTACCAATAGCTCATTTGGTGCTAATACCTGATTTTCCTTGGTTGGAAAAGCCTAATTGTTTTAAGTCATGTTCTGTGTCATGCCTCAAGGAGCAGAACCCTCAGATCAAGGTTACCTGACTTTATTAATGTATATAGGTTGCATGGTTCTATGGTTTCATGTATGTGCAACGGTGACTTAGTTATGGCACTAATTTTGTCCTAAAGATCCATGGCATGGAACCGACAGAAAGTGTTGTTTCATCCGGAGGAAAAACAAAGATGGTGAGATATTGTTCATTGCCCTCCGGCGGCACTCTCTTCCAATGTCTATATAAACGATAAAATATCTAGCGGTGCGCTTTTTAAATATCTCCATGGCTTACTATGCTATGAGACAGAATAACAGAGAAGTAAAAAAAAAATCAACCTCTGCAAATTAGGCTAGCATATCATTAATAAAACTCTTATCTGGGGATTCATCTGGCACAGGGCTTCTATATGTATCAAATTGACCATCTGCTTCCTCCTTTTTGTCTAAAAGTGCATAAACAATGCCATGCAAAAAGAAACAACGTAGACAAAGAGTTCACAGCCCGAACCAGAATAAAAGTAAATTGAAAACAATTGAAGACTCAAGAATACCTAACAAAGATGAGCCCGAAAATCTCAAGGATTCTCATTGATAAGATCTTGCAGTTTCTCTGATGCAACATCCAACTGATCCTGCATGTCGAAACTTTCATTTATAAACCATAAAGCCACCATGGAATCGTAACTTGCATGTCAATTGTTACCTCGACAACATGCATATGTGCAATCAAAAGCTCTACGTTGCGCTCCTCTAGGACCCTTTCAATCTGCAAGAGTGCGAGATGGTGCACTCAATGATGTCAAACAAATCAGGGCAAAGATTGTTTGACTCACAAATAAATCAGAATCAATCCAGCCTCATACAGCACAATCCTCGGTCCCTTGCAATCTAAAACTACCCAAATCATCTCTCTATACACAAAAACTAACACATATACCCTATTAAACACTTGGATCAACATATCTATCAACTCTAAGCTTCATGTGAACACATTTGTAGCAAAAATCCTAGAATTCCTTTTTTTTAAATCCAACTACATCTAAAACCTTTCAGAGTCCAAAACCATCCAAGTTCACTTTAACTCCACAGAAACCAACACAAGATACATCCACAAACCATGGAATCGACAATTTCACCAACTGTAAGCCCTAGACCGACAAAATTGTAGATGAACCCCTAAAACAATCTCAGAAGGACAACTCCCCACACTCCACAACAACCTAAATCAGCACCATATCCATAGAACAAAATTCTTAGAAATCCCCTCAAAATTCCAACTCCAAACCTTGCAATTTGCATCTCCTCAGGACCTACGACCACCTAAATTAGAATCACGTCCTCGAAGACCAACAGACGGACCGACAACAACTCTAAACCTAACAAATAGCGCCAATTTCGATAACTCATGAGGACAAAACTGTAGCCAAAGCCCCAAAATCCCTTCACAGATTCACCCACTGAACCCAATCACGCACAAACATAGAGAAGCTTTAGAAGGCAGCGTAACGGAGAGAGCAGCGAGGATTTGCGACCTGGTGCATGACAGCGATCTTGGGTGAGTCCTCGAGTCGAAAGCGAGTGAGCGGGATCGTTCTGTTACGCCGCGTATGCGAAAGTAAGGACGGAATTAGCACAGATCCGAGGCGGGCTAGGTACCTGGGGGTAGTGAGGTAGCGTACCGAGGCGGTGGATGCCGACGAGAAAGATGAGGTGGATGGAGCAGACCAGTAGCGTCGACACCGCGGCGGCTAGAGTAGTGCAGCGGCGCTAGGCGAAGGCTCCCTCTCCTAGGAGGAGGGGATTTGCTAGGTGTGGGGGAAGAAGGCGGTGGCGACTTTGCTGGTGTCGTTGCCGTTGCCCTCCACCTCACGGTTCGGCGCCTCCATGAAGGCCTCGATGTTGGAGCCCAAGTGCATGCTCTCGTCCTGCGCAATCCCAACAATAAGAAACCGCCGTCTAAATCCTTTCCTTTCCCAAGAACTTGACGAAAATGGCAAGAAAGGCGGGGTGAGAGCGGGGCCAGCTCGCTCCGCTCCTCAGGGCGGACGGCTGCGGCGCGGTGCATGGCCCCTCGGTGGAGATCTTGTAGAGGTCGTAGAGCATGAGCAGCGCCTCCTCGGGGACGCTCGTACCGAAGGCGGCTGAGGCCTCAACGAAGGCAAAGGTGGCGTTGTACTCCTCGTCGAGCTCCGCGCTCTCCACGCCCTCCCAATCGATGTCGCTGGCGCTCTGGTAGAGGCAGCGGCAGCAGCAGCCAGGTGGGAGGAGACAAGGGAAGAAGAGAGGGCGGGAGAGGAATGCGGCGCGCGGGAAGAAGCAGCGACGGATAGGAGGAGGCGAGGGGAGAAAGAGGAAAGGAGGCAGCGGGGACACGCGCCCTAGCCGAATGGAATGCGTGCAAACACAACGTTGGAGGCAATCGGACGGCAGGAGCGAGGCGCGCTGGGAATCCGACGGCCAACGATTTCCTGTTGACGTAGCACATCTCCCTGCGCCTCAATTCAGCCTCCATTTAAACGGAACGATTAGGAGGCATTTCCTTATATGTCACTGAATAACTACATATGTTCCTTATATACTACTGATATCTCACTGATATGTGGGTTCAGAGCCCACATGTCAGCCTCACGCTGAGTAACATATAAGAAATTATGCACTTTGTCAATGTCATATAGGGGATTAATCCATATATAATACACTATGGCCTGCCTAACCTAGTACTGAACTGACTGTAAGTCCAGTTCCATTCTGTACATTTATTTATATGAAGGAGAGGCTAGCGCTTGCATAATTATTCAGAATGGAAAAGCTAACTGGTTTATATAATCATCGATGATCAGATGACTTGGTCTTAGGACCGTCCGATGCTAATCACTCGGTCATGAACAATCGGTCTGATGGTCCGCCGGACGGACAGGTGGTTTGCAGATCATCAGACTACCTAATTAGGTAAGGGCATACACAATGGTACAGACAGCGGGTGTCTATACCAGCCATCTATATCACCTATAGACAGCACTAAAGACGGCTCATATAATGAGTTGTCTGTTAAGTTGTCTATATGAGATCCCACAATCTTTTAGTTTTTGCTTGGAAAAAATACTTGTTATAGACAACAACTCATACAATGGTGTTTTGTGTTGTCTATAAGGGTTTTATAGATTGTCTATTGCATGCTAGACGGCTTTATTCTCTCTCCTTATTCTCTCTCATCCACGTCATTAAAAATCTTACGTGGCAAATATTATAGACGGCTGATATCACCCACTGGACATGCCCTAAACGAAGAGAAGCTCACTTCTGGCAAAGATTGAAAAAGAAAATGGAGCTATAACCGAACGGAAACCGCCTCCGGATGGCGGCTGCTCTTCTTGGTAAGCTGACGAAAAAGAAATGTAATTATAACCGGCCAGAAACCGCTTATAACCGGCCAGAAACCGCTACCGGCTGCTGCAAGTTTAAACCAACCCGTTTCCGGGTCTCCAGAGGGCAGTCAGCTCTCCACTCGCTGCTGCAGCTGCTCCTGACCACAAAGAACCATCAGTTACAAAGCATATTCGATGTTCCTTTCCCCATGGCTATACAAAGCTCGTGAGAAGCAGAGCACGGGAACATGGTTCATTGCTGGCCACATGCAAGCCAAAAAGATCGTGGCTGGTTCTCAGGATGTAAGTAAAGATCTTTGTTACTGCACAGATGAGGCAGTGCATCACAACATTCAGTATGAGAAAACATTGCAGGTTAGACTGAGCCCGAAATGATGAGATTTACTGTTGTAAAAACAGAGCTTGATCATCAGTAGTTCAGTGCCGGCACAATAACCAGGCCGCGAGCATGAATTCAGTCAACAGAATGCATGCGCATATGAGTATATCAATCACCAAATGAATACAACAACCACATCGAGTTTTGATTTAAGCTGAAAACTATCCAGGTCATAGTACAATATACAAGTACACTAAAATGGTAAAGACAATGATTACAGACAATAGCGAAAATGACAGTACAGTTCTGAACCTCTGATCATATGTAGCTGTCGACATTATTACGAACCTGATCATGAGAATATATACAGAATATACTTCCCATGTTTCATAGTAGAAAGATATAGTCAAGGAGATCACCAATATAGTGATGTGATGTACTTGTGTAAAAGAACAGACGAGAATTAACAAAGGAGGTAACTTTTTTGCCTAAATCACCAACACTACAGAGAAAAGAAGTTCAACAAATGTTTAGCAGCAAAAGATTGAAATTTCCACTGATCCATGGCATAACCTGTTATATTCCAGTATTTCATGGCATCAACACCGGAAGATCTAAAAACTAATTGTTTTCTGTTCTATGATAAAAGAAGATCGTTGTCACCAAGGTGTGGGGGCCTCATGCAAACCTGGACTTCATGCTCCTCCGGTCCAACCCGGTGCTTCGGGACCATGATTTCCAATCCAGTACCAGTCTCATCATAATACGCTTCAAGCTTTGCATCTTCTGGAATCCTTGTAGCCAAAGGTATCTCTCTCACGAACTCACCAGGAGGGCAGTGCTCAGGGGAAGGGTCAGTCAGCTTGAATGTCCTGTCATGCCTCTTTACGAAGGGCATGCGACCAGTGCTCACACATGATATCTTCACGATGCCGTACTGTGTCAGTGTGTTCCTCCAGGAAACCTTGACGCTGTGTAGATCAGAGAAGAGCATGCTCACCATGATTAAGTAACCTTCATCATCCTCATATATTGTCTTGGCAGCAGTAACAGGCCCACTTGCATGTTTTGCCACACCAGTGAAACTGTGCATCCATGATGGCTCACCAGTATGGACTACTCTCTCTTGTTCTCTATCAGAACAGGAATTGTTTGCCATTGCACAATCCTCTTCTGCACCACAACCAAAGAAGTCCTTGCGGCGTTTGGCGCATTTTGGTGAAAGGTCCATCCCATCATCCGATGACGGCGGTGTAGATAGGTTAAGACCTGAACCATTCGGTGACTTTTTATGATTATGAGAGCCATGCGCAACACTCTTTGATGACGGTGGCTGTGGCCTATCAAGTTCAAAATCAGTGCTTGGAAGATTCCTCCATGATTCAAAGTCACTGGCTTCAGACGGTATTGAGAAATTAAGTTCCCTGCCTGTAAGTTCAGCCCACCTCTTCAAGTCGGCCTCAGGAACTGCTGATAAATTTGGTGAGTTCACAATCTCGATCCCGTGAAGGCACTGTGGGTTGGACAGACCACGGTAGTGCTTTCGCTGCATGCGGTGTGACCTTGCAAAGCCCTTGTCCACACTGAATGGAAAAGACGGTTCCCCATGCTTGGAATGCCCATTCATGAAGCTCCGGAGCTGCATCTTCCCAAGAGCATTGTCAGGCCGTTCCTTAAAAACCCACATGTACATGTTCTCCATGTCATGCTGCACCAGGAAGACCTCAAGGCGGAGGTCAGACTTGTCAAAGCCCGAGATGCTCCCAGATGCGCCCCACGTCACCTTCCCCTTTGCCTTCTCCACAAGCGCAGGCTTGAAGTAGTGATTGAAGAAGAACCATGCGCCCCAAATGCTGTCCCCACTCTTAGCGCGCCTCCTCGCGCCAACACCAGCTGCAGCACTCCCATTGCCAGTCGACTTTGGAAGTGTGAGCGCAACCTCGGACTCATAAGTCTGTGTGCCAAGACCGACATCAAGCATGTCGAAGGGATCGACGCTCCACGACGGAGGTGTTGGGGAGGGATCTGCGGAGAGCGGGAGGTTGATGTCCGGCGGGCCTGGGTGCACAGACTCATGCCGCGGAATAATAAAGAGCTCCCTGTCACCACCACCACCCCCGCTGCCACCGCCGCCGCCAGAGGACTCAGCGGAGGCCGGGTGTGACCCTGCAGGGTCCATGGAGAGGAGGGTGCAGGGGTGGTTGCTGCTGTTCTCCATGGAGAGGGAGGTGAGGAGGGGCTCTCCCATGGAGAGCTCCCTCCTCTCCTTATCCTTCGTCCTTCCCATTATTGCCTACTCTCCTCTTCTACCTCTTCAGATGAACCCTAAAATTTTTGGAAAACTAACTGCTATTAGTACTCCACCACGCAACAAACTACATGTATTGGAGTATCCATCCCAGAAAGAAAGATTTGGATGAGATTGCTCACAGCAAAGAAAAGATCTAACCTTGGGGGGAAAGGAAGATTTTAGAAGGCCATTATTCCCCCGGGGGGAGCTCTCCTGAAGGTTCTGGAGACTCCGCCTGAGCTCTCGCCGGAGACGCGGAGGAGAGAGGAGAAGGGGGAGGGGAAGAATCCAGTCCGGTTTGGATCTGATGTTGCGGGTCGCAGCCTGCAACCGTGTCCCCTAATTAGAACTTCCTTGAATTGAAATACTTGTTCGATTAGTCCTCCTTGAATTTTGCTTACCTTCTTTTGATAATTCAGAGCCTACTTCTTGACAATTCACGGTGAATTTATAGATTCAAGCTTTACGAGTCTTTTTGCTATAGATTCACACAGTTATATAGTTAACCTCACGGTGTAAAGTTCATGGATCCGTCACTAGTTTTTGATGGTCTCTGACAATCGTATAGAACTTGTAATAATGCACCAATACTTAAGTTACCAAAATGCCGTTTGCAACAACGTTTTCAACATCTAGAAGGAAGATTAGTCTCAGGAACATGCACTAGGAAATTGCGATGAAATGCCAAGTAGCCAAGCCATCCTACGACTGGTTCGCAAAGGCCAAGATTGCAATTAGTTAAGGAAGATCCCCATGCAAGTAGTTATACATAGGGAAAAAAAATTATGCCACACCAAATGTTCCGGATTCTTGATCTGCCATTGCAAAGTGACATCTCCCTTACATGCCACTACAAAGTTGAAACATACCATTTTATGCCATTGTTGTCTTTTTCTTCATCTCACTCCCTCTTCTCACTCTCCCTCAACCTCCTCCAACTGTGAGCGAGTCGTCGCGGCCGAGGAAGGCAACCGCCACTCGGTCTCACATCGACAAAAGGGATGCGGTCGTCGAGTGGACCCACGATCGGGTGGAGAAGGACACCGCCACTGGCTTAATCGACGCCGGAGATGGAGGAGGACATGGGAGGAAGAGGATGTCATCGTCCATGGCAACGCCTCAGCATGGAGGCACTAGAGGGAGGGAAGCAGGCAGATGCTAGGGAGGGCGCGGCGAGCAAGTCGAGGAGTGGGGTCATCAAGTGGGCCAAGGTGGCCTAGTGGCGGCAAGGGAGGTGGGGAGGCGGCAGGGAGGGGGAGAGGAGGCGGTCGGGAGGCGGCGGGGAGGAGGAGCAGGGCCATGGTGGCGACGAGGGAGGTGGGGATGCGGTCGAGCGAATGGGCGCGACGTAGGGCGTTGGGATGAGGGAGAGAAGAGGAGAGAGAAAGGGGAGGGAGGGGGAAGAAGATAAGGATAATTTGGGTATTTTGGGTATTTTGGGAAAAATTGATGGTAAAAATCTAACAAAGTTGATAGCAATAGCAAAAAAAGGTAATATTTGTGAAATGTAATTGCATGGAAGAGAGATGTCGTTTTGTAATGACAGTGATAGATCAGGGATCCGAGAACTTTGAAGTGGCATATAAAAAAAAATCCCTTAAACAAATCTGACCCTCCTTTCTTTTATTATTCATTAAACACACAAGATAAATTGTGTGTACATGAAGTGGTATATCCATGAACCATTCGAACAAAACATGTGTAAGGACCTCTTTGGAACACAGGAACCCAAAAATGCAGGAATTAGGTGACATATCTAGTTGAATCCTTTGGAATTCTATAACACAGGAATTGTTCAATTGTGCTGCTTAGATGCTTCACAAGTATATATTACATGATTTTGAAGAGATATAGACACAAAGTTAAAATTTCGTGAGGTTGGACCTCATGTTAGATTTCCTCCAAAATTCCTGTGGATTGAGACCAAGGATCCAAAAGTCGGATCTTGAGGAAATCATACGAGCGGCTAGAAAAAAAACGCCGCAGAATCGGTTTTCGGAAAAATCCGGTTGAATTTTGTTTGAATTTGCTTAAAACCAGCAGAAATTCGAAATTTAAAATTTAAACTTGCAAAACCCGGGAAAACCGACTGGGATTTTAGATCCCAGACCCCCGGCGGTTACCCGCCGGTTTTTTTTTCCTGATTGAGACTTTCCATAGGAATTTTAGGGGCTAATTCCTTTGATCCAAAGGGACTCGTAGGAAATTTTTCCATAGGATTGCAATCCTACAAAATTCCTCCATTTTTCCTTTGTTTCAAAGAGGGCCTAAATATTATTATCCTCCTGGTTCCAATGCCATTATAATTGAAACACATAGGTAAAAAAATGCTACACCAAGAGAATATCATTCACCGGCCAAATAGCCAACATGTCACACTTGAAAAGTGTAAACAGAACAAAAGATGAGTAGGAAAGCATACGTACTGCCAGTTGAAAATGATGAAATGGTGCCACTAGATGGCGAGGACAATCTGAAAAGGCTACACATAATTGGAGAAAACTACACCAGGCAAAAAAGAGAGGCATCACTTGAGAACTTTTCAGCAATTGGATGGAAGGATGGATGGGGAAAGAGAGAAAGAAAGGCACGTCATACCAACTGCAAAAGGTAAATCAAGGATGGAGAGATGCAATTGGCTCCTTTCACTGATCTACCTCCCACTTCATCTCATCTTTTACAGATAAGAACTGTCACTACACATTTGTAACGACTGTTTTGGGGACTTACCTCCCAGCCCAGCCATCCCTCTGTCTTTCCTCCTCCCCTTCTGTTGTGCGCGTCACCCGGTCGCCAGCAGCAGAGGTCACCGGCTCCTCCTTCTCCCGTCGACGCCTCACCAACTCCCGCAGCTTTCCGTGGAAGCCGCGCTCGCTTCATCGCCTTGTCTTGTCGCCACACCAACCCGTCGCGTTGCCGCCACTTGCCGCCTCTCTGCGCGCCCGCGCGCCGTCACACACGCGCACGCGCCGCGACCGCAGAGCCACCTCGAGCCGCACGCGTCCTCGCGGTGCTTCCTCCGCGCCACAGACGCGTGTCCTTGCCGCCTCGGGACCGTCTGCGCTCCCGGACCGGACCCTCGTCCTCCCGCCATGGCCTCCCTATAAAGCTCCTCCTCCCTGCTTGACCTCCCACGCCCGAGCTCCGGTAAGTCGAAGCGAGCCCGCCGCGCTCGTGGGCGGTCGCGCCGCCTCCGCGCCTCGCCGTCGCTCGGTGAGCCCCGCCTCAACAACCGCGTCACGCATCATCCCGCGACACCGGATCCCAACCCCACCTCCTTCGCGTCCTCGTCGCTCTGGTGAGCAGCTTCCTCCTCCTCGTCCTCGCCCATGGCCGCCGTCGCCGCCCCGCCGCATCTCGCCCGAAGCCCGGCCACCACCAGCCTCCCAGCCCCGTCTTGGCCTGCCGGTCGCCTCCCTCGCCGCTCAGCTGCCTTAAAGCCGCTGCTGCGCCGCCAATCCGCGCCCCTGCATTGCCTACCTCACAGCCGCCGCCGCCTCATGGCCACAGGCCTCAGGCCACTCATGCCGCCTGCCCCCACCACGCCGGCGCCGCCTCCACCCCGTCTTGCCCTCTGCCTTCCTCTGTTTCTCGTGAGGAAGAAATGGAATGGGAATTGGGTTGGAATTGGGGGTGATTTGGGAATAAAACTTGTTTGAGGTCCACATGTCATAGCCAACCTCCCTCCCATGGCTGCCAAGTGGGCCCGTGCCCCACTATTCCGTGGACCAGCCACCCTCAGCGCAAGACGAGCTCGGTCCACCACATCGTGCCGTGGACCACCGCTTTATTTCTCTTTTTCTAAGCCGTTTAATCTTCAAAAATTCATATCTCCTCCATTTCAACTCCAAAAATTATGAAATAAATTTCTAAAAATTTGTAAAATCAAGATCTTGCTAATGGCATAGGACTTGATTAATTTGGAGTTTATTTATTGTTCTTTATTTATTTATTTGCTCTCTTTGCCGTTGTGTCTTTTTCCGGTATTCTCGCGCGATTAGGATTTGAAGACGCCGGCGACCCTCGTGTTGATCAAGACCAAGACTTCCAAGATCCCCTAGCCTTTAACCAAGGTGAGTCAATACTTTGACCATATTGATCCTACATTTTATGCAAATTATATTCGTTTAAATTAGCAAAATTGCATGCGTTATTTCTTTATCAAATGTATGTTAAAGCTTAAGGTAGTTAAATGCCCACTTGATGTTTAAATAATTATTATGCCATCCTTGATAACTTGAATCCATTAATCCTTGTCACCCTAGTAACTATATGGTAATACTAGTTATAGGTTGTACTTAAGCGACATGCTAGTCTTGCTTAAGTACAGGATATTAAAATATCCCAACCATCATTTCCTCAAAACATAAAATGGTTTGGGTAGTCATTAGTGGTCCATTGGCTAAAAAGGTGTGGAAAATAAATTGGTTTTTCCTCCTCAAAACCCTAATGCTAGCTCTATCTGGCGGATGGTGAGGTGGTGGGTGCTCGGGGAGCACATGGTTGGTTGGCTTGTGGAATGAACCGCCAGATAACCCTAAGGACTTAATCTTGTCACGACCTCTGTGTTAAACAAGTACAACCACAAGTCCGCAAAGTGCAACTTGGCTTAGTAAAGTTATTAAACCTTGGATGTCATCTCACCGAGGGGACGAAGAACGCACAAGTCTTGGAGATACTCCGGCTTGGAAGGACACCAAAAGGTGAAGTTACAACGCTAGACGTTGTGGTTTGGGCACCGCTTAGTCATTGTGGTGAACATCCCGCACAACATATGGGCGAACCCGTATGGGTGGATTGACGGAAAGGCGAGATAGCTAGAAAGGTTATTGTGATTTGTCGCCCAACTACATGACTACGGAATCATGTGGGGTAACGGGTAGACTATCTCTTGTGGGTAAAGTGTGCAACCTCTGCAGAGTCTAAACTGTTTAAATAAATTGTGCCTACGGTCAAAAGCGGACATGGGAATCATAACTTGAGTTAGTTCTATTTCAAACAACTTTGTGGGTGGTATGGAAAATGGTGGAAGGGCTCACCTAGCCCTGCTTTTGGATATTTTCCTGGTCGTCGAGCTCAGTGGTTGTGATTATTGGAGGCCGCTCCAATTAAAAGGATGCATTGGTAGAGTTTCCGCTGGATGGATTCTCTACTAAAATAATTATTGCACTTGCTCTCTTTATAAAATGAAATTTGTTAAAATGCTAAGTGATAGGACTTTGTAATTATGATATTTGAAAAGTTGCTTTCGCAAATAAAAGAACCCGAGCCACTCTTGTTAAGCCTTGCATGTATATAATTGCATCGTGTGTTGGCTCGCGAGCACGGTAGTAGTGCTCATTCTCGCTTCTCCCCCAACCCTTCAGATAATGAAGACGACGGAGACTACGCCTTCTACGATGGCTCAGGAGATGATGGACAAGGCTATGACGAGGAGTAGTATAGTCTGTAGTTTAGGTTTCGCCCAGTCTAAGTAGACCCGTTGGTACTCACACAACCGATATTATCCAAATTTCCCTTGGTTAATATCCGTCAGACCTGTGTCACCCGATTGCTTGCTGTGTGGGATGAGCCCTACCTTCCCTTTTGCTTTATTTGAGACTTGGTCGTTCTTTTGTAATGTAATATATTTGGCCTTGTGCGGCCCTTTTGTAAAACTTCGACCCGATGAGGTCTATGTTACCCTGTTGTAATATATTTGTTTCAGTTCACGCCTTGTATGAATGATTCAAAAATGTGTCTTGTGAAGTGCTAGCTTGATCCAGGAATAGCACGTTGATTCACAGAGGATTTGGATTCTCGAATCCGGTCCGGCAAATCGTATCGAGCATACTGATGTAGAGTCTTAGTTAGATTGGTCGTTGCCTTAAGGACTTGGATCTTATTTTCCAATATTATGAAAAACCTTGACAAAAACATAGCGTACTTATTGCTTCTACTCATCACTCTTAGTGCTTCACTTACCTCGACTTCACTTGAGTTTTCACTCAATCCCGATCCTTTCTCTCGTTTCAAAAATTGTAGATGGCTACCCCGTCGTCCGATAGCCCCTAGGACTTCTGCTCTCATGAAGTAGACGGAAACGAGTTCGTGGACATTCTTCGCCAACTCATGGTGCACCTGGGTTACAACCACCATCTTATCTTCAGAGGCCGAAAGACCCAGACCATGGATCAAGAAATCTGGACCATAGAAGTTTTCCTCTATGCAAGGGAGGGCGAGTTCAACACTCACATCTTTCGACCCGCGACACCCCAGAGCAGCTGTTCCGAAGCAGTCCAAGACGCAGCAAGCTTCGCCTGCAACCGCCTGATCCAGATGCACGAGGATTTCATGATGGAGACGCCCATCCACTCCTTCCGACCTCTCCAGGAGGGAGAATTCGAGCCCGAGATCTTCGTCGTCATGTTAGTCTAGGATAGCTAGCAGTGCTTGCTAGGCAGTCTTTTGGGTTGCAAGCACTTTTGTTTCTCCCTTTTGTAGACGAGGTGTATCCTGTGTCATGACTTAGCTTAGCATATAAGCTTTGTTGGTGAGTCATGTAACACTTAACCCCCCTTAATATGATGCAGCCACTCTCGGCTTTGTATTGTATTGTTTTTCCTCGCTGGTTTGAAGTTCTTCTGTGTGTTCTATAGAGGGCTCAGAAACCCTCATATAACTCCCTCATTCTTAGCCGAGTTAAGGCCCTCAGATGGTACCCAGAGAGCCGCCCCCAAGCCATGGTGCTTTTGCAAGAGGCCTCAGAAGAGGTCAGGTCGTGGTCGTGGCCGTGGTCGTGGTCGGGACCTATCTCCCCACCGCCAGCACCCAACCATAGCCCAAACAGACTCGAGTCTCCAAGCTATGAGAGCCAACAACAGGATGGAACACCAACAGAACTCCAAGTTGGCGATTTTCTCAGACAAGACCTCTAGCCTTCTCATCCACAAGTGAAGCCCTAGAAACCGAGGATTGACCCCACGACTTGAAGAACCCAAAGGATCACCCAAGAGAAAAAAACCGTCACTGTGAAGGCACTCGTGCCACTACAAGGACCCCAAAAGGCTATCACTTGCTTCTAATGCGAAATACTGGGACACTACGCCAACAAATGCCCCTAGAGGAAGCAAGGCAAGGAAATTAAATGTTTCCATTATGGCAACCTAGGACACCATGTGAGCAAATTCCCCAGTGGAATCTTGAAAAACCTACAAGGAAAGTCATCGTCACCAACCTCAAGATTGACAACAAAGAGATCACCAAGAGCCCCAAAGCAGAGGCAAGCCGCACTGCTAAAGTTTTATCCAACCCGAAGCTCGCCAAATGCTTGCCTTGGATGTGGCAAGATAGGACACGTCGCCCAATCATATCCTCCAATACGATTTAAATACAAGAGGAGCATGCTTTACATGTGGGCAATATGGACACTATTGCTACACGTGCCCGATTCCCTACATTATGGAGAAAAAGGACATCAAAGGACCAATGCCTTGTAGACTACCCCAATCGCAAAAAGACCACCAACCGGTGAATGCTCGATGCTTAAAGATACGTGCTTCCTCCGTGAAGGACAAGATCCTCGCCCCAAGGATTGCTCCTCACGCTTTATCGACCAAAGTAGCCGGGTTGCAAAGGATAAGTTTCAAGTTGCTATGAGCATCGTCATGAATTAAGTTGGCAAGACAACCTACCAAGAGGATGCTTCCGTCTTCCTCCTTTGTTCTCCTCGCCTAGTGTGCTTTTCCCTCTAGCCTATCGTGCTTCCCTCATCCCATCTTGTCGCTTTGAGAAATGATTATGGAGAGTGTTCAAATGAGTAAAGTCGCATGGAAGCCACTCTAGTTGAGCTTGACCGGTGTGTATGAGATAAAGCAAGATGGTTTTTGGAGATCATTAATGGAACTGATATGGAGAATTTTTAAGCGTTGTCAACGTGATAAATTCTTGTGAATACTAGAAAGCGATGGTGAATAAACCTTGTTTATGAAAGGTTTAAAGAATAGCAAATCGGTGGGTTATATAGATTATGGAGAAGGAAAATGATCATAAAGAGAAGTTTTGGTCAACCATGAAAGATATAGGAATCAAGTATCGATTTGATTATTAGGAGGATTGGATCTTCATCGAATCTTAAGTTGATTATGATGATAATTGGAAACTTGGAATCAAGATATATGAGCATTAAAGGAAGAAGAATGCAGAGAAAACCGGATTTTCATATTGATTTATGACATTAAAATTGGAAGAGTCAATTGAATCTTGATTGAATTATAGAAATATAATTATGGGATTGAATGATTATTGGAAATTGAATCATAAGAATAAGCTATTGTTAAGATATTGGATTATAGACCTATAATTGTTGGTGATTGAATTACGTAAATTAGACAATTGTCATAATTGAATATTCAAATATATGAGGGTTAACTATTGGACTGATGATATTGAAGTACGATTCTTATACCGAGGGATATTTTATTGACATTAGAGTTGGACTCAATAATTGTTGGATAGATGGTAATAAAATAATTTGGCGGATTAAATGTGAATTTATGGATTACAAGCAGTCTTTTGGAAGGTCCTTGAAAGAAGGTATTAGATTAGTGCAAAGACATTCCGAAGGGTTATAATTGATAAATATGCTGGAGGAATCAAGTGAATGATGTTGTGGATTTAGTCGAGAATTTTGGAAGAAGCAATTGCGTGATTATAATCCTTGGAAAAATTCCATTCCAAAAAGGGATAGAATGAAAATTTAGCATGATCTTGGAATTTATCGGATTGGAAGATGCGATTATTGCTACTAGATTCTGTGGATTTATGAAATAGAGAAATCATACAATCAAAGTGGAGAATCTATTGGATTATTTAAGCTTATGCCTAAGAAGGATTTGAGAATTATGTTATGATATCAATAGAATGTGAGATTTATTAAATGACTGGACTTTCTTTCAATTAGGTGACCTTATGCTATGCTGGAATGGTGGATCCCAATAATAGTGAGACTTGGATCCAGCAATTTGGAAGATAAAATTTATAGCTTTTTAGCTAGCACTCCAGTACATGGTTACGAACCAACAGTTGGCATCAGTTTACTAAGTTGCAGCGCACAACCGGATAGCTTACTTCATTGCTTCAGATGTGGACAAAGAAGGACACTTTGCCAACGGGTGCCCTCAACGCCGAGTCACCACCGTGCCTTCTAGCTTGGGAGCCACACCAGCTCACGGCAGACTTCAGCTCTCAGCAAAAGCCATCAGACCTTGTAAGCATCCAGGACCGTTTCCACGCGAAGCCAAAGCCAGAACCAAGTACAGTAAATGTGAGTTCTGGCTTCAGGAAATCAGTTTCCTCGGACATATTGTATCCGCAGGAGGAATACCAGTTGATCCGGCCAAGGTAGAAGCCGTGATGGATTGGAAACAGCCTACGTCGGTAACAGAAGTTCGTAGTTTTCTCGGTTTAGCCAGATACTACAGATGCTTCATAGAAGGATTCTCAAAGCTCTCCAAACCAATAACCCATTTGCTTAAAAAGGAAAAGAAGTATGAATGGACCGAGGCTTGTGAGAAAAGTTTCCAGGAATTGAAGAAGAAATTGACTTCTGCACCAGTATTGACCCTGCCAGACATTCATCAAGACTTTGAAGTCTACTGCGATGCATCACGCCAAGGTCTTAGATGCGTGCTTATGCAAGGAGGAAAAGTTGTAGCTTATGCATCCAGACAACTTCGCCCTCATGAAGACAACTATCCAACTCATGACTTGGAGTTAGCAGCAGTAGTGCACGCCCTCAAGATTTGGCGGCATTATTTGATTGGAAATCATTGCAACATCTACACGGACCACAAGAGTCTCAAGTACATCTTTACCCAATCTGATCTCAACCTTCGGCAAAGAATGTAACAGCCCAAAATTTCAATTTTGGTTAAAGTTTAAAACTTATTTGAAATTGAGAATTTTCTGAAATTTTTAAAGCTTGTCTTTAAATTGTTAAGGCCAAAAATAAATTCTAATTCAAAATCTATTATCAACTTTAAGTTAGAACCATTTTATTTGGGTTTAGAATAATCCTAGAGTCATTAATGAATTTTCCTAGAATTTTTAGGATTTATTTGCTATTTTCTAGAGCCTAAATGAATTAAACTGAATATTTAAAATAGAAAATCAAAAGAAAATCGCAAACAGTGTATGGGCCGAAACCCAAGGCGGCCCAGACCACCCTCACAAATTATCTAGGCGTGACTGCTGATCTAAATCCAACGCCCGCAATTACCGCCGCACCTCCCTATCTCTCTCTCTCTCTCTCTTCCTCACCACCAGATCCTAATCGGACGGCATCTAAACCACCACGTCACCTACTCCCAGACCGTCGGATCCAGATCCGACGGTCCCGTCATCTTCTCCCCGCCTTCATCCTCGCGTGACTAAGTCGCCTCCGCCATTTCACGCGTGGGCAAGCTTCATGGCGCTTCCTCCAACCGCGCGTCATATTCTCATACAAGACGAGCCCGCGCCCACCTCCGCCTCGTTCCCCTTCTTCCCCGCTTCAAGGCAGACGAATCGCCGCAACCGCCGCGCCACTACCCCCCCCCCTCCCGCCGCCGGACCTCCCGACTCTATAAAGGACGCGTCGTGAAGCCCTCACTCCACCGACGCCAACGCCACCACCCACTCGCTCCGCGCCCTCTTCGCCGGAATTTGAGTTTCCCGCCGTCCCGTAGCATTGAGCTCGATTCCGCCGCCGCCGCCCGACCTCAAGGCCCGCGTCCGCCACCGCCACGATCTCCATCGCGCGCGCGCCGCGAACCTAGTCGCGCCTCGCCACCTCGGAGAGCCACCGAGCGCATCTCGCCGTCAAGCGCAACTTCACGCCGCATCTTCCTCGCCACGGCCGCCTCGCCCTCGCTCGCCGAGTGGGTGAAGCGCCCGAAACCCGTGATCTCCTCTCTTTTCAGACATCTCACCGCCGCCGTCGCGTCAGAGTTCGGCGACTGGGTCCCGCGCGCTGCCGCCGCCATCGCGGGTTTTGCCACGCCTTGCGCGCCACGCAGCACCACGAGGCGCCACGTCGCCGTTTCACGACGTGGCGCACACGCCGCACACGCCAGTACCACCCCACCCGTGAGCCAAGCCCGTGGACTAAGTCCACGTGAGTCGTGTCTCGACACAAGGGCCCATTGTCGGTTTTTTTTATTCATTTATTTAAATCCCAAATTCCATTCAAGGCCACCTTGCGCAATAATTAGATTTTCTTTTAGAAAAATAATTCAGAAAATTGATTTAAATCACAAATTTAGGATTTAATTTGTAAAATTCATAACTTTTGCATTCTAATTCCAAATTAGGTGATTCCAATTTCTAAAATTTGATAAAATTAATACCTAGCTAAATAAAATATAAAGATTTGAATTGGAATAGGTTTAAACTGTCTGTTTGAATTTGAAATAATTTAAACTACTAATTTAGGAATTAAACTTGTAAAATTCATATCTTTTGAATCATAATTCCAAATAGGATGATTTCAGTTGCTAAAATCTTAGAAAACTATTATCTAACTAAATAAAATATAGTTATTCAATTAGGAGTCCAGTTTAGTTCTGTTTTAGAATTTAGAAATTCTTTCAAATCCAAATTTAGGTTAACATTTGTAAAATTCATATCCTCTAATTCCAACTTCAAATTTAGTGAATTAAATTTCTAAAATTTTATAACAAGATTATCTAGCTTAATAAAGTAAGATTAGTTTATTTGGAATTAGTTTAAATTGTCATTTTGAAGTTGAAACTATTTAAATTGCAAATTTAGGATTTAAACTTGAAAAAGTTATATCTTTTATTTCCTATTTCTAAATTGAATGTTTCAAACTTATAAAGTCTTATAAAATTATTATTCAGCCAAATAAAATATAATTATTTTATTTGGAGTTAGTTTGAACTATTGTCTTGTCTTTATTTGAATTTCAATTGATTGTCGTATTTTCCGCTTAGATTACTTACGATTCCGGGAATTTGATTCTTCCGAAGAATTAGAATTTCAAGACTTCAGCGAAGGCAAGTTACACTTTGACCATGTTGCACCTACTATGTTAAAGTTATTTAATTCAGTTTTTAAAATTATTATTGCATGCATATTTTTAGTCAATTATTTTAATACCTTGTTTAAACGCTTAGTTATTCCATTTGTTGTTGTATGGCCGACTTTTGAATATTGAAATGTCATCCCTTGTCACCATAGATAAATTGTTTGGAAATGCTTAGCAAATGCTCAAACCATGATTTTGATTTTGGGAGGATTTAGCCAAACCAAATCATTACAAATTTGTTTAAACTTGAACCTATGGTATTGTTTTACCATAGCGTCGATGTAAAGGTGGTTTTACTAAATAAAATAAAGATGGTTTGGACTTGGGTGCAACGGATGAAAGGTGGGTGCAGTTTATGCACGGGTTTAATCTGTTAGGATTAAAGCCTGTGGTTTAATTGGAAAGACGCCAAGTCAATTAAGGACCGGCCTTTGAGCGCCTTTGCTATGCCAAAACGCATACCACCACATGTCCTGTATGGGAAGGACTCGCTTAATAATTTGGGATACCTCATAGATATTCGTGCCATGTTGTATGAGTGGGTGTTGGTTAGACAAGAGTCCCACATGGCGCAAGAGGGGCTCCTGAGGATGGTTAGTCCAATGGAAGCGAAACCTTAGCGGGCATGAGTATTGTGAGGTAGATCATTGTAACGGCCTTGTGATATTTGCTCACACACGCCCTAGGAAGCGTGGATTGGCCGACACAAAGGGTATAATATCTCGTGTGGGTAAGCTGCATAAACTCGCAGAGTAGAAACTATTCAATAGCGCGTCATGATCATGGACATGCTAGCAAAGCCACTTTGAGTTAGACTTGCTTTTGGTTTTAAAATGGCTTCAACAGATGTTTTCGGGATGGATAGTCCTGGGGAAAAATTAGGCGGTTAGCCATTGTGATTGGAGGATATCCATCACCTTTCTTGGAGGTTATCCACATTATTCCATTGTCATTTAAAATATGATTTTAATTAATGTATGAAAATGGCCTTGCAATCTAGTATGATTATTTAAATTAAACGGCTGCTTTACGCAAAATAACCCTGTCCATATCCTTTGTTTACCTTATGCATGCATTACAATTCCATATTGGTGTAACTTGCGAGCACTAGTAGTTGTGCTCATGCTTGCTTTATGCAACAAAATTTCGTGAGAAGACTTCTATCGACGGTGAGGACACCGACGCCTAGGTTCGCTTCCCCTGACGATTACTGTGGCGGATCGTTCGCCTACTACTATCTTTTTATTTCCTCTGTGTTATTTACTTCTTTATTTGGCTTCATGCCCAATTGTATCGAACTCTGATTTACTATTAATGAAATGTGAGATTTGGTTATGTTATCATTTTTGTAACTGTGTACACCGGAAATCCTGGACTGGTGTATGAACACAGAGGGTTCGGGATCTTTTGTTCCCGGGTCCGACAAAGAAGATGGTTAGAGTTAATAAAAGATTACAACTTGGATGTCCATTATCATCCCAGAAAGGCTAATGTAGTCGCCGATGCATTAAGCCGCAAGTCATACTGCAATAATGTTATGATTCAAGAACACCAACCTGAGCTCTATAAGGAATTCGAAGCCCTCAACCTCTGTTTGATAGAGCAAGGTAACTCAGACGCCATGGAAGCACATCCAACTTTAGAAGAGTAAATCAAGGCCGCTCAAAAAGAACACCCTGGAGTCCAAAGATTCAAGCGTCTCATGGCTAAAGGAAAAGCCCCCAAGATGATCGAAGATCAGCAAGGAATTCTATGGTATGGGACACGCCTCTTTGTTCCCCACCAAAAGGAACTCAAGGATTTAATTCGAAGAAGCCCACACCAAAGATATACCCTACATCTAGGCAAGACAAAGATGTATCAGACATGAAGATTTTGTACCGGTGGCCACGCATGAAAAGAGATATCGCCGAGTATGTAGCCTGTTGTGATGTATGTCAACGAATCAAAGCCGAACATCGGCCGCCAGGATTGCTTCAACCCTCGCAAATTCCCGAAAGGAAATGGGAAGAAATTGAATGGATTTTATTACGGTCTACCCGAACCAAGTCCTGATGCGACTCAAGATGGGTTATAGTTGATAGATGACCAAAGTAGCCCATTTTATCCCAAAGAAGACAACCTACAAGGGAGACAAGTTAGCCGAGCTATACATGGCTCAGTGTTGTGTCTACATGGAGTACCCAAGAGGATAGTCTCCAATCGAGGATCTCAATTCACCTCACATTTCTGGGCTAGTTTACATGATGCCCTTGGTACACACCTTGATTTCAGCACAGCATATCATCCGCAGACCGATGGTCAGACAGAAAGGACAAATCAGATTCTAGAAGACATGCTTCGAGCTTGTGCCTTGGAATTTACAGTAGACTGGGAGAAATGTCTGCCGTATGCCAAGTTTGCATACAATAACAGTTATCAGTCAAGTCTAAAAATGTCCCCATTTGAAGCACTTTATGGTCGAAAATGCAGGACCCCTCTGCATTGGTCAAAATCAGGTGAAGGATATATATTTGGACCGGATACCCTCAAGCAAGCTGAAGAGAAAGTTCGACTAATCGAGATCGCCTTCAAGCCGCTCGATCCAAGACAAAGAGTTATGCCGACAACCGTCAAGGAAATTGACTTTTGAAGTTGGAGACGTTTGATACCTCAAGGTATCCTTACTTCGTGGAACTCGAAGATTCAAGGTAAAGGGCAAGCTCGCCCCAAGATATATAGGACCGTTTCCGATTACCGCCAAGCGTGGAGAAGTAGCCTATCAGCTAGAGCTACCGGAACATCTGTCAGAGGTTCACAACGTGTTTCACGTCTCCCAGCTCAAAAAGTGTCTCAGAGTACCTGAAGAGCAGACACCTATTGAAGTCATCGCCCTTCAGCAAGATCTGACTTATCCAGAGCATCCGATCAAGATCCTCGACGTCATCGAGAAGCGAACGAGACACCAAGTCTTCCGCCTTTGCAAGGTCCAGTGGAGTCACCACTCAGCCAAGGAAGCCACCTGGGAACGCGAAGATCAATCAAGCAGACTACCTGCTTCGTTTTGAGCGATCCGAATCTCGGTCGAGATTCCGTTTAAGGTGGGTAGGATTTGTAACGATTTTTGGGGACTTACCTCCCACCCGCCATCCTCCGTCTTTCCCTCCTCCCCTTCCTGTTCTGCGCGTCACCGGGTCAAGAGCAGCAGAGGTCACCGCTCCCATCCTTCTCCGTCGCGACGCCTCACCAACTCCCGCAGCTTTCCGTGGAAGCCGCACTCGCTTCGTCGCCTTGTCTTGTCGCCACACCAACCCGTCGCGTTGCCGCCACTTGCCGCTCTGTCTTGCCGTCGCGCTTCGTCACACACGCACGCGACGCGATCACAGAGCCACCTCGAGCCGCCGACGTCCTCGCCGGCGCTTCTTCCGCGCCAAGACGCTGCGTCCTGCCTGCCGCCTCGGGACCGTGCTTGCTCTCCGACCGGACCTCGTCCTCCGCGCCATGGCCTCCTATAAAGCTCCTCCTCCTCTTGACCTCCCACGCCGCCCGAGCTCCGGTAAGTCTGCAGCAGAGCCAGCCGCGCTCCGTGGGCGGTCGCGCCGCCTCCACGCCTCGCGTCGCTCCGGTGAGCCCCGCCTCAACAACCGCGTCACCGGCATCCCCGCGACATCCCGGATCCCAACCCCCACCTCCCTTCGCCGTCCTCGTCGCTCTGGTGAGCCGCCTCCGCGCCTCCTCGTCCTCACTTGTGTGCCGCTGCGTCGCCCGCTTCGCCGCTTCGAAGCCGGCTTCACACCTGCCTGCCTCCCGCCGTCTTGTTGCCGGTCTTCCTCATCTCTCGCCGCTCCCTTGCCCGCTGCCTTGCCGCTTGCCCTTATATCTGCCGCCAAGCCTCCTCCACTCTCCCCAGGGCTCGCCACCACCCTCCTCCCACCCGTCTTGTTGCCGGTCTTGCCCTCCTCTCGCCCGCTCTGCTGCCGCCGCCGTGCCACAGCGCCGCCATAACGCTGCGCCCATGGCCGCCCTTTCCCCAGGCCGCTGTCGCCTCACTTGTGGCCGCCTCACCACCACTGCCGCCACCACGCCACCGCCCCGCCTCCACCCGTCTTGCCTCCTCTGCCTTCCTCTGTTTTCTCGTGAGGAAGAAATGGAATGGGAATTGGGTTGGAATTTGGGACCGATTTGGGAATAAAACTTGTTTGAGGCCCACATGTCATAGCCAACCTCCCTCCCATGGCTGCCAAGTGGGCCCGTGCCCCACTATTCCCGTGGACCAGCCACCCTCACAAGACGAGCTCGGTCCACCACACCGT
The DNA here is from genome assembly GCA_036346405.1 of Phyllostachys edulis. Classification (NCBI taxonomy): domain Eukaryota; kingdom Viridiplantae; phylum Streptophyta; class Magnoliopsida; order Poales; family Poaceae; genus Phyllostachys; species Phyllostachys edulis. Next base: position 122,182,713 of record CM070546.1, read on the forward strand.
GCCGTGGACCACCGCTTATTTCCTCTTTTTCTAAGTCATTTAATCTTCAAAAATTCATATCTCCTCCATTTCAACTCCAAAATTATGAAATAAATTTCTAAAATTTGTAAAATCAAGATCTTGCTAATGGCATAGGACTTGATTAATTTGGAGTTTATTTATTGTTCCTTATTTATTTATTTGCTCTCTTTGCCGTTGTGTCTTTTTTCGGTATTCTCGCGCGATTAGGATTTGAAGACGCCGGTGACCCTCGTGTTGATCAAGACCAAGACTTCCAAGATCCCCTAGCTTTTAACCAAGGCGAGTCAATACTTTGACCATATTGATCCTACATTTTATGCAAATTATATTCGTTTAAATTAGCAAAATTGCATGCGTTATTTCTTTATCAAATGTATGTTAAAGCTTAAGGTAGTTAAATGCCCACTTGATGTTTAAATAATTATTATACCATCCTTGATAACTTGAATCCATTAATCCTTGTCACCCTAGTAACTATATGGTAATACTAGTTATAGGTTGTACTTAAGCGACATGCTAGTCTTGCTTAAGTACCGGGATATTAAAATATCCCAACCATCATTTCCTCAAAACATAAAATGGTTTGGGTAGTCATTGGTGGTCCATTGGCTAAAAAGGTGTGGAAAATAAATTGGTTTTTCCTCCTCAAAACCCTAATGCTAGCTCTATCTGGGCGGATGGTGAGGTGGTGGGTGCTCAGGGAGCACATGGTTGGTTGGCTTGTGGAAAGAACCGCCCGAGATAACCCTAAGGACTTAATCTTGTCACGACCTCTGTGTTAAACAAGTACAACCACAAGTCGCAAAGTGCAACTTGGCTTAGTAAAGTTATTAAACCTTGGATGTCATCTCACTGGAGGGGGACGAAGAACGTACAAGTGCGGAGATACTCCGGCTTGGAAGGGACACCAAAAAGGTGAAGTTACCAGCTACGCTAGACGTTGTGGCGGGGCAGTGCGTTAGTCGTTATGGTGAACATCCCGCACAACATATGGGCGAAACCCGTATGGGTGGATTGACGAAAGGGCGAGATAGCTAGAAAGGTTATTGTGATTTGGTCGCCCAACTACATGACTACTGAGAATCATGTGGGGTAACGGGTAGACTATCTCTTGTGGGTAAAGTGTGCAACCTCTGCAGAGTCTAAATCTGCTTAAAGCAGTAGTGCCTACGGTCAAAGGCGGACATGGGAATCATAACTTGAGTTAGTTCTATTTCAAACAACTTTGTGGGTGGTATGGAAAATGGTGGAAGGGCTCACCTAGCCCTGTTTTGGATATTTTCCTGAGTCGTCGAGCTCAGTGGTTGTGATTATTGGAGGCCGCTCCAATTAAAAGGATGCATTGGTAGAGTTTCCGCTGGATGGATTCTCTACTAAAATAATTATTGCACTTGCTCTCTTTATAAAATGAAATTTGTTAAAATGCTAAGTGATAGGACTTTGTAATTATGATATTTGAAAAGTTGCTTTCGCAAATAAAAGAACCCGAGCCACTCTTGTTAAGCCTTGCATGTATATAATTGCATTGTGTGTTGGCTCATGAAACACTGTAGTAGTGCTCATTCTCGCTTCTCCCCAACCCTTCAGATAATGAAGACGACGGAGACTACGCCTTCTACGATGGCTCAGGAGATGATGGACAAGGCTATGACGAGGAGTAGTATAGTCTGTAGTTTAGGTCTCGCCAGCCTAAGTAGACTCATATGGTACCCAGCAGACAACCGATATTATCCAAATTTCTTGGTTAATATCCGTCAGACATGTGTCACCCCGCGCTTGCTTCGTGTGGGATGAGCCCTACCTTCTCTTTGCTTCCGCTGAGACTTGGTCATTCTTTTGTAATGTAATATATTTGGCCTTGTGCGGCCCTTTTGTAAACTCGACCCGATGAGGTCTATGTTACCTGTGTTGTAATATATTTGTTTCAGTTCACGCCTTGTATGAATGATTCAGCAATGTGTACTGTGAAGTGCTAGCTACTGATCCAGGGAATAGCACAGTGATTCACAGAGGATTTGGATTCTCAGAATCCGGATCTGACACATTAATCTAAAGTAAATGGTGATCAAGCACAACATCAACATAGAAAACCACCCAATTTTTAAGCATCAATATTCAGCACATTTTCATGTACCAATGGAGAAGCTAATCCATGTACAACACACCATTAGCAATTCATGAAAAGAGTTGTATTCTGGCATTCCCCATTCTGCCAACTTCTACTTGATTGCTCAAGAAATGGTAGCAAACGTGAGCCAATATCGCATTCACAAGCCACACTAGATAGTAGATCATCTAGAAAGCTCTTGAGCGGTATTATGCCATTTTTTCCTTTGACAAGGGCACAAGGCTTTCTTCCGCTGAGCGACCATATAACGGAACATGTGAGGACCTTCTGTAGTCATCCAAATGAGACGAAGCACTGTCTTGTCAAATCATACATGGTTATAACTTTGATCACTAAATGAAGGACAATTGCGAGGAGAGAGTACCTTTTTTTCAAGGATGTGCAAAAGCTTTACACATCTTTCATTAGATGGAAGAAACCGAAAGATCCGAAGAAAACACCACAGTTTTAGCTACAAGCTAATCCACCAGCGACTTCTACCAACAAAACAAAAACAACTACTCCTCTGAGGCAGTGACCCTACGATGCGCCACTGCCACATGCCATTGTTGATGCTCTTGGAGAGCAAGCTGGAGAATCTGATCACTGGAACTAGCCATGTTGTTGAAGATCCTTTGATTGCACTCCTTCCAAAGCATCCAAGAAACGGGAATGATACACTCATATGTTTCCTTTCTACGGCTCCTCGGTTGAGAAAGCCAAGCAGTCAACCAGTGGTCTTGAAGGGTATGTTGCCCGCTATGAACTGGGCACTGAGAACCAGTCTGAACTATAAAGCGAGCCCAAACTTGCACAGTGATTGCGCAATCTACCAGAAGATGGTCGATGGTCTCTTCACGGAGCCTGCAAAAAACACAAACTCCCTTATTTTGCAGACCGCGACGCCTCAGGCAATCACAATAGCCAGCCACATGAAGACTTTGCATTTTAGAGGCGCCCTAGCTTTCCAGATAGCCTCAGCACAAGGAAACTTTGTCGAACCTATGAAGAAAGCCCCATATGCCGATTTAGCAGAGTAGTGACCTGAGGATTCCCAACGCCAGCAAACTGAATCGACCTCATCCTGAGCAAGACGAATTTGTTGCAACCTATTCCCCGGCTGCATAACCTCCTCAACCACTTGGGCGCCTGGCTGACCCTGGATGTCCAAAATTCAATCATCATTGCTAAGGGCTTGAGCCACTGTTCTCTTCCTTCAAATCGAAGGAGGGACCAACTGGACAATCGACGGCGCGAAACCTTGAATTGAGCAACCGTTCAGCCAGCAGTCCTCCCAAAACAACATGTTCTCACCATTGCCCACTTTGACCATGATGGAGGCCTGAAACAAGTCATGCTCCTCTCAGTCTGGAAATGCAACCTTCCCCAAGGACAAGCATCCCACGTTCTCTGTAGCCATTGCCAGTGAATGCGCATGGCTTACCCTAACACACTCAAGTTGTGCACACCGAGACCTCCTAAGTGTAAGGGACGGCAAACTACCGACCATACCACCAAGCAATTACCTCCTGAAACATGTTGTGATCCTTTCCAAAGAAACGTCCGACGCATCTTATCAATTTCTTTGATGAGGAGAGAGTACCTGGAACGTAGAAAGCCATGGAAAGAGCAGATGCACAGAAGTAGTTGAAGGAGAAATTCCATTTATTGGGCATCCTAAGGCAGTACTTCACAGATGCCTGGCAGTAGTCACAAAAATAAATAAAATAAAGCAGTTAAATAAGACTGTTATCAAATGACCAACATGGGGCCTCTTCCTTTCTTAATTTTTTTTTCAATTACCCTCATGTAAGGCAGGGCGACGTAGATTAAGCCAACCTCACTAACCATACCAATAGGATAGAATATCGTAAAGGTGATGTACCTGCAAATAATTAGTACAAAAACAATGATGCAGGCCACTTTAAGAATTTACTGAAAAGTCAATAAATTTCTTTTGAAGTTTGTGATAAATAGTGGGATTTCTTTTGAAGCAGTACCAACCTAAGCCATAAGAGCCAGAAAGGTGCAAACCCAAATGCCTCCTTCAGAACAAGTGCTTTCGCATCCAAAACTTGTTCTAAAGCTCACAATCTGTCTAATATGAAAAGATTAAGACTTGCTAGTTGCTAGTAATGAACCAATGATACCTCAGGAAAGCTCCACAAGATGCCCCAGGTACCATACAACCTTGCACTAATTTGTGGAAGAATTGCGGAGACTGGAGACCTCGCGAACCCTTCCAGCAGTTCAGAATATCACAAGTTCACAACAGTGATATAAAATGAACAGAAACCAAAGAGTGAAGGAAAGCAATATTGTTTTGAAAAATAATTGAATCTGACAGGATATTTCTCAAAATTAAAACTTGTCTTTGACGTGTTCACAATCTAGGCTTCTGTTTGCATCATAATGTTTTGAGATGATTGGAAAGGAGGCTACAAGGAAGAAGGGGTACATATTAGACTGCATGATAAGTGAAAGTATATATATTCAACGAAACTACAGCAAATTTTGTATTGTGTGTGCACCAGAAAGGACCTTTTTACCATTTACCATGAATAAGTCTAGTATGAAGCATGAACAAATTATAACGCAAAATACCCGGTACACGTTAGGCCTAGAGTGTTTCCTACTAAATGTTTTCCACCCAGCAAAGCTTCCAGATGCTAATTAGCCTTTCAGGCTCAATCAGAAATCTCTTTTTTATTCCCTTCTTTATGAAGTAAAAGGTTAAACATGAAATAGCATGCAATAACCTGTGCTGAAGGTTTGTTATCTACATTGTTACATTTATTTTGTGTTCTTTACATTTCGGATTTAAGTTTAACCAAAATAGCATGCAATAACCTGTGCTGAAGGTTTGTTATCTACATTGTTACATTTATTTTGTGTTCTTTACATTTCGGATTTAAGTTTAACCAACTTCTTTTTCTTGTACAATCCACTTTCATCCTTTCTTTTGGAGGGATTTTCTGGAATGGAAGTCAGTTTCCATAGAATTTGCACACAAGACAAACCCCAGGCAGGTACACTACAATCAGGGGCGGAGCTGGGCCTGGGCCTCTCGGGCCATGGCCCCAGGCCCAGCGAAAATTCCTTGGTAAAAATCAAAATGGAAACTGTAAAATGACAGCTGAAATATTAGTTTGGGCTTAAATGCACTGGGCCAGCCCGAGGCGTGGGCCGGCGCTGGCTACGCCCTTGACTACAATTCTCTAGATTGACAAGGATAATGAAAACAGCATAATTGGGAGAGAGAGAATAACTTACCTACAATCGAATGAAGAATCTGCGCTACCAGCAACACCATCACTAGGCAAACACAAAAAGTTTAGTACCTCACAATCTCCACGTGCAAATAAATAAAAAAAAACTGCTAAGTCTTGAACTAGGATACAACAAGGAATTCAACACAAAGTTCTTCTAGGGCAGCAGAAACATAACACTGAAGTTGAATAATTGCAATATTTCCTATGACCCTTGGTAACATTGCATCGGCGCGCAAGCCAATTTGTTTGATTTGTACCACCTTTCTCGGATCACAAAAGGCATCTTTTTGTGTGCACTTTACTCAATTCAGAGCAGTGATCCTACTTAAGTAGATCAAAACTACACCTTGAGAGGTTGAACAAATTATATAGCTGCGCTAAAAGTTATAATTTTACTGCGATAAAAAGAGAAAAGGTAGACCTCCATGAAGGCGGCTGTCTGCGCGAGCTGCAGTGGCCACTCGACGGCGGCATAGACTGCCTAATGCCCGCTCTCCAACAAAGCCAACACCGTGTAGTACAACACCTGCACCCTGCAACATCGAATCCAAGAATCCCAATCAAACCTGCAGGCCCGTCCAATCCAAGAAACGGCCAACAAATCAATATGCAAGAAGAGAAAGATCCATCTGGAATTCAAAAACAGCAGGCGGAGCAACCGACTATCCGGACAAGACAGTCCGGTTGTAGACGGAGAGGTAGAGCAGCCGCGCCACCGCCCCGACAACCGCCATTGCGGAGTTGCAGGGAGGAGGAAGACGCCGAGATGGGGTTTGCCTTAACGTGGTAGCTTAGACCGGGATCCCAAATTACGCCACCAATTGATGGACACTCATGATATGCAGTCATACACTATCAGCATCTTGGCTGTGGCTTCCTCGGATTGGGATTAGAATTGGGGAAATGATATCATACATGCTTACGATGTTTTGAAAAGATCGGAAGCTTCGGTCCCCACTCTTCCACCCACCCATTCTCAATCACCCACTTATTACACCGCTCCTTTCAACTTTATCTCTCCATTCCTCCCGATGAGTGCATTCCTCGTCTCTCTATTCCTTCACCTTTTTCTCATTTCTTTCTCCCTCTTCTCACCTCACTGAGCATATATCTCCTATAGAGCCCTGCTCCTTCGGCACCGGCCCCGACCCGGTGCCTCCTCCCTCAGGTGCCACCGGCACCGCCGGCCCCCGGCGCCTCCTCCCATCGGGTGCCACCGGGCCCCCTGCGTCTGGCAGTGGCGGAGTCAGGAATTTAGCAATAGGGGTGCACACTTTAAGGTTGAAAAAAAATCTTGTACGATACATATGTAATTTCAAAAGTCAAACACAATTACACAAAAAAGTTCAAAATTAGTCAACAATACAATAAAAATAGTTCAAATAAAATCTTACATAAATAAAAGAGTCTTAAATAGCTAGTGGAAATCACAATACCACACGATGCAATCTCATTCCTTAGAAGCACTTGATTATATCATCATCACTAATCTTCGAGAAGATATCTCACTCTATAAAGGTGACTAAATAATCATTCAGTACTTAATTGCTCATACTATTTCTCAACTTGTTCTTCACAAGATTTATCGTCGAAAATACTCTTTCAACGCTCGCTGTTGCCACCGGTAGAAGCAATACCAATTTGAGAAGCAAGCACACTAACCTATAAATATCATGCTTTCTTGTTTCAATAAGCTTAGTAGAAAGCCTACCGAGATTCTTTAGACCCTTAAATTTATCGTCGCTTCGCATATCATCAATGAAGTTATCAAGTTGGAAAAAAAAGTCTCATTAAATCTGTGCTTGAAAAATCATTGAGATAAAAGTTGGCAAGGCTAAGCACTTTGTCCCTATCATAAGAAGCAAATGAATTCAGAGAATTTAAAGCGGACATGCAAACAAACAACTCCATATTAGCCTTGTCAAACTGATTGTCAAGCTCTTGGAGAACATTATCAATGATGCCAAGATACACTTCTCTTCTAAAATGATCATCATTTGTTTGTTTTGGGTAAAAACGTGATGATCTTCCATAAGGCACATGTCTACCATTCGGCTTAGGAACTTTGATGTCATATTTAGTGCAAAATGATGTTACCTTTTCTTGAAGAAATTCTTCTCACCCATCATACCTCATTCATTGCATTCTATCATTAGCCAAATTAACAAGTGCTATAGCATTAATAATATCTTGGTCTCTCTTTTACAAAGACTGGGACAACTCAGCTGTGTATCTAAGTATGACAAACACCAAGTATGCATTGAAAACAAAGTCAAATGACTTAAAGGCTCTCACCATAGCATGTATTTTTAGCCAATCATTCTTATGTGAGGGGTCTTTTCTAAGTTGTATGAGTACTTTGCGGATTGTTGAATACATACCAATAATATGCAAAATAGTTCTATAATGAGAACCCCAATGAGTGTCACTGGGCCTAGCTAACCCCATCTTTTGATTTAATCCCCATCCATTTTCTATCTCACTCAATTCTAATACTTTCAAAACTTCTTAGGTTGAATTGCTGAAATTTGGCCAATGCGAATACCAATTACTCATACATATATATAGTTTAAAAAAAATACACAAAATTTTGGGAGTGCATGTGCACCACAGCACCCCTGCCGCCCCATGGCGCTGGCAACTCAAGGCCGCCTCGACTCGGCTTCTCCCCACGCCTCTGTCCTCCTCCTCCTCCCAAGATTCAATTTCTTGGCGTCAGATCTCGTGGCGCCACCGACCCGTGTTCTCCTCCTCGCCCAGCTCCCTCTGGTTCCTCCCGCCTCTCTGGTCCACGCCACGGCCCGGCCTGCCCAAAGACGTTGCTTCTGGCTTGTCTGAGAATGTTGCGACCGTTGAAAATTTTGTTGCAACTGTTGAAATTTTTTGTTGCAGGCGTTGTAAATTTTTGTTGCAGACGTTGAATTTTTTTGTTGCAACCGTTGTAAATTTTTGTTGCAACCGTTGAAAATTTTTGTTGCAAGTGTTGGCGCTCGGGCGTACGGCGCCGACGCTCGGACCGTACGTCCGAGCGCTAGTTGCTCCCTTAGAATTGAGTTAACCACTGCTCGAAATGATTTGACACAAAAATGGAGATCGATTATGTTGAAGTACAAGTGAATTGCTCATATTTTCTCATCAGTTTAAGCTTTTGGATGAATTGGTTGTTATATGCAACTCAATATGATATCAAAGCCAAGAGGTCTTGAGTTCAAGACCCGGTTGATACAATTAAGAAAATAATTGCAGCTCATTTTTATTCCAGGAGTGTTGAAGTATAAATGAATTGTCCGTCTTTCCTCATCAACTTAACATTTTAGGTGAATTGGTTGGTGTATACAAATCAGCAAATTTTGTCACAACAGCAAAAGGGTAGTACATAGATAGAACAACTTTTGTCTCTTTATGATTTCCTTTTCTCTTTTCTTCTTCACCTGTCTAAATGTAAGGCATATCATAAGTTCATAACTAGGTGATTAAAACAGTATGTTGTTATACATGAGGTAATGAGTTTGATTCAAAGCTCAGGTTGGTTATCCTGTATTCTCGAAGAAAAATAAAAGCTGTGCAGATGCCTAAAAGAGTATGACTGAAACGGCTTAACATCATGTATTGATGTACATGCATCAAGACCCCAATTAACATCAGCAGTCATCAGTCATAGAGTTATGGGGAGCAGGGAGAGAGCACATCAACAACTTTCCAAACGATAAAACTGTTCAGCTAACTCAACTGTGGTGTCAACAATTAACCCAACTAACTGGAAAGAAGAAGACAGCTGAGTTAGCCAATCCATTACTATTCTTCCGAATCAGATTATTCAGGACAACAGTGCATGATCCACCCATCCAAACCGAAACAAACACACTGAAAACAACACGGATCAATTAGCTTGCCATCAGCTGCATGTTGTGCACTCGTACTACTGGATCACACGATTCGTCTTTCCAAAACACCATAAATCAATCAGATGCAGCAGAGAGACCAATTCCTGGCTACAATGCAGTGGAGAGGATCCCCAATTAGGCGCGCAGTGGTTCACGCCCTTCCTCTGCCAACAAGGGAAGGACGGCAAATCCATAGTAAGAATGGACAATTGAGAATTTACCACTCCATACAGTGGTCTTCTACGTTTTGCCACTATAGAGAATGCAATTAGCGATTTGTCATTTCGTAGAAAATACAATCAATGATTTACCATTTTCGTTATTTCTCCCGGTTTTCCCCTTTTACGGCCACACGAAATAACCACACTGTCCTCTTCTCTCTTCCTCTTTTCTTTCTTCCTCCAGATACTCATCCCTTCCTCCTGACGAGGACATCCTGATTGGACCGATTACATAAGTAAGGGATAAATTAATTAACCTACAGGTGAACTTACTCTTAAATGATTTTAATCTTATTAATGGAAATATGTTACTGTCTAATAGTTTTATATTTTGTTTTTTCAGTTATACACATAAAAACATGCAAGACCGAGAACAATAGAGCAAGATGCATTGAACAAGATTTTTGTTGGCTGCAGCGTGGAGGATCGGTTGATTTTTATTAGCTGCAGCATGGAGGTTCGGTGGTTCGGTTGTGCCATGCAAGGCCTGCAAGCATGTGACTAATCGGGTCCCGCAACAAATTGGTTGCTCAGGATGACACGAACTAGAATTAGATGATCACCGTTCCTACGCGTGGGCCCAACCGAAGTTAGCTGTATCTCTTTCGGCCGTGGGAACAACAGAACAACATAATTCGGAATATTTTTATTTAGTTGACTATTGTGGTTTGTTTCCGTTTATGTTACGATGGTTGTATGAGTTACGACGGTGGTATCGAGTCGGCTATAAATAGCCCTATATTCCCTCCTTGTAACTTAGACCACCACGAATCAATCTATTATTTTCAGAGAAAATTATACGTTTAGTCTTCTTAGGGTTTGACATACAGTTACAACTTAGAGGGGGAATTGGGCGTTCTCAACCCCGTTATTCTTGTAATTCCTTGTGTTTTGTAGGAGCGGCGACACGTCTACTTTATGTGGTTGGGTAGATAGGATCACAAGTGTGTGGTTGTGCAAATTCTTTCACATGTTGCTATTTTGACAGTGGTTGGTGTCATCGGTTCATCAGGTTGCACGGATCTAAAGTTATTATCGATCTTACGTTATGAAGATCGGACATCCCCCGTATCACCTCCTCTCTTCTCTCCAAGCCAAACCGGCCTGGATCCAACTAGGGGCCGCTGAATCCGGCTGTCGCCACCGCCATCGACGCTTGGCCTCGCTGCCTCCAGTGCTGACTGGACCGCCGCCACATGAGTTGCTGCCACCGGTCTTTCTTGCCTCAACATTGCTCCGGCTGCCGCTGCGCCCCGGTCGGTGTCACTCGGGCCTCCCTCGGTCGCGCTGCTCCACCGCTTCGACGCTGCCGCCCTTGGCCTCACCTCGCACAAAGCTGCCACCGAGCATCAACAGTTGCACGCTACGCTCGGGCTCGGACTCCCTTGGCCACCGCCACTCCACCGCCTCGACGAGAGACTAGAGGAGGTTTTGGAGGAAGAAAGAAGAGAGGAAGAGAGACAGGAGGAAGAATGAAGAGCGGAAGAGAGAAGATGGGTAGTACCGTTATTTCGTTTGGCCGAAAAAAAGAGAAAACGGAGAGAAATAGTGGAAATGGTAAATCATTGACCGTATTTTAAATAAAAATAACGTAGAAGTCCATAGATTGTTATAATGATAAAACGTGAAGACCACCGTATGGAGCGGCAAATTCATGATTGCCCTTAGGAAGAATGGTAGATGCCTGGCAATCGGTCACACGGACATTTCGTAAAGCAAATGGAATCACAGATAGCCCGCAACCACCCCCTACCTGGCCGCCCAAATCCGACCCGCTGTTGCCAGAATTTTTTTTTAAAATAATCTATTTTTTAATCGAAATATCAAAAATATTCCGGCGAATTTGTTTTTTACAAAAATATACGTCTGTCGCCCAATGGTTGGGCGACTCGAGCGTATCGCTTGAACGGTTACGATCGCAAGACTGCCGCCCATACGCTCGCTTTAAAACCGCACAGAGGCGAGCCAAGCAGAAATTATTACAGTCGCCGCACGGTTGGGCGATAGGTTCCAGTCGCCCAACCGAAGCGATCAGATGTCCAACACCCAACGGTGCGGCGATCTGTTTCTACATAAGCACTACATGGTCCCCGGCGATTCGTTTAAGCGAGCCCAAACAATATCAAGGGGAAGAAAGAAAGAGAGGAGAGGAGAGGAAAAAGAGGAGGAGAGGAGAGGAAAAGGGAGGAAAATAGAGAAGGGGAGGATTGGGAGAAGGGAAGAGAAATTTGGATTGCGAGGAGGTAAGTTTGATTTGTTTTGTATCAGTATTTTTTAAGTAGGTATTTAGTTAGTTAAAATAGTAGGTATAAGTAGCGCCAGAGGAACATGTAGTTAGAAAAAAAAGTAGAAAATCGAAATATTGTTGATTTATACGTAAGTGTATTTTGTAGTGTATTTTTTGGGTAGGTAAATAGTTTATTTAGTTAAATGAGTAGTATCGTAGCACCCGTAGGAAATTATGGTTAGAGAAAAAAAAAGAAAATCCCGTAAGTTTGTTTTATTTTGTAGTGTATTCTTTTAGTGGGTAAATAGTTTAGTTAGATAAAATAATAGTGTAAGTAGCGCTTGTAGGAAACTGTAGTTAGAGAAAACAGAGTAGAAAATCGAAATGTTGTTGATTTGTATGTAAGTAGAAGCGATAAAAAACTTTAGAAAATCGTCAAACACCGAGCGCATAGTAATAAGATAAAATAAATAGATGCGCGGACATTCAACTATAGTGTTTGATAGGATACTTCAAAGGAATCGAAGTTTCGTGATACTTTTGCAAACATACGGAATGTAGAAATGTTATTTGCATATAGTCAAACCATTCGCATAACTATTAAAATGGCATACAAACTTTATTCCTTCGTAGAAGAATTGAAGCATCGAGGGCGTTTCTACGCCCGCCATGTGACTAGCCAATGCAATGCCGTAATGTAGTGTATTTTTGTAGCCGCAATGCAATGCCGTAATGTAGTTGATTTGTCGTGAAGAAAATTTATTTTGTAGTATAATTTTTGGGTACGTAAATAGTTTATTTAGTTCAATGAGTAGTATAATAGCACCAGAGGAAATTGTAGTTAGAGAAAAAATAGAAAATCGAAATGTTGTTGATTTGTATGTAAGTAGTAGCGATAAAAACTTTAGTTAGAGAAAAAATAGTCTGTGAGGGAGTATTATTAGTGTTGTTTGTGAGATGTATTGTAGTAGTGTTTGCAGGTGCGTGTTCGACTATTCTTGGGTGAATAATGCGTGACCGAAAGCATAAGAAGGATGAATTATTTGTATAAACTAATTAGTAGAAGTAAATTAGCGTCCGAATCGGATAATGCCCGCTATGGAATAGCTCGGTTTTTAGGTTGAATCAATATCGCATCACACGCTCATTGCGGCCTCGCCTTAGGGAATGAATGATGTCTTGATCATGCTGTCGTAGTTGTTTATTTATAGGCGAAGGGTCTTACAAATGTAAATTACAATGTAGCAAGATTTGCATGTCGCTCGCTATGAAATGACTAATTGCAATGTTGGAAATATTTGCGACCATACAATAAGTCATGCCTGCACCCACTACATTGAAAGTGCATTACGGTGTTGGCACCGCTCGTGAAGGTCCGTCGGTGTTGACTTGAGCAGCTTTCAAGCCACTCGTACACCCGGACGGCGAGAATGCACGAATCGAAGATGTGAAGCACCGGTCACCGCAGCCTTCTCTTTGAACCCCGAGGTGTGCAAATACGACATACAAGGGCTTTGGAGCCGGTCTTCCACGAACATCAGCTGGGAGTTGAGAAGACTGATGCGACGGCAAGGGTGGAAGGGCTTTGTAGAAGGATGTCGCGCCCGTGGATATGAGTGTGTGATACTTGTGCAACCATGCCCGAAAGAAGCTGTGCAGGGCCCCCCTGCCGGATATCATCTGGGTGTTGCGAGCAACTCGGGTGCCCAGCATGTTGGTGAAGAAGAGGATCCGGAGAGCTGTGTTACGAAGAGTTCAGAGAATGTTGCTTGTGATGAGCCCGATGCGGTACATACAGGAGAGGAAGATCGGGCACCGCATGGTGAGCCTACAGGACAGGCTGATGAAGGAGAGCATAGGGATTACATATTGTATCAAATGGAAAGCGATGACCGGATGGCCTTGGCTGAAGAGGAAGCTTTACAAGAAGACGACGAGGGCAGTTCCGATGAGGACGGAGCTCCCATCCCCCGGGAATGGAACAGATTTGACGCTGAGGGTCTATGTACGCACGACGAGCACGAATCGCCGTGGGAGTACCATGCCACGGAGGTTCGGTTGCACTCAATGTTTGCTGATAAGACATCCTTGCAGGATGCCATTAAGTCGGGGCTATGTCTATGCAATGGACGTTTGGTCGCCAAATCTAGCTAAGAGCAAGATAATCAAAATGCGAAAGCAGCCGGTTGTCCTTGGCGAGTGCACGCAAGATAGACCAAGTATGAGACTCACCGGATTGTCTCGAAGGTGGAGCCGCACTCGTGCATGCTCAGCAGTGTTTTGTGTAGACATCGTAACATAACGTCGACATTCATAGCTAATTTGATGTATGGAGAGATAGTGGAGAAGAAGGATATGGAGGCCAAGCACATTATGGTGGCTATTGAGAAGAAATTCAAGTACAAGATCAGCTATGGGAAGGCGTGGTGTGTGAAGCAGAAGGCTATGGAAAAACGGTTTGGATCTTTTGAGGCGGCGACGACAACCTTCCTCGTATGCTTGAGGTGTCCGCAGAGAGAAACCCGCACGCACATTGTCAGGAAGGACATGCCATCTAAAAATCCGCAAGGTTTTTTAGTAATGCATAGGGCCTTCGGTCCCTGCATCGAGACTTTTAGGCATATGCTGCCTGTGATCTCAGTTGACGGGACCTTTTGACCGGAAATACAAGGGCAGATCTCACGCCATAGGCGTTGATCGAACAATCAAATTTCGCCATTGGCCATCGCATTTGTCGAAGGTGAGAATTTCCACACCGGTTGTGGTTCCTTCAACATCTAAGGGTGGGAGTTGTTGAGCTCGCCCCGGTGTGTGCGTGATCCATGATCGCCACGCCGGATGTCAAGGCCATAAAAAACTTCAGAAGACCCGGAGGAGCCGTTCCTTGGCCGGATATGACGAGTAGATGGTGTATTCGCCATTTGGGGCCAACTTCTTCAAGAAGTTCCCGGCAACCCTTGGTGAAGCTATTCAAGAGGTCAAGCTATGCGTAACCAAAGAAGCGCAAATTTGACGCTTATGGGCGCCGCCGATTTAACACAAGAAGAAACACGTGGACGCGAGGAACCAAGGAGCGTAGTCTCGAACTCGCTGGTCCGGAGGCAGAGGACCTCGAGGAACATCGAGTGCTTCTCCCATTGGATCGAGGCCCACCATTGGACAAGTGGTCTCGCCACGATGACACGGACGGGCAAGGTAAGGCATAATGACCACTAACCTTGCGGAGTTGTACAACCGGTTCTTAGAGGGCTTGCTTCACTTCGCCGCCATCGTGGAAGGTGTTTCAGGTATTTCAGGAGAGGCATGCAAATGCCGCACTTCATGCCACGAACCTCAAACACCGTGATCGCCAAGATTACGGCATACATGCAGCGAAGACACGTAGGGCGATCGCACACGGTGTACGTGATGGGCAATATGGAGCATCGCTTGACGTGTTTTGCGGATAGAGCCGGATTTGGGACGGCTCGTTCTCTTGTCACCCACGAGATGTGCCTTGGAGATCATGTCAACGAGCCTAGTCAGACGTGCAACAAATCAAGCTCTTACACAAGCCATGCTCTCATGTGCTCGCCGATGCGGATTGTGCGATGGACCCTTTGAACTTTGTGTCCGAGTATTTCTTGAAGGAGAGGGTGGTGCAGCGTGGATCGGCGAGCTTAGGGGCTTGTGGTTATGGGTAACTTCGCCACCTTGGATATTGCAAATAGGATCTGGATTCAATCTTGACATGTCAAGGGTAGCAAGGGTCGCCGCCGAGTCGTCAGATACCAATGATATGGATGAAGCACAAGCCGGGCGTTGGGTAGACGCCGCGCATCGCGACTGACCGGGGCACACACCTGCATTTATGCAAGGCACCACCGAGGAGTAGGCACTACTATGGTTTATGTTAGCACTTCTTTCGATGTGCAAAGAGGGACCGAAATTGCAAATCAGTGTATATTGTCATTTGTACTTTGTATTGTTTATGTAACTGTTCTGCTACTACCCAAGTTTCATTTGATGTACGTAATGCCGTAAGACATGTATCGTATGTTGCACGTAATGTTTATTTAAGTGTTGTAGTACTATAACTTTTTTTCGTTAGTTTTTCAAAGACTGTCCTGGTAGCCTAGTACTCTTTTGATTTGTTTGTTTGCAAGTTAAATTTACTCATTCGTTACACTCGATGTTTTATTTCCGCGATTTGCTAACTTAAAGTTGTTTTGCGGTATGGCTCACGGATCGGATCGAGTTTCGCCTCGAGGAGCGCGATCGATCGAAAGTACATCGGCGCCGCGTCAGGTCCCTCATCCTACGGGCCGCCGACGCGATCGTGTTGGGGTGATCTGCACGCGACACCTCGGGTGGCTCGAGGCTAGACTCACGCCGACAGCGTGTTAGTATACGCCCACACTATCTTCTTGCGAACCGCACTTTTCAGATCGACCATTTGTTCCTTCGCAGTTGAGCGCCGCTGGTCTACTACCTATCGCCGGATAGTGCAGACACGGACGAGGACGAGCTTAAGAAGACTCATGGTCGGGCGACGACGGAGACGCCCATGCCGCCGTAGCAGCCACGACGCTTCCCGCTTGACCGCCTCCTCGCTATCAGCTCTTGTGGACCGTGGCGACCAGAGACTCACACTTTTCACCTCCCATTCGGGAGATGGCCCCTACCCCGCAGACGCCTCGCTTCTTGCCTCCCTATCGCGGAGGTGCCGCTTCCGCAGAGCCTCCGGACAACCGGGCGTGAGGACCTTCTCGCCAGTTTCAGGAGTCCTCCCACCGTGTTGGCGGCCGAGTACTACGCTCTTCCGGAGGCACAGAGGCACGCCCGCCTTTGCGGTGGTTGTCGCAGCTCCGCACGTGTTCCACACCGCGCTCGCTGGTAGTGTCGCTACCGTCCTTTCCGCATATGGGTCTTACTATATTCTTCGTTGTGCATGTGTCGAGCGGATGGACCTCACGCGACGACCAGCAGTGTCACGCCACCGAGGCGCATTTGTTGTGGTCGCTTGGTTGGGTCGTTCACCGCCATAGCCACGGCGACACCGCCGACGCGAGGCTCATCACAGACGCCAGTATTATCGCCGACGGGAGGGCCCCAGATCACCGGGTTCGGCCGCATTTGCCGCCACCTATCGCGGCTTGTGCGATCGTGCCTCGTGTCGAGACCGAACTCCATCCTCACGGGTGTCCTCTCCTACCGCAGCTTGTGGTCGTTGAGCGCTTTAGCCTCGGACGACCGTTGATGACAAACAAGACCGACGGCCGGAGATGTACAACGCAGACGAGGTGGACCGGCCGACGATCGCCCTACCTAATATGTTGTGTTCGCAGGTGTACAGCCACAAGACGCAGTGACACGGGCGACGAGCCGCTCAGGAGCGCCTCGTCACCACGGCGGACGACGTCATTGGGAGCCATACTCGCCAGAGTTACTTTCCGCACTCCCACGGCTCGTCCTCGCCAGGCTTATGTAGACCGAGAGTATTGGCGACCAGTAGGGTGCTTGTCTTCGACGCCTTCGTGGAGGATTACGGGCGCATCGTGTGATGCGCCAGCCAGCCCTTACCGCAGAGGTTCCAGATACGCTTAGGCGGCAGGTCCGAGAACGCACACTCGTGAGTAATCGGCATACATGAGTTGTTTTTGTTGTCGTCTCTTACGCACGACTGCTAACTACATGTTACGTCTTGCAGCTTTAGTAGGAAGGGAGTCCGCCGCGGCACGAACTGGGGGAGTAGGATGGGCCCGTGGGTAGCGCAGTGGGAGGATGCACTACAGGACCGTGTGCAGGAGGACATCCCCTACGACCACACGAGCTATGACGAGTACATTCGCTGGTACGCTCCGCAGACACGCATTTCGTGCTCGTGCTTTCGCCGCCGACGAGCCCGCACCACGGTCCCTAAGACCGACCGACACGTACCCTGTGCATTTAGCGCAGGACGTGCACAACGCGCTACGTTACATCCAACTCCGAAAATTTCGCTTGTGTTATCTGCCATTATAGTTTTCACCGTGTCTTCTTTTTCGATGTAGGCGGGCATGGTTGCCGAAGCTATGGCGGATCGCGACTCGTGGCCGCAGAGGTTCACAGACGGTGTAGAGGCACACGCGAGACACGCCCAGTTTTCCGCTGCTTTCGGCAGCAAAGCGGGCGACGATTTTGCCGTTGTCGCACCGTGCTCCCGGAGGTTGGCACGCTCCAACCTGGTTCACACTCCGTCCGTCCGCCGGCCCGTCCCAAGCAAGACCACAAAGAAGTGAGGGTCACCGGACCACGTCCCGACATCGACGCTACTTCGACCAGCCGCTCGAGAAGACCACCTCGACATCGACGCTACGACCAGCTAGCTCGAGCAGACCACCTCCGACACTGACGCGCCCTGAGGAGGCTGGGTCGAGCAGGACACGTCCGACAGTGAGGCGCACTGACGAGCCTGGCTCGAGCAGAGCACGTCCGACACCGGCAGCGTCGCACTACGTCGTGGCACAGTTCCGTGCGGACAGCTTTGTACACGCCATGGCGCTAGCCGAGGGTACATCACGCTCTCTGTATCGCCGACGCTGCTTTTTTTTTATTAAGTAACAATATTTTGATGTGCAGGTACATTGCCCTATGACGACGTGGACGCGCATCACGTGGACGCGCTGGACGAGGACGCGCAGGACTTTTTGGTGGACGAGGACCCGACACCTCAGCCCACACCTCCGTCCACACCCGCCGAGGTTCTCCCCACCACGGCTTCTCGGCGCTGAAGACTCCACACAAAGACTCAAGGTTGCCCACCCTTTGCCGCCTCTCGGTCCTCGCCGATCGGTTCTGCACCGTTTTTCCTCTCGGCCGAGGCCCCGACACTCCACAGAGGAAGGCGCCAAGCGAGCTCAGAGGGAGGGACGCGGAGGTGGATCAAGCGGTGGCGACGCGAGGGGATGTCTGGGGAGCCTTTGCTGGGGGGCTAGTAGGGGCGGCATCGACCGCTTAACATTTGTTCTTTATGTGATACTTATATTTTGCACTTAATATATGATGCCTGGATTACTTTTGCATTCTTCTGTATACTCTTTCATATAATGCATGTTTGTTCAATGCATGTCAACGCCTATAGCTTAATGCACACGACACCTCGATGCAAAAGTCAACTCGATAAATGGCAACTGCAATGACGCATCTACCATTTACTTACATACGTTACGATTCAACGTAATTGCGACACATCGATACAACATGTCAACTCGATAAAAGGCAACCGCAATAACGCGTTCACCATTTAGTTACATGCTTCATGAGATTCAACATAATTGCATACAGAAGGGGACACTAGCGACGTACGAGCTTCTCCGCCCCTCCCTAATTGTAGAAGGTGCCTCTCGCAACCCACATAGAGTGTTCTCGGTTAGGCGCCTCGGGCGTGGTCATTGTCTGTCGTTGTAGTGGTACGCACATATGCGGCTAGGGTTCGCACAAAGAAGATGCGGATCATAGGAACTTCCTATGTTCATGACCTTCTCATTGCCCCTCTCATGGCACAGATGTTGGCGGAGGTCGCCATTTTGCTCGTTCAGATCGTCAATTTGTGCCTCCAAATCAAATATTCGGTTCCACAATACATCCACGTACCGCACAACAGGTCGTTCATGGGGAGGATCAATCCAACGGGTGAAGTTGCATTTCGCCATCTGCTACAAGGGACGGTTAGTATGGACGATGTATTACCAGTAACATAAACAAAACTATTTACCCCAGAGTATGGGCATCGGAAGAAACGCCGTCCACCATCGAAAGGGCCGTCTATGGCTCGACGATAGCGTCCTCCCGTGTCCGCATTTCGCCACTTAGGTTGAGCACGCTTGTTCGGCATCAACCGATGGTTAGGGCCGAAGTCCTCCATCCTTTCGGGGAGAAGGTCCGGCTTCGGTGAACCCGGTTGGACTGGTCCCTAGGCATCTGCCATCGTATGTTACTGTCAAACGGAGAAGGTTCTTCCTTCTACGGTTTGAAGGGTCGAGTGGTCGTAATTTAACGTGGGCGTGCATTTTATAGGCCCGCGGGAGACTAACAAAGCGGGTTTATGAGTGATAAGACTACACGGTCACCTTTGCGCAAAGGATAAGACGACACCGGGCGCTTTTGCGATGGACAAGACTACACGGGCGCTTTTGTGCGATGATAAGACCAAAGGAGATGCTTTTCTGCAAAGGACAAGACCACACGGCAAGGCTTTGCAAACCGATAAGACCACATGGGCGACTTTGCGCGATGATAAGACCAAAGGAGACAACTTCTGCGGGACAAGACCACACGGCAGCTTTGCAAATTGACAAGACCACACGGGCGACTTTATGCGCAGATGATAAGACCAAAGGAGACAGCTTTTGCGCAAAGGACAAGACTACACGGCCCAGCTTTGCGACCGACAAGACCACACTTGCGACTTTATGCGCGAGGATAAGACCAAACGAGACAGCTTTGCGCAGCTTTATGGTTTAGGTTTAGGTTACGCTTTTCGATCGACTTGACAACCCTGACCACCTCGCCAGCTTTTAAGACCGAAAAGACAAGACTCTGTAAAGAAAGACGTGAAAACACTCTGCCTCGCCAGCTTTTAAGACCGAAAAGACAAGACTCTATAAAGAAAGACGTGAAAACACTCGCCGCCATTTTTCGCACCGATAAGACAAAGACTCCATAAAGCAAGCCATAACTTCACCGCAAAGTAAGACGTGACAACACTATGCCTCGCCAAACTTTTCGATCGACTTGACAACACTCTACCTCTTCACTTTTTCGTAATTAAAATACGTGACTCTCTACTGCATGAAATTAACCACACCATGCCAACCATGGAGCTTATAAAAGAGGGTTGAACCAAACCCAACTCTCCACAATACTACACAACACATACCCAAATATGGACTCTTCTAGAAACTTCTACGCGAGGTTGTTGAAGAAGCAAAAGTGGCTTAAGCGAAGAGGAAATAGTTACAATACCCAGATAAATCAATGAAAGATGCTCCAAGACCACCACGCTTTCCGATCCCGCAGTGTGTGTGGCTAACCCACAGAGATCATTCACCACACACCTGCACACCGCGCCAAAGCGTATTACACATGCGCGCATCACCGTAAGTGTTTCTTTCACAGACGATTTTCCTCTCCCAACGCTCAATTCCTTAAATTTTTAACTTCATCCCCACGTAATGGCAAACGAGATGCGCCGCCACTTCTTCCAAAGGATCGACGTCCGAGATGTACGACAGGGCATTCATCCAGCAGAAGTACATGCTGAACTACTCGGTGCGGGCCGGGAACTTCGTGACGGTGAAAACCTTACGCATCGGACCGTTAAAGAGGCAATCAAGGGCCCAAGATTTCCCGGCGTAATCCATATCGATGACGTCAGTTATCGATATTTTTACATCCTTATTACGTAATGTTTCCCTGTATGGTGTACTTACATCCATCATACAATCGCAGGACATGGACAATTTCGACATACCAGCCCGACGTGCACAGTCCCGCGACAAAGGCAAGGGAAAGGCTCATGGTTGACCGGCCACACAACAGATCCGGCCGCCCGGCGAATCCGTATGGACGACGTGAGTTACGAAGAATTTACATCATTCTACGATTTTCACTATACGGTGCCCTTACATCACGGAATCGCAGGACATGGACGACTTCGACATACCACCGACGTGGGCGATCCCCGCGACAAGGGCAAGAGAAAGGCTTATGCGGCCGAGTCTTACCACCACAACAGATCCGGTCGCTCGGCGTAATCCGACGACGACGTGAGTTATGAAGAATGTAAATCCTTTGCACAATTTCAAATATACAAGGCACTTACATCATGGAATCGCAGGATATGGACGACTTCGATATACCGGCCGACGTGGACACTCCCGCGACAAGGGAAGGGAAGGCGGCGAGGAGTTCAACGCCGAAATGGGCAAGGAAGGAAAATGGCCCCGGTCCACGCAGAGGTCGTCATTACGTAGTAGTCCCCCGTCTTACCCCTCATGTTTTTTACTATCCTCTAAAGGCATGTATACTTACATGGTCCGGATACTTGTGTCACAATGTACCGTAGTAGTAGCGATGATGACTAAAGCAATTAGCCGAACCATCATGCCATGTGACTACGTGTAACGTGCTTCTGTACGCGGACTCTAATGTAGTTCTGGTTCCAGAGACCCATCAAAGCAAGACTATATTGCAAGTATGTCTCTTCTAGTGGAATCCCGAAAGAACCATTCGCACCGACATTGAATCCTCCATGTTTTAGGCCATCTTCATAATCACAATGAGCGCTCTCATTTCTTCACTCATATTCTCAGATAAGCTCCATAAAGTACGACATCGACTACGCATGCATACATACGCATATACGCTCGAGACGACTTCATCGAGGAGAGACTCTCGCGATCGTAATATCACTTACCTTTGTATTTACATATCATTATCGTCTCAATCGTCCTCACAAAATTCAATGTAAATTTACCGCGACTACAACAATATACAACGATCATAAAATGTTATTGAAGTCGACAAATTTCAGACCCATGATATTCTACTTAAAATAACAAAATGCACCAACCAACATCGTGACAACACTATTATTTTCAAAATAAATAACATGATATAATCAGATTTGCTAAATTTAATTAACCTACAAAATGTAATATTCATTACAACCAATTAAACAAGAATTAAAAGGTAAAAAGCACGCGGGGGCTCCTATCGCCATAGGGTGGGCGACAGACCTCCGTCGCCGTAGGGTTGGGCGATCGACCTGCTGCTATCGTTAGGCGCGATCGCAAGCAAGATCGCTCGAGGATCTGGCGATGGTTTTAGTCGCCCAACTGCTGCGCTGATTAATTTCAATCGCCTCTACGGTTAAGCGACAGAACCGATTATGAATCTGTTCGGCGACTCCATTGAAATCGCTCAACCATTGGGCGACAGACGTATATTTTTGTAAAAACAAATATCACCGGAATATTTTTGATATTTCGATTAAAAAATAAATTATTTTTAAAAAAAATTCCTGTTGCCATGCCATCCCATGATGGCACGCTTATCCCCGCCGTTGGCTTGGCGGCTTCGCCGCGCCGCGCCATCCCCGGCTTCGCACCGGACCGCGGGGCGAGGGTCCTCGGCCCCCACTCGCTCCGATCCTCAGCAGCCATGGTGAGGCTCCTCGACCCACTCGAGCATGCGTCCTCGTCCTACGGAACCGTTGGCTCGAACAAGGAGCAGGTTCGTCGCAGGGGAGAGGAGTCGCCATGGAGGAGATGGGGAGATTTCGGATCGGGAATGGCCAGCGACAGAGGAGGTGATTAGTACGATAACATCCCAGTGAGTCTCTAAGCTTAGTAGTAATACCATTACTGAAAAAAAATTTAGGCTCAATTGGAACGAGCGAATTTCACGAAAAGTTATGCAAAATTACATTGTTTCTTGCAAACTCCTGTACTGCAGACATGCCCATTAATGGTTTATGGCTTTATTTGGCATTGCGATGGTTTTTGAAAACACACATTTTATTTTATTTGTAGCATATTTTATTATGCATAATAGAAAAAAATATTTAAAATTATTACAGATTCCCGTGCCTGTCTAGATTTCAATAAAACATCTGGCTGATGTTGCAGCAGAACAAAAAGGAAGACCTTCAGCAGCATTCCTCCTTGAATTCTTGCTTACGTTTATTTTTTTAAAAGTTTTCCTCGATAATTCCAGGCCTATTTCTTGATAATTCAGACCTTGGATGACTGGATAGGAGAGGGGGAGATAGAGAGAATAAAAAAGAAAGGCACAACATACCAACTGCAAAAGGAAAATCAACGATGGAGAGATGCAATTAGCTCCTTTCACTGATCTGATCTACCTCCCACTCCATCTCAATCTTTTTAGAGAAGAGCAGTCACTGCACATTAACGTAAAGCAAATGGTGCTGGTATCCTTCTTGAATCTTGCTACTCAAGGTAAGTTACTCCAGTGACAGAAAAGCACTTGTTTACTACAAGAAGCAAAGAATCAACATGGAAAATCACCCAATTTTAAATAAGAGAAAATTGCATTTTAGCTCCTGAACTTACGAGATTGTGTCGCTTAGCTCTCTGAACTTACGTTGAAGCGAAGTTCATCGGATGCGATGTCGGTGACTCCGTCCCTTCCGAGTTAGGTGGACTCATCGCCGTCCCGTTCTGGCCGTGTTCACTGTCTCTGTCACCTCACGTCGACAAAAACGGATTCTTCGGACCCGGGAACGCACCATGCGCACATCTTCGTCGGAGCTCCATCGTCGCAGCTTGCTGCCGCCCTTACCTCCTCTGAGTCGGTCGTGAGAGAGAGAAGTACATTCCCAGTGCCAGAGCAGGTGCACAATACTTCTCTCTCTATCACGGTGATTCGCCAGCTCAGGCTTTTCTGTTAGCAAATGGCCAAATAGACTTCGTATATGGTGAGTAGTTTCTGCTTTGACACTGGGAATATACTTCTCTTTCATAGCCGACTCAGAGGAGGCAAGGGCGAGGGCGGCGGCAAGCTGCGACGGTGGAGCTCCGGCAAAAATGTGAACACGGTGTGTTCTCGTGTTCAAGAATCCGCTTTTGTTTGCAAGGAGGTGACAGGACAAAGAACACGACCGAACGGGCGGCGATTTAGTCCACCAAACTTGGAGGGGACAAAGTTGCTAATATCGTATTCAACGAATTTTGCTTCAAAGCAAGTTCAAGGAGCTAAGTGACACAACCTCACAAGTTCAGAGAGCTAAAAAGGTAAAATGCAAGTTTAGGAAACTAAGTGACACAACCTGGCAAGTTCAAGGACCTACTGTGCAATTTTCCCTTTAAATAAAAAGAACACTATATTGTACTGCAATCTTCAGCAAGTTGGGCAATCTGATCAAATCTTTTAACCATGGAAAAGCTAATACAATTCTTGGTACAAGTGCAACACATATTGGGCCATTCATGAAAAGAACTGTATTCTAACATTCCCCACTCTACTAACTTCTACTGAAAGAGTAGCAAACGTGAGCCATTAGGCGCATTCAGAAGTCACACGAGAAGTTCTAGAAAGCTCTTGAGCAGCATTACGCAGTTTTTGCCTTTGACAGTGCCTTCTTCCGCTGGGCGAGCATATATTTGAACATGTGCGGACCCCCTGCGGTCATCCAAACGAAACAACAGTCTTGTCAGATCCTACTTGTTTATAGTGTCAATCACTAAATGAAGGACAATTGCAATTATAATGCCAATCACTAAATAAAGGATAATTGCAAGGCGGGAGGGAGTACCTGGAACATATACAGCTAGGGAAAGAGCAGATGTATAGGAGTAGTCGAAGGAGAAATTCCATTTGTTGGGCATCCAAAGGCAGTATTTCTCAGATGCCTGCACAGTAGTCACCCAAAAAAATAGAGCAGTTAAACAAGATTGTTATCAAAGGAACAACATGGAGTTCTTCCTGTCTGCGGTTACTCAAGTTACCTTCATGTAAGGCAGGGCAATGTAGATTAGGCCAACCTCACTAAAGATACCAGTAGGATACAGTAGCATAAAGGTGCTGTATCTGCATTCAATCGGCACAACAACAATGAACTAAGCCACTTTCAAGAGAAAATTAACTGAAAAGGTAGTCAATTCCTCTCTAAACTTTGTGCTAAATAATGAGAAGCCTTGCTTGGGATCAGTACAGACCTAAGCCATAAGAGCCAGGAAGGTGTAAATCCAAATGCCTCCTTCATACCAAAGAAGGAATACCTAATGATCTGCAAGGAACCAGCAAATTTCCCATAAGATTATGCTCTGAAATGCACGATATTTTAAAATCTCGGCTTGATTGAGCTCAACACATGATATTTAGAAACGGCTTTTATTTAAGGAAAATTACTGCGTTTCTCTAAGAAGTAACTATCACTCTTTAGAACCCGGTACTTAAGAGTACATCATTCTAGATTCAGGTGGTTTCGAGTAAGTAATTTGGTGAAAATTTGTAGGAATTATAATATGTACCTCAGTGATGGACCAGCTTATGACCAACGAAGTAACAAGAATATGAGAATGTGTCTGCAAGACAAATGCACACAGTGATAATCAAAATTGTCAAGAAACCAAGTAAGCGTTTAATTACAATACAACAAACTGGGAACTAGCGATGCAAAAAAGAAAAAAAAAACACTGTTTTATCACTCTAAGATGCACTTGCATAGCAGTTTCATTAGTTATGCCACTTTGTGCAATGCTTACTCGTAGTTAGTTATTCTATGATCAGTCATAAAATTGATGGACTACCTAGTGCCTAGTCCTATCCTTAAGTCACAACAATACAACATCTGATATTTTTGTTCTCTATTTTTAGCAAATGCTTTTTAAAAACAAGATTCTAACTTAGGAAGAGAAGTTCTAAAGTTCATGAACAAAATAACATCAGTCTAATTTGAGAATATCAAGACTTGCTAGTGATGAGCCGATGATACCTCAGGAAAGCTCCACAAGATGCCCCAGGTAAGAAACAACCTTGATCCAATTTGTGGAAGAGTTGCAGATACTGGAGACCTCACCAACCCTTTAAAAATTCAGCACGTCACAACAGTGATTAAAAATGAACAGATATCACAAGAGTAAAGAAAAGCAATCTTGTTTTATAACTCTAACAGGACTCTTTGAAAATTAAAACTTGTCTTTGATCTTTGATGTGTTCAAGATATAGGCTGATGCTTGCATAATAATGTTTTTGAGAATATTAAAAATAAGCCTTCTAGGAAAAGGGGGTACATATTAGTATACACCAATCAGAGCTTCTAGGATTCAGAGAATATTATAAATGAGCCTACTAGAAAAAAGGGGTACATATTAGTATCCACCAAGGAACCGAGCCTAGCTCAGTTGGTGGAAAGGTATGGGTGTACACCCCACCACCTGCGTTTCTAATCCTCTTCAGATTTAATTTGGGTTTATTTTACTGCATGTTGATCCTTTGTTGGTGCAGAGGTCAGGAGTTGTTACTTCCTTTCTAAAATAAATAAATAAATAAAAAATAGTATCCACCAAGCAGAGCTTCTAGGTTTCAGACTCGTTAACAAATTCTCTTCTTTATACCCTTTTTTATAGAATAAAAGGTTAAAAAAGGAGCATGGAGTACCCTGTGTTGCAGTTTTATTATTTACGTCTATGTTTTTTTTCCTGGAAAATCCACTTTCATCCTTAATTCTTTTGGAGGGATATTCAGACAAGAAAGTCAGGCTCTCATGGAGTTTGCACGCAATACACACCACAGATACACTACAAATCTCAATATTGACAAGGATAGTGAGAATAACATAACTAGAAGAGAAATAAGAACTTCTTACCTACAAGCCCATGAAGAATCTGAGCCACCAGCAACACCACCACCACCAAGCAAACACAAAATGTTAGTACCTCACAAAATCCATGTGCGAAGAAATAAAAAAGGCGCAAGAATAGTTCGCTTTGTTCTCACCAAGCAGATGTGTAGTGCAGAGAAATAAAGAAGTTGCTATATCTGGATCTAGGATACTACAACATATTTAACTCAAAGTTCTTCTAGGGCAGCAGAAACATTACACTGAAGTTGAATCATTGCAGTATTTTGCTGTGGCCCCTAGCAACATTTCTGTCAGTGCACATAGCAGTTTGACTGATCTGTAGTACCACCTTTGTAGAACCACAGGAGGTAAATTTTGTGTTAACCTTTACTCAGTTTTTACAGCAGCAATCCTATTTGAGTAGATCAAAACTACACCTTAAGAAGCTGAACAAATTATAAACTTGCTCTAAGATTTACAATTTTACTGAAAATTTAAAAGTAAGGCTCATATTGAAGCAAAATAAAGGAGAAAAACTAGACCTCCATGATGGCGGCGGTCTGCGCGAACTGCAGCGGCCGCTCGACGGCGGCGTAGACGGCCTCATGGCCGCTCTCCAACAGCGCCAAGGTCGCGTAGTAGAGCACCTGCGCCCTGCAAGGATACAAATCCAAGAATCCCAATCAAACCAAGAAACGGGCCCGTACAGTCCAAGAAACGAAAGATCCATCCAAGAACAGCAGGCGGAGCAACGGACCATCCGAAGAAGACGACCCAGTTGTAGACGGAAAGGTAGAGCCGCCGCACCGCCGACCCGACGCCCGCCATTGGAGAGCTTCAGGGAGGAAGAGGACGACGCAGAGATGGGCTCAGTTTGTTGGCTTTAATGAGGGCGGCTTTGTCCGGGGCTCCGAATTGATTATTGATGTACTACTTACTACTAGTACTATCAGCATCTTGGCAGTGGCTTGCTCGGATTGGGAATTGGAGTTGATTTGGCAGCGGCTGGCCAACCACTGATCCCCGATCGAAATTGATTTTGCATTGAATTGGGGATCGGATCGGATGGGTGGATGGAGGTTGGGCAGTGGCAGTTATTGCCGCTGCATCTGCTCCTACTAACTGCCCGACACTCCCGCCAATTCCATCCATGTGACCAGCAAGTTTGGTGGAGTCCAGCTTCTTTTCGTTTGAGGCAGCTGATCAAGTACTAATTCTTTTCTTTCCTTTTCATCACGCGCACACACAGCGATCTGTATGAATGTAAGTCGTACCAAAAGTATTTTCTCGACAGAAATCATGTCGAAACTCGGTGATTAAATCAGTATATGTTGTTATCCGAGAGGTTGCTTAACCTGAATTCTGAAGAGGAAAAAAAAGGTTGTAACTGAAATAGCATATGCATATACATCAACAACCCATCAACACCAGCGGGCATCACTCATGTAGTTATGGAAGTTAGGAACAGCACAACAACCAACAGAATAGTTACCTTCTATTCTGTTGTTGCATGCGCAGTTTTTAGTAGCTTTCCAAGCAATGAAACTGTTCAGCTAACTCAACTGAGCAATTAGTTCAACTAACTGGAAAGAAATAAGCTGTTTTAGCAAGTTCCTTGCTCTTCTTCACAACCAAATTATCCAGGATAACGTTGCATGATCTGCCCACCAAAACAAACACACTGAAAACAGCACAGATCAACAAACTTAAAATATAAATCACTTCCTTTCAGCTGTATGTTGTACTAGGATACAATATCATGTCTTCCCAAAATCATTGTAAATAATTGGGTACAGTACAAACACCGACTCCTAGCTACAATGCAGCAGATAGGATTCCCAGTTCGACGCAAAGTGGTTCGAGCCCTTGCTCTTCCAACAAGGAAAAGGCAGCAAGTCCGTAGTAAGAATGGTAGATGTCTGGAAATCGATCAGAAATCGATCATATGGAGATTTTTGAAAGCCTCCATACTGTTGCGCTAGCAAACAAGAAGACATACTCATTAAAGAAGCTTCATGAACTTTGAGAAGTTGATTAAGTTTTTTTCCCTTTTGAACTCTGAAAAGTTGATAAAAGAGGGTTTGAATCATTACAGGTGATTGGCAGGTGAGCAAAAAATTCCGCAAAGCACTATGATCAATCAAGTGGTAGGCACCAATGATCTCCAGGACACCTCCAACCCTGAAGATGAGTGGAATAGGCAACAAGAAAATTACTCAAGGTCGTCATTTGCGTGTCAGCCAACTAGTATACAGACTGTATAATGTCCTAACCAAAAAGCATAGCATGTATCGGTGGGCTTGTTTCTTCTCCCTTGGAATCCCCCATCTGCTACTTGTCTCTACGCAACAAAAATGCAAATAAGTTAGTAAGGTTCACCATCGGTAAATACAACCTGGTTCATTTTAACCGACTGTCTCTATATTCGTGTATGATTCACATTTTATTTTCTTATTCTACTTTTGCTAGGAGATAATAACATCAGCGGGAAGGTGTGGCACCATTAAGCATGTTAGAGATATGTATCTCTATCTCTAACATATCCCTAACAAGGCTGCATTTTCTCCTTCATTAGTAAATGAAAATTCATGTGTTTATGTATTGGATTACAAATGTATTAAATAGGTTGGTTTAGCAGAAACATAGTGTTTTCAACACAAAAACACAAAATGTGTGCGTTTCTGTGTTCGTGCATGTGAGAGGCAAGAGAGCAAAATCTCTTGCCAACTATTGTTCATTTCTTAAGATAAGTCTAATCCTGAAAATAGTAACTTTTTCCTCCAAATCACTTAAAAGGGCAAGTTTTGATGGATAACTGCAGACACATGGATGAGCAGAATTTAACCTGAAGACACCACTCCAGGAGCAAGCGTACGTCAACCGGCGCAGATTCTTGTAAGTTTGATGCCAAATCAACTTGAATGAAACCCACTAGACACAGAGCTGCAACAGCACAGAAAGTCCATCCACCTGACTCACTAACACAAAGACAAACAATGAGAACCCATAACCAACTGCAAAACAGCAAAAACAAATACTCAACTCAGTTGGCACATAACTAAAACTCTTAACGATAACTGCCATATGACACTTCCAAACTAAGTAGGTAAAGAAACACATCAAAAGGTCAAAAGAAGCTGTTACCATGAGATTCTGAACCAGGAGCAATGCCAAAGCCACCATCATATGACTGCATGTGTTAGTAACAAGAATTAGGAATTGCTATTGCATGGTGCAGGACACTGGTATCTCATTGCAAAGTGTGGTGCATTAGGAATTTTTTGCAAGCCAACCTGGCAGTTAAGAATGTATTCCTTGGCTTTTTCCTTGTCCATTCCTGTCCAGTCTTTTAGCATTGAGCAGATTGCAGCTGAGAATACAGCTCAAATGCGTCAAGTCATATCAAACAAAAATTCAATTATTCGTGTATACGAAGGACAGTGCTCCTCACCTGCACAGTATACAAAGCGTAGGTCTGTTTCTGCACCAATATGAGTAGGCATGAAGCTAAAAAAAGATGCATGTCAAGTTAGCCAATAAGACAATGTATTAAACAGCAGATGGTGTTCATAAAACGGAGGCCTTCTAAGTTGACTAATAAACCAAGTACCAACCAAATGCTTATTAGAATAGGAGTCCTTTTGTATTTCCTTATATGTATATGGTATCCTTCTCTGTATATGGCATACCCCCTTTTTTTGAAAGGAACCGGCAGGAGGATTGCCCGTTATATTAATAGAGAAGGAGCGGTGTGAAACCGCACAGAGCCAGAGTTAAAAACAGAAAGGCTTAATTACAGAGAACTAAAAAACTCCAAAGATTTAGCCCCCGCTAGGAACCAGGCTCTCCCCTCCTCTTTGATCTTAGCTAGAAGGTCTAGAGGTGATGTTGCTCTATTGTTGAAGATTCTCGTGTTTCGCTCCTTCTAAAGCTCCTATGAGATTAAGATCAAGGTCGTCGTCCTGGTCTT
Organism: Phyllostachys edulis; assembly: GCA_036346405.1. Taxonomy (NCBI): domain Eukaryota; kingdom Viridiplantae; phylum Streptophyta; class Magnoliopsida; order Poales; family Poaceae; genus Phyllostachys; species Phyllostachys edulis. Next base: position 122,213,746 of record CM070546.1, read on the forward strand.
CCTAAAGGAACCTAACACATTTGCCACGTTGGTCCACCAATCTTGGATGTTCATGCAGGGGGGCTAGGCGGAGGGTTGAAGGCTTTCCAACCCCGACCAGTCTGCCATAAGCCTCCAAATGCGTCCAAAGAAACGGCATTGTGCGAGGAGGTGTAAGGCTGTTTCTGGAATATGTCTGCAGAGGGGACAGAAGCGTTGGTTTGGCCATCCCCTTGCTTCAAGCCTGTCTAAGGTCCAGAGTTTGTTTTGAATTGCTAGCCAGGCGAAAAGTTTCCCCTTTGAAGGGGCTTGGGATTGCCAGATTAACTGTTTGAAGTTGGTCGCTATGGAACCCAAAAAAAAAAGTAAAGCGTAGGCTGATCTTGAAGAGTAGGTTCCGTTCTGACTTAGTTTCCAAACAATCTCATCAGGGATGCCTTGAGTCAAGTGGATTTGGTTGATTTTGGTCCACAGTGATTACTTAATTGTTCAATGCGGCGTCAGAAAACTCGCCCCGAGGTCGATGTCCTGCACCCATCGCCCATTCTATAAAGCCGAGAACACGGTCTGATATTTGTGAAAGGAAAAAGCAAAAATCTTGGGAGCTATGTCTTTGGGGGCCTCTCCAGATAGCCAGGCCGAAAACTAGAATTTAGCCATTTTTCCATCCCCGAGAGACACCCTTGTTGCCGCCGCAAAAGATTTCGGTCCGAGTCGTAACAAGGGATTTCCATACCGACCTAGGGTTTAGATGGGTTCTTCCATTCTTGCCAGAGCCAGCGCAGTCTGATTGCCGAGGAGAAGTGCGGTAGACTAAGGATGCCTAGACCGCCAAGATGTGTTGGACGGCACACTCTTTCCCAGTTGGTTTTGCACTTGGCACCCGAGAGATTGTCATGTCCAGCCCAGAGGAACCGCCGTCTTAATTTGTCAATGGTGTGGAGAATCTCTTTGGGGACTTTGAAGACTGTGAGGAAGTAAATTGGAATCGATGTGAGGACCGATTTTACTAAAGTGGTCCGCCCTGCTGGGGATAGGAGACGTCCCTACCAGCCAACTAGTCTTCCCACCACCTTGTCGAGAAGCGGTTGGAAGTCCACTTTACGGAGCTTTTTGTAGGTGAGCGGGAGTCCCAAATACTTGATTGGGAAGGTTGATCGGATTGTCGGGCAGTCGTGGAGAACCGAGGTAAGGTCTAAGTGGTCGCAGCTGATTAGAAGCACAGTGCTTTTCTGGAAGTTGGTATGGAGTCCGGTGGCCTTCCCGAAATTGAGGATAATCTGAGTGGTCATGAATAATTCGCTTCAGTTAAGGTTGATGAAGATGGCCGCGTCGTCCGCGTAGATGGATGTTCTGAATCTGGCTAGACGGTCACGCCGGGGGGCGAGGTATCCCAAGTCCGTAGCCGCCTCTAGGAGACTTTGGATGGGGTCGATGGCCAGGATGAATAGGAAAGGCGAAAGGGGATCTCCTTGTTGCAACCCCCGCCCATGAATAATCGCATTGCCAGGGATGTCGTTTAGAAGGACTTTCGACGAGGCTGACCTTAAGAGGGCTGCCACCCAGTTTGTCCATCTAAGGGGGAACCCTCTTTTGTGCAGCAGGTCCAGAAGATAGCCCAGCAGACCGAATCGAAGGCCTTGGCTATGTATAGCTTGAAGAAGAGAGAGGGGGTTTTGGAGTGGTGAAGTCTGGAAATCAGGTTGCGGAAGTAGAGAAAGTTGTCGTGAATGCTTCTTGTCTTGATGAAGGCACTCTGAGCTCGTGAGACCAAGCTATTGAGACACGACGCCAACCGCTGCGCAAGTGTTTTGACGATCCACTTGCCAATCCCATGGATGAGGCTGATAGGTCTATAGTCTTAAACTTTGTCGGCTCCCTCCTTTTTGGGATCACAATGCTAGTCAGTATTGAGTAAATGAAGGTGTGACGCTCAAGGAGTGAAAGCTATGGAAAACCGACATGATGTCTGTTTTGATGATAGACCAGCAAGATTTGTAGAAATTTGTGGAGAAGCCATCCGGCCCCGGGGCTTTGTCTCCCGGAAGTTGGTCTAGAGCAAGTCGCACTTCGGCTTCTGTGAAGGCATCTTGCAGATTTTGCAGATCTTGCGCCAGGGGGTGCAATGTCTCCCAGTTAAGGTCCGTGTCGCGTGGAGCGGGCCTGGCCAGCATTTCTTGAAAGTACTTTTGAATAATGTCTTCTTTTTCTAAGTGCGAGATCGCCCAGCCCTGACCGTTTTGAAGTTTGTGGATGAAGTTTTTTCCTTTTACGACCGTTTGCCTTAATATGGAAGAATTTTGTATTAGTATCATTTTCTTTGAGATTGGTGATCCAGGAACACTGGCGTTTCCTGGTTCGCTCAATCAACGCTGCACCAGTGACTCTCTTCTTAAGGTTGGCCTCAAGAGCGCTTCAGTGAGGACAGTCCTCAGACTCTTGAGCCACGCCGAGCCGGAGAATAAGTTCTAAGGCCATGTGGAGAAGGAGCTTAGGCCGGGGGAAGAGGGAGGAGCTCCACGATTTGAGAGCGGAAGCCGTGGACGCTAGCTTGTGATGCAACCTATGCATGGGTTCTGTGTGCATACAGGGTGCTAGCCATGCATTTTTTACCATCTCGAAGAACCCTGGCATCTTGATCCAGAAGTTTTTGAAACGGAAGGATTTGGGGCGGGCGGGGCCCGAAATGTTGGAGAGAAGGAGGGGCAGTGGTCGGAAAGCGAAGAAGACAACGCCTGAAGAACATGGTTGTCGAAGAGGGTGTCCCAGCCTTCGTTAGAGAAGACTCTGTCCAGTCTGACCAAAGTGGGTCTTTGGCATTCACTGCTCCAAGTAAACTTTCTGTTTTGGAGGTGAATTTCTTTTAGCTCGCAAGCATTGAGGGTGTTGCGGAAGAGCGCCATACGACGTGGGTTAATGTTGGAATTATTTTTGTCTTGAGCCCGGTAGATGAGGTTGAAATCTCCTAAGACCAGCCAGTTGGAGCCAGTGGTTGGTTTTAAGGAGGCGATTTCATGCAGGAAGGCCGCCTTGTTACTGCTTTGGGATGGTCCGTAGACAATCGTGAGGCGAAAGGACGAGTTGCACTCCTTGAGGAAAACCGTCGCCGTCAGGCTAAAGGCCGAGTTGAGAACGTCTTCAACCTCGATGTACTCACCATTCCAGAGAAGGAGGATTCCACCCCGCGTGCCCTCCGCTGGGTTATGGGCGAAGTTCCACCCCCCAAGGGAGTAAGTAAGGTTCTGGTCTACCGTCGTCAGATTAGTTTCCTGAAGGTAGACAAGATGGCACGTTGTGGACAGAAGGGTCTGCTGGACGAGCGATATCCTGGCCTGATTGTTGAGACCTCACACATTCCAGCAGAGAATGTTGATGCTTGGGCTAGACATCTTTGCTGGCGGCGACCGTTGGTAGGGTGGAGGCATGGAAGGCCTTGCCGAAAGGAAGGAGCAGGAACTCGATTGGTGTGGTTTTGGCTGGCTACGGCTTGCTGTGAAGCGGCCGAGGGTGGCGGCAAATAACCTGCACCATGGACCAGGCTGTCCTCCACTGCCGCCGGAACCTTGCACGGGGGCTCCACCCGCTGGAAGGTCCTACCTTGCAACGGGAGCCTGGAGTGGCCGGCTGGGCTATAATTCTTGGCGAAAGGAGAAAGAGAAGGGGCATCGTCTATGGTAGCAGGAACCGCCGAGCTGTGCCAAGAAAGCAGACCAAAGCAATGAGGAAAAGGGGATTCAACAGTTCACATAACTTCAGCAGTTCACAGGACTTCAGCAATTGACTTGAACCGGAGAAGCAGACCGGAACTAGGGGAAGCCACGAGACACTGAAGGAGTGGAGATTCAGCAGTTCACATAGATTAAGCGGTTCACATAACATAGGCAAAAGACTTGACGAACACATCAGCTTAGACATCAGCAATTGTCTTGACGAACACATCGACGGCTTAAACAACGACAGTGAAGCAAAAGAGACGGGAACCAGCATGGTCCTGAAATTACTAAGCTTCAACGAAGTGGGGTTCAACCTTCTAGGCCGCCGCCACTTGAGCTCCCTGCGCATCCGAAGGAGCTTGAATGGATGAGGCCATGAACTCCTGGCTATCCGGAAGGAGAAGACCTCCCAACTTGACGAGGGCATCATCCGCTCGTTGAGTGAGCTGACAGTCCACCTTGAATAGCTGCGCCAAAGCAGAAACGGTGTCTTCCAGAAGAGGGGCTTCGAAATTTGTGAGGTACTCTTTGAGCGCCGTCTCCGTGAGAGGGCGGTCCTTAGGGAGAGTGCCCAACTTGTGAGCGAGGGCTTCCTGGGCTCATAGCATCATTGAGCCCGGCTTTCTTGGCCGCTGCTTAACGCCGCGACGGAGATTAACTCCGCTTTCAGAGTGTGCTTGAGTTGTGGGGAGGCCGGTGTAGCTATGACCGGCGCAAGGGGCCGAGAACAAAGCCGCTGAAGGACTCGCCATCAGGCTGCCCCCTCGCTCCTCCAATTGAGCGACGTGGGTCAGTTGATGAAGAGAGCCGAGGTCGACCCTCTCCTGGTGGGTAGGAGAGTTCTCTCTGGGCTGTAGTTGAGCCAAGGTTCCGCCCGCCAGCTCCTGAAAAGGCACGGATTGTAGCACGACAGGGTCTTTCGAGGCAAGGTCTGCAGGGAGGCCACAGACAAGAGGCGACCCAAGGAGCTACCTTGAAACCACCGCGCCTCGCCATCTGGCTGGGACCCTCACAAGGCCAATGGAGTATGATACAGATCTGGTGGCGAGGGAAGTCTCACGACTACAACCGTAGGGTGCGAGGGAAACCCAAGATAAGAGAACCGAAGAGAATGGGGTGGTAAGCGGAACCTGGAGAGCAGCATCTAGCAACTGGGCCGAGGTCCCTCCCGTCGCCACCTTTGGAGACGCAGTCGACACTGGGGCGAGGCCTTCCAAGGTAGGAACGGTGGAGGAGGCTGGCTCTAGGGGGGTCAGCGGACCAACCTGGGACGGCCCTTGAAGCTCGCCGGCCTTGCTGTCTAAGACCGCCACCTGGAGAGAAGACGCCGGAGAAGGGCCGAGCTGCGCAGCAGTCGGCCACCCATGTGTATCCCCCGACGGGAGCTCGTGAAGTCCTGCCGGTGAAGAGGCGGCATGAGGGACCAGCTCCAAGCAGGACGCCGGAACCACAGGAGCTGGAGACCCCAAGGGCTGCACGTTGTGGAGTTGCAGGTCGGCCACGTTCTGGATTTTTGGGTCGGCTGGCCACCCAACTGAAACCCCTAGACTGGTGGCAGGGCGGGAGGGGAGCACCTGGAAGTGGAGCGGCGCAGCTTTGGCATCGAGGGGGGCAGTGGGACGACCCAGATCCTTGCCTAACGCCAAAGCCGAGGAGCCCTTGGTGTGAAGCTCCAGGTCATGGCCTTGGCCTGGATCATTCTTCCAGGAGGAAGGAGCAACGAGTCGGCCCGCCGCTTGCAGAAAAGTCGACCATGAAGGCTTGGCCGTCACGTTTGTCGCGGGTCCCGTTGCAAGGCCGAGTTGCACCGCAGCTGCAGAAGTCGCCCTGATGTAGTCCTCCACTTTGCTCAGCCATTCGCCTCGCCTCCGCCAAAAAAGGGCCGTGGAGGCAAGCGGGCGATGGAGAGAACCGCTTGGAGGGCTTCGCGCAAGGAGGAGGCATAGGAAGCAAACAGGTCCTGGAGGGCACAGTCAGTATAGTCTTTCACTTGCTCATGAGGTAAACCAAAGCAGTCTAGGCCGGTCCTTGGTGAGCGGGGAAGGGGAGCTGAATCCCCGGCAAAGATCGCTCAGGCCGATCAGTGCTCGCTGTCCCCGAGTGCCTCCGACGGGGGGATCGATCTCGGTCCCGGCCCGAGCCAAGGCGCGGCAAAGCAATCTTGTTGGAGCTTCGAGATTACGCATTCGGTATGGTCTTGGCGCCCTTGTCGCTATCGCCGCTCGCCTTAGTCGCAGTGCCTTCGCTGAGGGTGGATGGATGGTCGTCGTAGGCCGAATGATGGGGGGGTCGACGATGGCCACGGGATGAGCGACGGTCTTCAGCAGGGAGGTTTGCCTTGTCCTCCTTGTCCCGGCGCTGAGGTCGAGGAGGAATGAGTCTCGGTCCTCCCTTGGATTCAGGCGTACCATCCACAGCACCCAGAGTCTAAGGGAGGCTTGTTGCGATTGGCTCGTAGGGGACAGTGTCCGCAGCTGATTGGAAATCATCGAGAGACGCTGCGGTGTGGTCCTCTACATAGTCCAGGTGGATAATCACCCGGTGGGTGAGCCCTCGCCTCCATCTGTCCAGGAGGCGGGAGCTCACAGCTGGCCTGTTGGAGACTTCTCGGTGCGTGAAGGTGATCCAAGCCACCTTAGGGATCGTGCTGGGGTTGGACGTCTAAGCCCAGAGGTTGAGAGTCCTCGTGTCCTTCCGACTCACCGATACTCCCTCAATGGATTGAAGCGAGCACTTCCTGCCGACGATGCGCTCTGCCACCTCCAGCGTCCAAGCGAACACCGGGAGCCCTTCAAGGCAAAGGCGAACACGGAAGAACATAGCCGCACCAAATGCATGGCTCACTGATCTCCATGGCCTCACGTGGATCTCCAAAGCTTCGTGGTGGAATTTCTTGGCGTCCCGAACTTGGTCTCTGTGCTGCTTGCAGGCGAACTTGAGGAGGAAAGCCTCCGGATGATGAAGGGAGACTGCAACATCTTCTCGACGAAGATCGAAGCAGCGCCGAACTGCCTCTGCCACCACCCGATCGTCAACGCTAGCGTCGCCTTGCAGCACCCAAGCCACCAGAGCTGTGGCTTCCCATTCCTGGCAGGCGCGGTCTAGGTGGAGGGAGCCGTTGACGATGCAGTAGCCCTCCTCAGGCCTGGTGTCAGGGGCTCCTAGGAACGGCATGGCTGAAGCTGCTGGTTTTGGAGTGGCTTGCCCCCGAAGCGCCTTTGGGTCATATATTGCCTATTGGGCCTCTTGAATATATGCACGCAATATTCATAACATGTTATCAGAGCTAGGGCACTAACCTAGCTCTCCTTCCGCTGTCACCCCGACGCACATGCCGCCTCGCCGATCGTGGTTGCTGTTCTCACGCCGCCCTCGTGGGACTTCCTTCATGGTCGACAGACAGGACAAGACATGGACCGGTCAAGGCGTCGAGGGATCGTCAGGGTCCTTACATTCTCAACCACCTCTACCTTCCATCCACTTCAGCTGCTCCTATCACCTCTACGTCTATCTCCACCACCACTGCTTCCACCACTTCTAGAGTTTTTGCACAATGGCATCATCGTCTAGGTCACTTGTGTGGGTCTCGCCTTTCTTCATTAGTTCGTCAAGGTGTTCTTAGACGTATTACTATTGACACTGCCATATTTTGTTAAGGTTGTAAGCTGGGCAAGCAGCTACACCTTCCTTATCATTCTAGTGAGTCCTTGTCTTCTCGTCCTTTTGACTTAATTCATTCAGATGTATGGGGACCTGTGTCTATTATCTCTAAAGGCAGGCATAAGTTTTATATGATATTTATTAATGATTATTCTCGTTTTACATGGATTTTCCCTATGTCTAATCGTGGTCAATTTCTTGCGATCTATCGTAGCTTTGCAACGATAGTTCATACTCAGTTTGATTCCTGCATCCGTACTTTTTGCTGTGATTCTACTAGCAAGTACTGTTCTGGCGCTTTTAGACAGTTTCTTTCTAAGCAGGACACTCTTTACCAGTCTTCTTTGTCCTGGTGTCCATGCTCAGAATGGGGTTGCTAAGCGCAAACACTGTCATCTGATTGAGACTGCCTACACTCTTCTCCTTGCCTCTTACGTTCCACCATAGTTCGGTCGATGTTTGTTTTCTGGTACCGTGATATCTCATCAATATGCAGCCTTCCACTGCTCTTAAGGGTGTCAGTCCTATAGAGCGTCACTACTCTCGGGCCCCCCCAGTACACTCATCTTCGTGTTTTTTGTTGTACTTATTCTGTTCTACTGCAGCCTCATGAGCGCACTAAACTGTCAGCTCAATCAGTTGAGTGTGTGTTTCTTGGTTATAGTTATGAGCATAACGGTTATCGTTGCTATGATCCTTCTGCTCGACGGATCAGGATTTCACGAGATGTTGTCTTTGACGAATCTCAACCTTTCTTCTATTGAGATTTGGCTCCTTCTCTTGTTTCCACCGTTGAGTCGATTTCATGGTTGTCTCTTTCTGACTCCTCACCCATTTCTCCACTATCACAGTCTTCCCCTGGTCTATCTGCAGTGGTTCCTTCGCATTCTCCGCCCCAGATCGCTTCTTGCGCATTCACCGCCTCGCTTTCTCGGTATTCACTACTCCAGCGCCCTCGCCCTTCACCGCCTCTCTCCGTATCTTGCTAACATCCATATCTGATCCTCCTGATAATGCTCCTCGTTACGTCCTTCGTGACCGGACATCCCTTTGACCTCCTGATCGTCTTGGATTTGCTCAGATAGCTCATGCTCTCTCTGTCAGTGTGCCTAGTTCTTATCGTGAGGCTGCTCCTCATTCTAAGTGGCAGCTCGCTATAGCAGAGGATCTTGATGCTCTTTCACGTACGGAGACTTGAGATATTGTACCGACACCTGTGCATCTCGTCCAATCACGTGCAAGTTTGTGTACAAGATTAACCCAGTCTGATGGTACTATTGAGCGCTACAAGGCTTGCCTTGTGGCTCGCAGCTTTGAGCAGGAGTACGGTCGTGACTACGATGAGACTTTTGCCCCTGTTGTACAACCCAAACAATGGTTTGTGTTTCAAATGTATAAAAATGAGGATAAATTAAAACTTTTGATGCCTCATGATGTCATTTGAAATTTTCTAGAAATTTTCCCCGAGAGTTTCCTAATTTCAAAGACCAATGCTTCAATTGATGAAAGCATAATCCTTGAAAACTCCTTAAGCAAATCTTGTGATCATCCTTTGAAAATATTTTTCCTAACTTTTAAATCACTCTGGTGACCTCTCTGAAAAATTTCACAATTTTTAGAAATTATTTGCTATTTCTAAGAGGCTAGTCAAACCAGTTTGACCCTTAGTCAAACCCCTAGGGCAGCAGATTGTGATTTTTCTAGAAAGAAATGCATTGCATGAAAAATTCTGGAACAATTACACAAGGTTTTTCTTAGATCCAGTAACCTTTCATAAAAATTTCAGAATTTTTGGAGCTTTGAAACTCCCTCTAAAAATTCACTAACCATCTCAGCCTTATCTTTCCAAAAATCAGAATTCGCTCTTCCTTGGGCTTAGACCCAACCCTGGCTCGAGCCACTTGATTTGGTTGAACCGCCTAACTACACCGGCGCGCTCAACTCAAGCTAACCTTCACGTGAGCCGTCTGATTCGTTTTCAACAGACCAGATTGATTGGGCCTTTCGGACCGTCCGAACGACCATTTCAATCAGGACCGTCCATTTTCAATCGGACCGTCCATGTCGCTTGGGCCGTTCGGACAGTCCGAACGTTCATCTCAATCGGGGCTGTCCATTTTCAATCCAACGGTCTAAACTCATCCCGTTCATTTTAAAAAAAAAACCCCGACCCAGCTTTTTCATCTCACGCTGACTAGTGGGGCCCAGTTGTCTGTGCTTCTTCTCCACGTCGCGGCCTCCTCCGCACAACCTCGCCTACGCACGCCATGGCTCTACTCAGGCCGTGCATCATCGTCAATGACCCGCCCTTGGTTTGCGACCTCATGCCCATGGTTTCGCCTACGCCTGCGGTCTCAATCGCCTCACACTCATCTGTGTCCATGCCCGAGCTCCACAGACCAAGATCACCGTGGAGCTCCCTCTCTCGTGTTTCTCCGCCCGGGACCCTATAAGAACCCTAGAGCTCTCTCATTTCCTTTCTTTCGACACACAGAGCAATCCTCTTCATCCTTGTCCTCTTTTACAGATCTAAACAATTGAAGTGAGCAACCTTCCATTTTCCGACCGTGATGCTCCTCATCGCCGCCGGTGCCACAAGGGTTCAATTCCATTTCTTTTCATGTCATATCATGTCATGGGATCCTAGAAGGGTTTCCCCTAAACTGATTTCAACTTTCATCCTCAGGGTTCGCCAGAATTGGAGTTTTCCCCGAGTCGGCCGCAAACTCCATTTTCGTCTCTAACTCCGGCGTGGTGAGTCAATACTAAAATCCCTCGTTATGTCACCATCTCCGAGTATCACTCAAGACTTCCCTACCTCTCTTTGCTCCTGATTTTTTCCCAGGCTGATCCCTCCTCGGTAGCACCAACGTCGCCGCTGCAGTTCAACGTCGCCAGCCTTCCTTCGGCAAACTCATCGGCACCGGGTCATCGTGGTGAGTTCGTAGGACCTTCCTAAAGCTCATGCGCACGTTAGAATTCTTCTAGCACCATCGTGCCACGATATCACCTGTTGCCAGAGCTTCCCTCCGCCTTTCCTCGCCGTGCCGCCGCTTCACGCCGTCCCGGCCGTCGCCGCCGACGCCATCGTGTGCGCGAGGATGCAGCGGTTCCGTTTTGACCACCCGACCAAGCCGCCATGGATTTGAGCCGCCGGCGATTCGCCGTAAAGCTCACTACTGAGTTTCTCTGTTGTCGGAAAACCGACAACACTGTAGCACTATCATTATTAGCGTAATCCTTGTCATTAGGTTTTAATCTATGATTAGCTGCGTTATTAACTGGTTTAATTACTCTAGTGTTCCACCGACTTGTGGGCCCTTGAACAGAAAGCAAAAGGTTTAAACTCCGGTCAAAGCTTAAGTCTTTGACATGTAGGACCCACTGCCGATTCGATCAAGTCGTGGTCTCGAACGCCTCGCTTATTTGGACCGTCCGATCTAGATTCAACGATCTAGATCAGTTGGGCCGTTCGGACCGTCTGAACGTCCCATTCCTTTTGGACCGTCCGATTTCTTTCCAACCGCTTGGATCTATTGAGCCATTCGGACCATCCGAACGTCCCACTCATTTGGACCGTTCGATCTTGATCTAACAGTCAAGGTTTGTTCCGCTCGTTAAAACGATCGAGCGCCTTCCCTCGCTCGCTGACGCGTGGGTCCAAGGCCTAGTTGACCGAGTCAAGTTGGCTGGGCAGCCCTCACGCGTAGGACCCACCAGTCATGCGCTGTGGCTAGCCCAGTGCGGGTATAAAAAGTTTTATATGCTTATACTAATTTCGAAATGCTTTATTTTTGTACTGATTAATTGCTTTAAACTTCAAAATTGGATAAGTATTTCTTTTTAACTCCTTTTTGGATGATTCAAATTTTGTTGGGTTCCATTTTAAATATACTTGAATCTAAAACTAGTTTGAATCTTGTTGCTATTCCAAAAAAATGTTGTTAATGGAATTACTTTAGATATAGTGTTATTGTTGCACTAAATATTGTTTTAATTTCTAAAATGCATAAGTATTTCTCTGTAACTCCATATTGAACAAACTCAAGCTTGTTGGTTTCCTCTGTTACTGTACTTTATTGTAGAATAGATTTTGTGTATAGTACTTTCTCTGAAAACTTGTTTTACATATGGTTTGTACACTACTTTGATGATTTTGAAAAATCATAGAAAATTCATTTTAGCTCCAAATGAGATGAATCAAATTCCATTGTCCATCTCATGTGGTGCTCTGTCTACCATAGAAATTTCATGTTTGCCACCTCTTTAGAAATTTTTGCCAAAAATTTAATTTCGGATGAACAGTACCGGAGAGGCATTTTTCAGCATTTATTCAAAAGGCTGATTTTGTTTTGGTTATAACTTTTGCATGAAAACTCTAAATTATTTGATTTTTATTGATAAATTCATTTAAAATCATGATATACCTTCTGTGAAATTTTTGTGATTTTTGGATGATTTTGAATTTTTTAGTATTTTCGGTGTTATTCGTTCTTATTGGTTCTTTTCGTTCTTTCGATAGGTTCCGACGAATACATTGAATACGAGTGTGATCCTCTACAGCAAAAAAGTTATCTCCAGCAATGCAAGCGGTTTTTCTTTGATGCACATTGATCCTATTATTTGCGCATGTTAATATTTCAATTGTTTCAACTATATGTATGCATGCTATGTTGTCAAGTTATTTCTCAGTTGCAATAGTTTACCTAATTAGTTAAATGAACTGTAGGTAAATATCCATCCTTTACTACTGAGCCTAGGATTATCTCCGTTCTAATTTAGAGCTCGATGGATGGGCTCTAGTCACTTTATATTGTAGTATACAAGTTGTGTCACTTAGCAATGCTTAGAATGGTAGAATGGGGATCATCGCTTCGGCGATGGTTACTATATCATCACTTTAAATTACTTAGGTCAGGGTACCCATTTATGTATGGTATTTGAGAAACTAAAACTAAAAACAAAATATTTTAGACTTGGGCACATTGGTTAGTTGGTGTGTTGTGGGGTGTGTGCTGGGTGCCCGAGTCAACAAGGACCGAACATCTTGTGTCACACTATCCAAGCATTATTGCGTACATCCATATGAGGGTATTGGGAACCCCACTTGACTTAGTAATTTGGGTTGTGTTAATTAATGAGTCGCCAGTGGTAGATTAGGAGAAAAATGTTCTACTATTCTATTATTGTTAGGTATGTGCAGGGTAGGTTCCGGATTTAGGTTCCCTCACCCGGAGGAGCATCGGTAGTTGCTACGGCTAGGCCGATGTGTCCGACACAACGTGTGGGTCCTTCGTGGGAGCCCATGATGGGCGGTTCATGGAGGGTTAACCCCTATACGTGCGACTCTTAATTAATACAGTCCATTGAAAAACATCTCGTAGGACTTAGCCTTGTCGGCATACCTAAGGAAGTGTGCTCTATAGCTTGGCGAAAAGGCGGTCTGACATGTGGGTAAAGTTGTACATCCCTGCAGAGTATAATCTATTCGAATAGCCTTGTCCTAGGTTATGGACACGCTTGGTTAGGTTTTGCAAGATTTAGACTATAACTTTTTCGTTAAAACTTGAGATCGGGTGATACGAATGGGTAATTCGTGCTATGTTATGGTAGCTGTTGGGAAGTCACCTATAGGATGTTATTTATGCTTATAATTGTTGTCTTACTGCTATTTAAGCATTTACAAACAGATTTGTTAAATTGCCTTTAATCTATTATCTATTGCAAATGAAATGTTGCTTTGTGTGTTAAACAAACCCTATGACTTCTCCTTTGAATCAGCTTGCATGTAGCTATATATAGGTTTGTTATGCGTAAGTCTTGCGAGTACATTTTTGTACTCGGTTGCATTGCTTAATTGTTGCAGAGGAGGTTGATCCCCAAGGGATCGACTATTGTGAGACCGACTTCGTGCAGGACGACTACTTGGCGGCCCGGTTGGTTGCCTTGTGGGTAAGGGCAAACCGGTTGGCTTTTGTTTATCGCCATCTTATGCCTTTTGCTTCCGCTGCTACTTGTGTTATTTACTTGACATTTTGGTCGGTCGGCCCTCCTTTTCTAATAACTCTATTATGTGTATGTCTTTTGTGATGTAAAATGAAGACTTAGTATTGTATGACTTGTGTATAGATTGGATGCTATATTTTGTGAGGTGTATATGTACTGCTATTCTGGAAAGTACATGTTCACCAAGAGTTGGGATATTTGGTTTGTAATGCTAGGACCAATTGGATGGTTAAGTATTACGAGTTAAATACCCCGGGCTCTCATACCTGTTGCTCATATGACTACTGTTCACACACTTGTTGTGGTTGCTTCTGTTCACCGATGGTCTATCTCTCAACTAGAAGTTAAGAATGCCTTTCTTAATGGTGTTTTGCATAAGAAGGTCTACATGCAGCCACCACCTGTGTATTCTGTTCCCGATGGGCACGTCTGTTGACTTCGTCGTGCTCTTTATGGCCTCAAACCGGCTCCTCGTGCCTGGTTTGCACGTTTTACCTCAGTGATTACTACTGTGTTTTTCTTGGCTCCTCCCTGATTGCCTGGAAGACAAAGAAGCAGACTGCAGTTTCCCGTTCGAATGCAGAGGCTGGGTTGAGAGCTATGACAGCAGATGTTACTTGGTTGAGGTGGTTACTTGCAGATTTTAGAGTGTCTGTGATGAGACCTACGACTCTTTTGTCTGATAGTACAGGTGCTATCAGTATTGCCCGTGACCCAGTGAAGCATGAGCTTACCAAACACATTGGTGTTGATGCTACATACACTCGCTCACAGGTGCAGGATGGGGTATTTGCTTTACAGTTTGTGCCCTTAAAGTTACAGATCGATGACTTCTTCACGAAGCCACAGACTAGGGTACAACATTTGTTTTTCTTTCCAAACTCAGTGTGTGTGATCCACCATGAGTTTGAGGGAGAGAGGTTGTTAGAATAAGAGTCATTTTGTATTTTCTTATCTGTATATGGCATACCCCTTTTACTCCCTATATATTACCCATTAGACATCTTGTGTATATGCACACAATATCAGTAACAATGCTCACATATAAGGAAAAATACATGCACATACAAGCGTCGTCTATGACGTGTGTGCATTTACTGGGATCATAAACACCTCAACATTCTGTTTGAACAGGATTGCTAAGGCCGACGGCACAAATACACACCAGAAAGATGGCATTTACTGATGTAAAGTGTAACGCCCCCAAATTCTGGGAACGTTAAACTCTTCACAACCGAAACCGCCTAGGATGTGCGATTCTATGGTAAGCGATGTCTCAAGCAAGCTGATTACAACAAAAGCCAACCTTTTAATACATAAGATTAAGGCTTAATGACCAGCTTTGACACTAACACGCATCCAAGCCCAAAGTTAATATAATACAAGACAAAAGAACTTCAAACCACAGCACACTTGAGTGCGGCCGAGACCTAATAACAAAGAATCGCTGCCATCCGTGGGTCCACCAAAATCCTGTTCAACCAGATCCTCTGCATTTTTCCAGGTTTCTTCTGTAGATTGTTTTGCAGATTATGCAAGGAGTACAACTACTGTACTCAACAAGCCACATGGAAAAAGCTAATTAATTACATGCAAGGAGTTCAAAGGATGGTTAGGTTTTACCTTAACAGGCATATGTGGATGCAGTTTGCAGTTAAAGTAGTTTACATTTAAAACAATAAAACAATAATACATAATAACATCAGGGGGGTTTCTCAACAAAACTTAATTACCAACTTACCATCTCCAAAACTCTACTTATGCCTCATGTACTGGAATCACCCATTAACACAGCTTCATTAACCTAAGCATGGCGATTCAATACCTTTTATACACTCGCAGAGTTGCCCAACTTTACCCACAAGATATCTCAAACTCATATCGTCAAGACATAGACACGCAACCCGTTAGCGCATGCGATCGAAATGAGATAACAAAGCCTTTTCACCGCTTCAACCTTTTCTAGCTTCTACCCTAGAGGCATTATCCAACATTTCTGGAGACCAATCGACCAACAAAGGTAATGCGACTCGAGGTCGACGGGTCCATACCGCTGTGTGTAGACTACCGAGTATCCTTCAGCCCACTCTGTCACACTCCCGCCCAGAACTACTCTATCACACAAGAGCAAGCATCTTTCCAAAGAGATATTCAATCGGATGAGCAAGGTACTTAGCCAGGAGTAATGACCACGCTTGTGGTTGAGCGGTTTTCAGGTTCATTATTTTGGCACAAGGTTCTTGTCCCTACTTGTCTCACAGTGAGGCGATGAACCAACACCACCACGTGGCTGTCCATCTTGCAGCCTCACCCTTGACCCACTTTTACCACAAGTCTATTGGGTTGTCCAACTTTAATGGACACAATCTCAACTCTCCACCAAAACCATTGGCGAACCGCCAATACTGCTTTTGATTGATGAACACAATTGAGTGACAAAGCTATTTATATAGATAATATTTTATATGAACTTGTCAAGATGAATATGGCCTACAAGTGCTGGGTAGGTTTGTATGTGGGGTTATAGGATTTATCTAATTATCATGGCATTCAAAAGTATTATTATAATAATTAAGTAATTGGCTCAAATATAATAATGAAAGTATCAATATAAATATATGACATGTGGGTTCAAAATGATCAAGGAATGCGACTTGCCTTCTTGCACAAAGTCCTGCTGATGTTGGTCTTGTCCGACGTCTTCTGGAGTCTGATCGTCTAGATCGTAACCTAACGAGAAGCAAAGCAATAAAAAGAAACCAAGTAAAAACGAGCTCAACAAGGAATGAGCTGGAAACGACAAGCAAGTAAATAAAACCAAAAAGAGACTTAAAGGAAGGGGGGGTGCGGGATGGTGGGGTTTATCTGGTGTTTATTTGGACTGGAAGGAGTTTGAGATTCGGATCCAACTACAACAAAAATATTGTAAAGGATTAAAAAAATCTACAGGAAGGTAGGAAGATTTATTTGGAGCTTGGTATAGCTGAACAGAGTTGAGAATAGGTTTTCTGGGCTCGGGACGGTCGAAAATGACATATAATGTCAAATTAGGGTTTCGGACAAAAAAATGCCAGATAATGAATAGTACTATTTTACTATTCAAGAACAGAAATGGGCCGTGAACAAGAAGCAAGAAATGCTTTATCAGTTAATGAACAGTGTATAGGGTTTATTATTTTTGGCTAATGAAAAGTGTATATTTGGAATAGTAAATCTATTTCTTTTGGATGAACAAGAATGGAATTTCTCAGGCGAGGAACAAGAAAAGGTCGAATTAATGAATAAAGAATGGGCTCCGCCATTATCAGGCATACCCACTCGCCGGGCCTAAAAGGTCAACGCTACCGCCAAAGGCCAAAGCGCCACGACGCCGCTACAAGAAGTGAGAAAGCGGCGAGCCAGCATGAGATCCGCTGAGGGGAGCGAGGCGCCAGGCCAAGAATGATGACCGGCACAGGCGCAGTGGAGGAAAGGCGGCGAGGAGCTCCACTGTAAGTCCTCTTACTAGGTTTTATGGGTTGGGGTTTCAGGGTGGGTTTATGGGCGATGGCGACGGCAGCAGCTTGGCCACACACGATGGGGAAGGAGAAGGCTGGGGAGGCGGTGATGGGGATGAGGAGAAAGGGCAGTCCGGGTGGCCTTTATAAGGCAATGGAGGCGGTGGGAGCAGGGCGGCGATAAGGCGGCACGAGGGCGGCGCCACAGACGGGGTGGCGACGTGGTTGGGTGAGGGTGCTTGGGCGGTGGGGTGAGGTGGAGGCGGCGTGGGTGGTGGAAGGCGCCATGATGCAAAGCATGGGCGAAGTGGACTGCATGACAAGGCTTGGCGGCGCGGCCAGGTGGCGGATGCCTCGCTCCCCATGGCACACGCCGGTGCAGGTGGAGGCGGGTCAAAGGGCGCGACCGAGAGGGGAAAGTGGGAAGGGAGAAGGGGAAGGCGGATTTAGGGTTTGGGTTTGAGATTTGACAAAATTTGGCCGAATTTGCTGATTTGGATTTGAAAATGAAATTCAAACTTGAATTCAAACTAATTTTGAAATGTTTGAAATTTTCAGGTGTTTCATAAAGTTTCTTGCAACAACAGGATATGATTTAATTTCATGCAGAGAAGAACATGTGGTAAATGAAAAGGGTAGCAATAAATGCATATGTTCGTAAAACTCAATCATAATCGAGTACGTGAAAATCGTAAAAAGCATGTGGGGGTAGGTTAACTATTCCGGTGATAATGTTAACACAGGTAGCAGATGTAAATGTACGAGAAGATTAGAGCTAACACTTGGTTTAATTACGAATCTGAGGGCTCGGATTTTGTAAGGTTTCTGTAAATTCTAGCATTCCACTAGAAATTCCGTGAAAGCACGGTTGTGTGTAATTATCGACGAAAGTTTGTGTGAGGAAAAAAAATTCAGAGTTCAGACCATGGAAAGCTTGTGCCGGCGATGTGGCCACTCTGACCACAATAAACAAGCGGTGTGGCCACTCTGACCACAATAAATCGTTGATCGCTGTGGACTCCTAAACCGGACCATCCCCCATCTATTGCCATTGGTGCTGACTGCTGACCATGATGGATGGAGAATTTTTTTAAAAATAATTTTTTTTTTAAAACAAAATTACAAAAATATATAATCAGCCCAAAAAATTACAGAAATGAGTTCTCGCTGCCGCTTGAAATGGCGACAGAACCTATCGCCATTTCAATCGGCGATAGGAACCCCGACCGCCTCGTCAGCCGGTCTCAACTCACCTATCGCCATTTGAAATGGCGATAGAATGTGAATATGTTCTGCCGCCATTTCAAATGGCGACAGAACCTATCGCCATTTGAAATGGCGATAATATGCCATGTATAAAATGTCAAAAAATCCTTCCAAACCTCATTTTAATTCCAAAAAAACAGAATCGAGAAGGAGAGGAAGAGAAAGAAAGGTAGCGGTTACCGCTGCTCGCCATGAGGAGATAGATTAAGAGAGCAAAGGATCTAGTAGACCGGTCATCTTGCGTGTACATTTTTCGATTAGAATTAAGTAGATTAGCTAGTAGAATGAAGTAGATTAGCGAGTAGAATAAAGTAGAATATGGACATAGAATCAAGTAGAATAGCTTACATAGAATTAAGTAGAATAGATAATTGTAGCGAAATTATGTATAGAATTGTAGTGAAAGAGCGACTAGAATCAAGTAGAATAGGACTAGAATGAAGTGGAATATCGACATAGAATCAAGTAGAATAGCGACTAGAATGAAGTAGAATTGCGACATAGAATCAAGTAGAATAGAAATTATGTATTACATTATATTTTTTGAAATTTGTACATGATGTCAAATTATGTAGAATAGCAACATACAATTAAGTATAATGTCCAAGAGAATTAAGTACAATAACTAATAGAATCAAGTAGAATAACGACTAGAATGAAGTAGACTAGCTTACATAGAATCAAGTAGAATAACGACTAGAATGAAGTAGAATTGCGACATAGAATCAAGTAAAATAGCGACGAGTGTAGTTCATCGATATTATTTGAGATGTGTATAGTGTAGTTCATCGTACTTTTTACAATGTATGCACTTAATTTGTAGATATGGCGACGGAGGCCAAGATGAGTTGCTTGACCCGTGATTGATGCACATCACCGTAGCCGCCTCAAGACTGCGGTTCTCCAAAGCAGGCGAGGCGCCGATTGAGCTTGGCGTGTTTCTGTTCTGACGCCTATGAGGGCATGGAGGCTCCACGCAGATCGGATTCTCGAGGTACGATAGTTTTAATACACTCAATCGCGGTATGACTACTTTGCGGCATTCACATTTATTCTTAATCGCTTTTGACGCAGTTGAGAGCGGCAAGCCTCCTTGCACTAGCTAGGATGGTGGAGGCGATTTTTGAGGATGATTAGGACCGTGGTGGTGGTCGACGCCCAGGCGCTTCCGCAGACAACCGGCGCCGCCGACGGCGTTGGTTGACCGCCGGAGGCTAGAGACGCACACGCCCACCTTCCGCGCGGGGAGATGACGCCGACGCTACAGACGGAGCTTCCTACTCGTTGTTGCCAGCAGTCGCCGGCAACAGACGACGCCTCGGACATCGCATGACCGACCTCCTAGCGAGGTTCCACGATGTGCCGCCACGGCAAAGAACTTACACCGAAGTTCAAGAACGCAGACGGGCCGACATTGAAGTGGATCTCGCCATTTCTACGTAAGTATTTGTAATTATTGTCACCTCGCTTAAATTCAGATGTGAACCTTGTCATTGAATTCTACATTTCTTCTTGCACCGAGCGTATGGCGCCTAGCGAGGGACGGGTTGTTAGGAGGCACTTTGAGGCCTACCGCTATGGTTGTTCAGTGGGTCATGTTTCTAGGGTCCCACGAGACAATACGACAAGCACTACGCTCGGTATGCACACGAGGTGGCCAACATAGAGATTGATGAGATCCCTCCACGCTGGGGTCCAAATTGCATTTTATGCGGACGCATCACAAGAATGTGCGACGCGTACACCGCATTCCAGACAACTCCATCCTCTCCGGATGTCCACTACTTCGCAAAGAATGGTCCTTCGAAGCCCAGATCGGACGACCACAACCGACTTGAGCGCCAGATACGATCGGTTTGTACATTGCGGCGATTTAGGTGGATCGCCCACCGTAGGCACGGTTTGGTGTCGCCGACGGGTTAGTTTTATGATCATTTTTATGTATTGTAATCACAATTTGGTGTGCTAAGTTTGCGTGTTCTATTGCACAGTCACCTTCACGCCGATCACTTCGCAGGGTCTTACCCGAGTACATCACGATGTTCGATCACCGACCGATGATCGCGTCTATCCGACACCGTGACACTACGGAGAGGCTTATCCAATGAAGCGCCTGACGGATCCGCCGCCTCCTGCGGCACGCGAGACTACGAGCATCGGTACACGCGAGCCCCTTGGTACATGATGTCTTCGTGGAGGAGTACCAGTGCAATGGGTCATGCGCCAGCCTGGCTGACGACAGAGATCCCACTTTGGGGGATACGGTGCCACAAGACGTCCATGCGTAAGTTCACATGTTTACTTTTTTCACACAATGTAATTATGTGTGAATAAATAATTGTGTTGGTGTCCACAGTACACTAGGAAGGAGTACATAGCTCGATGTCCTGGTTGGATAGGATGTGGCCTTGGGTCGAGGTTTGGAGTCACGCGCTCGACGATATCATCCAGTGTTGGGAGGATCCCTACGACATCGAGACGTACGCGGATTACATGGATTGGTACTCTAGTCGGACGAGGCTTCGCTGCGTCCGGGTCGTGGTCGACCCATCACGACATGAGGCTGTGACGTCCGACACGTACCCTACCCAGCCGGACTCCGCTTTCCACCTCTCGGTATGTATTGAACTATCCTTAATTCATATTTATCTTGCCAGATTTATGTTTCCAACTTGTGCAGACGGATCTAAACCGGGAGATTCTCGAGGTAGCAACCACCGTGCACCAGAGGACGCAGGGGGACATGAGAGGGCTTGTGCAGCGGATCATCGACGCGGCGAGACGAGGCATCCAGATTGCGACTTGTCGCGACGCCGAGGACTCGGTGGACCGACCATCAAGGGGATTTAGGGTCACCTCGACGAGGTGGTTCACGCCCACGGCTCTCTGCCGGACGTGGCGGGCGGTCATCGTGGCACCATGGTGGAGCAAAGATCGACAGGGGCTCATCGGGCACGCCTTCGCGCCACCGTGTATGACCACCTTGCTTGCTTGCGAACGTAATGCTTGTTTCTTTTGAACCCCGATAGTTACTAATGGCAATCTTCTCTATCAGTCCCGAGCTCCACCATCACGCAAGGGGGCGCGCGAGTCGCTTACGATGTCTCCGTGATGTTGGTATGACCGCCTTTGGGATGATTACGCTTTTTGTGTTTTCGGCATGATTATGTTTGTAACATAATAATTCACAGAACACCTTGGGCGGACGATTCATTTCAGACGACGAGGCAAACCTATCGGCATTCTCGATTTCTTCTTCGATGACTGCGTGGACGCCTGCTCAACTTGGAGGCTTCTCACCGCAAAGTGCTCCGCCACCGACACAACACACACAGAGGAGGAGGCCCCATCGCGACACCACCTCTGACTACTCGCCTCGGCCTGGCTAGTCATCCCACCCAACCTCTCACATACTCAGACCGTCAGCAGCAGAGGCCGGGCGACACGGGAGTGTGCCCCAAGAGGGCCGCCAAGAGATATTTGGTCCTTCAAATATCACCATACCATGTAAATATTAATATATGAACAACTCTTATTATGCTAGTCTCATGTTTCAAATCTCTTTTAGTAGCATGTTTCAGATTCCATTCTTCCGTGTTATTCGTGATCATCGTAATATCACTTAGCTTCTGTAGGACCGGAAAGGCGACTAGAGGGGGGGTGAATAGGAGCACTATCTATTTTTTCGCTTTGCTGATCAGATTCAAACATGATATTGACTCCAATAGCTACAAGAACTATGAAGATCAATATATATAAGCATAGCGAAAGTCTTGAATTGAATCTCCTTCAAATCCCCAAAAGAAACGACCAAAAACACAAAAATCATCCTAATGAACAAGATCGATGAACAAGACGGGTCGAACCGGATGAACAAAGTGTCGGTACAACCGGATGAGCAAAGATGTCGGTCGTTCCGCATGAACAAGAAAATCGCGAATGAACAAGAAATGCCAAAAAAACGAAAACAAAAATCGACGTAACTTTCGATCCGCTTGGCCAAACTCCACCAAATTTGAAACACATCTTCCTAATGATGTCAGAACCTATTCCAAGCAACGATCGTCCAGATCTACGCCAAAGTTTTGATCTTTTTCCAATTTACCGAAGGAGGGTTCAAACATGAGCAAAAATGAAAAACTTGATCCAAAACTTGCTTGTGGGAGATTGATGATCTAGATGATCTTAGATATGTTCCCACATGTCCCAAAGAAGGAGTAAGAGGGCACGAAATCAACCAAAACTACAGGATCAAGGAAGCACTCAAAATCATCAAAATAAGGTGCAAGAACAAGAAAAGAACGAAGAGAGCTCATCTCAAAGAACTTGCAAGGATTGAATGATGATTGATGATTCATGGTTACAGCCCACTCCTCAAGGAGGACAAGAGCTCAATCCATGAGCACACACACAATCCATCTCTAGAGCCTAAACCTCTTTTCTTCCCTAAACCCTAACACCAAACTAGGGTTTGCAAATGAAGTGCTTGAGCTGCTATGAACAAAGACCTCTCTATTTATATGAGGCCTAGAGCTTCTAGAAGACTTAACCCTAATGGGCTCCCAAGTTAGGCCCAATAACAAACGGGACACACACGCACGCATTTTAAAGCGCCGTTTTCACTTTTCTTGACCTAATCCACTTCTTGACGCACCATCTTGCGCCGTGGGTTGGCATTAGGTCACCAAGGCGATTTGGTGAAATTACCAAAATACCCCTTCTCGATCCTTCTCCATGGACCGAGTCCAATCTCGTCAAGCAATCGCCGCTTCCGCCACGTAAGTTGATCAACGGCTCATCATGCATCGGCAAGTCTCCCGTCCAATCCTTCTAACCTCCAAGGCACTTGCACCGACCTCGCCGCCGCTTGATCCAACCAACAGATCGAATCGCCTGCTCGATCAACCTCGCCCATTCTCGCCATGCTTGAGTCACCGACCACCCGATCCATGATCGTTTCGACCTCACTCTCCAAGCTTAGTCCCGATCCTCCTCGCCGCTGACCGTCGTTGACCTCCAAGTCACCGCACAAAGAATAGACCAAGAAATCGCCTCCGGAACAAGTTCTTCACAACTTGACCCACGTTAGCTCAAAACATGCAATATGCAACACATATACAAAGATAAACATGGATATGACCTATCCCAAAGCCAAAACTCCAAAATAGCCAACAATCTCAACACAATCCAGATAACCGCCGTGTTACCACGCAGATTACCGATCGTCATGGTCGCATCGCCTCATTAATCGCGGTCGTTCCGATTTCCAATGAAGACCGAACTCCCAAAACACCTTCTTCGAATTAAGCTACCGCCATCTACCAATCGGTATAATCATGATCCCAGATTACCGCCACACAACTTATGGTCAGATTGCTTCATGGGTCGCATCACTTTTAAACGCCGGTTCTTCCGATTATCCCGACACTTTGTCGAAACTTTCAAAAACAAGAATTCCAACAAACCTTCAACCAAATTGCCAATTGTAACATCACCTAGGGTCATGAGCATATCCTCATGATGTTCACAATCTCCCTTGATGAACACATTGGCAATTTCCAAAAATGAATGTTTTGAGGTTTGAAAGAAAAGGAAATCGGCCAAGACAAAGGCACAACTTGGTCCTAAAAGCAAATGAATGCAAGGAAATGACCAAGTTGGCTTCAAAAGGCTTCAAAAGTGAGATAAGGCAAGGAAAGCAAAGAGAGCTTCAAATTCCGTAAAATCTCACTCAAGATCCATAAGAAAGAACAAGTGTTCTAATTGACCTTTCAGAAAATGCACAGAGAGCATCCAAAACAGCATTTTTGTCCCATTTTTCTCCCCCTTTGATAATGAATTCATCAAGGTGCATGGAGAAGATAGAGCATGAAAGTAATGGAATGGTTGTAATTTTTCATTTTGTTTTGTTTTGTTTGTAATTTGAGCAAAAGGAGCCATGAAGATTATCCATGAAGACTGTACAAGTATTACACCAAGCCATATTATGTGAAGAAGCTATAATCAAGTATGGCAAAACATGTACAGCAAAGCTAAGGCCAAAATAGCAACAATCTGATATTAAATGAATTGAAGGCATGACAAGGTGCTCAAGATCACAGTTTAACTAAAGGTATCCAAAAATGAGTCAAGCCATGTCTATAGGCAAAATGGAGCCAGAAGCTAAAAGAAGAGTCAATTTTGAGCATTTTGAGATCAATTTTGAATCAATTTGTTCAAGCATTTAGAATTTAGCACATTGGGCACTTTGCTAAAAATGATTAGTTTTATCTTAGTAAAGCAAGTCCTGGACTAGGAGCCATCCACAACTGCCTTCTAAGCTTCAACCAATTGCCAATTTGTTTTCTTAGCATTGTGCTAGATCTCAAGCCTCACTACGACCATCCCAAGCAACACAAGCTTAAGAGAATAGTCTGGGTCATCCAAAACTCCCCCTGAGTTCATGCCTAGTGCAATGGCAAGCAGTCTCATAAGAAAGAATTGGTGAGATCAGTTTTTTTCGCACAAAAAGCTTATTTTTCATTTGCTTGACTTGAGAATTAGCATAGCTCAATTTAAAACTCAAAATAAGTTCAGGACTCAATTAAGCCTATATGACATGGCATGAATCATAAGAGGATCACTAAAGCAAAACTAGTCACAAGATCCAACAAGTCATATTATAATTCAGTTTGCACACAGATAATAGAGCTAGCATGACAAAAGCTAAGCTATACATAAAAAGCCACAAAAGAAGTCTAGCAAACTAGCACAAGACATGGCAGGGTATAAAGTATGAAATCATGTCATACATGGATAATAATCAAAGCTCCACAAGGTTATATTACAATGCAAGTTGTTGAATTGTAAAATGCATTATGATACAAATGAATGCAAAAGAGCAAACTCCCTCAAAACAGGCCAAGAGGACTAACAACCCCAACTCTCCCCAAGAAAGAAGCAAAACAAGAAGAATCAAGAGCCTTAGTGAAGATATCCGCAACTCCGCCGCTCGAGACTCAACAAAGTGAAGCACAACATCACCTTTCTCAACATGGTCTCTAAGGAAATGATATCTAACGTCAATGTGCTTAGTCCTAGAATGTTGCAATCGGTTTTTAGCAATATTAATGGCACTAGTGTTATCACGAAAAGAGGAACACTACCCAAAGACAACCCATAGTCCCGCAGAGTAGACAAGATCCAGAGAACCCGAGAGCAACTCATCGGTCATAGCCTACATACTCGGCCTCGGCGAAGGATCGGCAACAGAGGATTGTTTCCTAGAAGACCACGAGATAAGAGATGTGCCTAAGAAATGACAAGTGCCGTAAGTACTCTTCCTATCTACTCTACACCCAAAGAAAATCAAGATCGAAAAATGCCCTAATAGAGAGAGCGAAGAAGAAGAATACCAAAGTCCAAAGTCAAGAGTGTCCCGGAGGTACCGAATATGCGACGATCGCTTGACGATGAGAAGCTCGAGGGAAGCTCGAATCGAGCGCATGACACACAAATAATTGTATGTCCTACCGACGCAGAAGGTAGAGGAGGGAGCCAATCATGTCATGGGTACTCCTTTTGGTCCACTGCTCTCCATCCTCATCTGGTCCAAAGATGTTGGTCGTGGCAATGGGAGTAGACATTGGTCTATCGCTTCCCATGTCGGGTTTACGAAGAAGGTCCTTTGTATACTTACTTTGATGAATGAAGGTGCCTTCTTTCGCTTGCTTGACTTGAAGACCAAGGAAGAAGGTCAATTACCCATCATGCTCATCTCAAACTCCCCGCTCATAGAATCAAAATCTAGACACCAAAGCATGAGAGGAACCACCGAATATGATATCATCCACATAAATCAACCAATAAGAAGTCACTGCCATGCTTGAGAGTGAACAAGGTTTTATCAACCATTCCCATTTTGAAATCATTACTAAGTAGAAAACTCTTAAGCCTATCATACCAAGCTCTAGGGCTTGCTTCAGTCCATACAAGGCTTTGGAGAGTTTAAAAACACGGTTTGGGAATTTTGGATTTTCGAAACCAGGTGGTTGCCTGACAAAGACCTCTTCTTCTATGAAACCATTCAGGAAAGCACTTTTGACATCCATTTGAAAAAGCTTGAAGCCCTTAGATGTCGCAAATGCTAGCAAAATGCGAATGGCTTCCAATCTAGCTACAGAGCAAAAGTCTCTTCAAAGTCTAAGCCCTCTACCGAATAACCTTGAGCTACAAGCCTAGCCTTGTTGCGTAACTACCAACCCATCCTCACTTTGCTTATTTTTGAAAATCCATTTTGTTCCAATTACATGTTGATTAGGTGGAGGTTCAACTAAGGTCCGCACATGGTTTCTTTCAAAATTTTCAAGTTCTTATGCATGGCATTGACCCAAGAGGCATCGTAAAGAGCATGGGTGACATCTCGGGGTTCAAAAGAAGCGACAAAAGCAGTAATGTGCATGAGAATCGAAGAATGAACCCGAGCGAGTGACTCGCTCATGAATATCCCCAATAATCTGCTGTGGATGCTGCCATTGAATGTGAAGAGGAGCTCTGGGTGCGTATGGCCTCTACCTCATGGGTCGTGGAGGTAGGAACAGAGCCACTCGATCGCCGGTGAAGGTAGGAAGAGGTCGCTCATCCAAGCCGGTGTAGTAGAAGCGTGCTCTCCAACCCTCTCGTAAATGATGGAGGATGGATTTGGTCCTCATCCTCGAGTCATCGTCGATTTAAGATGCTTTCTCGAATATCACGAACCTGTACTGCAAAGATCGGGTCTAGTACCAGGACTAGCCTCATCAAAAGTGACTTCGAAGTCTCAACAATTTTGTTAGTGTCAAAATTAAATACACGATAGCCACGAGAATGAGCAGATAACCAAGAAATATGCCATCGTAACATCTAGATTCAAATTTATCAAGGTTGCCATGTTTAAGAATGAAGCACTTACAACCAAAAATCTTGAAATGAGAAACTTTAGGCTTATGAGAAAATCTAAGCTCATAGGAAGTCTTACCAATAACAGATCTCAAGAACACCCTATTAGAAATATAACAAGCAAGAAAGATAGCCTCACTTCAAAACCTCCTAGGTGTGGAATGCTCATCTAGCATGGTCCTAGCCATCTCTACAAGGGTCCTATTCTTCCTCTCTACAACACCATTCTCATTGGGGAACTCTAGGTGAAGAAAATCGGTGCTCTAGCCCCTATCGTAATGTATGTGGCAAAGGAAGAATTCTTGAATTCGCCCTATTGTCACTCCTAATGGCTCTCAAAGCTCCAGAAGATCAACAAAGAAGTCTAAGGACCAAATCTCTAAAGAAACCAAATGCCTCGCCCTTAGAAACCGTAAAATAAACCCATGAATATCCGAATAATCATCCATAATCACAAGCACATACCACTTACCACCCAGATCGACTCTAGAAGGACCAACAAGGTGTCTAAGTGCAAGAGTCGACCGTCCATCGGTCATCACTAAGGTAAGAGGAGGATGAGAAGCGTAAACCATCTTACCATGTCTACAGTGGTGTGCACACAAGGTCTCTAATGACCTTCACCTAGGCAAACCTCTAATCAAATCCTTACATCGACTCTAGTCAAGTGGTCGAAACCTATGTGACCAAGCCTACGATGCCACAAAACTAGATCATGGGAATCAGAAGCAACAAGACACCTAGGGCTAGAAGCAGAAGAGATACATAAATTAGCACAAAAGATCCTCTCAAACCTAGAAATCTTAAAAACAAGCTCACCAGAGGAATCTAAAACCCCAGACTCACCACTCTTAAATCTCACCTCTAGACCCTCATCAAGCACCGAGAAACGAAAGCGATTATATTTCACTTACTTACCAAAGCGACGCCCTTGAGCATGAATTTGTTGTTGACGCCAAGACTGCCCTTGGTCATCACTTCGCACGGTAGAAGCATCCCCAAATGTGATCAATTCATTGCCGGATGCACGTGTGAGGAGGAGAACCATTTAGAATCCCAAATATATGTCGAGAACATCCGAGTCAACAATCCATATGTCCTCCTTCCTCGCACGCCAACCTAATGAGCACTAACAGAAACATATGTGCCTCAAGATCAAGTTAGTGATAAAAGACTTGGGAATCCAAAGATCGAGTCACATGATGCTTAGGCAAAATAGTAGAAGCAAAGAAGAAACGGTTAGGAACAAAATCATAAGAATGCACATGTGAACCACCTAGACCTCTCCAAACGATCTACCAAAAGATCGGTACTTCTGCCTAGATGCTACCCGTGGTCTCTCCTCACGATATCCTAAACCGTAGCGCCGCTTAGAGCCACTAAAAAGTCAAAGAAGTCATCTACAAACCTAGGCCCGTGTCTAGAAGGAAGGACAGTCGCCTGCTCTAGAGACTACAAGAGGTGCAAAACTCCTCTAATGGACCTCAAAGCACTCATCCTCTCCTTTCTCTCAAACTTGGCTCTACTAAGCGTAACTCAATAATATGGCCATTCTTCTTGCAGAAGGTGCAATGGTACTTGACCTTTGAGGGTCTCGACCGATGAAGGTAGCACCTATCTTGCTAGAGAGGGTTTGAGCAAAACCAAACAGATTTAAAGACTATCTTGGATGATTTAGGTGGTTCTACCTCAAACAAAGCCACTCTCAACAACTCTAACAATCTTAGGTGGATGATTCTTGGAATGCTCTAGGAATTAAATCCTAGCCCACTATTTTCACACTCTCCTTAGATTTGTCTAGAATCATATTGAGGTTCTTCTTCCCACCAACAAATCTCTCAAGAGATCCTCTCGAGATAGTCATTTTGATTGGCTAGTTCAACACAAGAAACACACTTATCTCGACTTGCTAGCCCTATCGACTTTTCCTTATAGTGAGCTACCTCTGCTTTCAAAGCCTCACAAGACACACAATAGTTATCCCTAATCTTATCCAACCGCTTCTTTGAACTTAACTCTAAACGCTTATTGTATCCTATCTACATTATGCCCAAGTTCAATACAAAGAGTACAAGAATCGAATCAACAACTTTCTTGGAAGCAAATATGGACATGGATTGTTCAATTTTAGCCTTTTCTTCTAGTGTCTTGTTTAAAGCATCATTCTCAAGTGTGAGTTTAACACGCTTCACATGAAACAGCTTTTAGAGTACATAATCATTTCGATATCTCCTTCATTTTAATCTTATTTTTCTCACAATGAGAGCAGTGTGACTAGCATCAAATTTACTCAATTCTTTTGTAGCACTATCCAATTTTAGTTCAAGCAAAGCACAATTTGAACAAGGCAAAGGATAGCATCAACAAAGAGTCACATCTAAAGCAATGGCATTCATGCAAGGTGACTAGACTTGAGAGTTTCTAGTTCATCAAGAGCATCTTTTAATTGATTTGTAACAGAGGAATGAGCAAGTCTTAGAGTTACCAATTCATCATACATTCCGAACAAGCATCACAAACATCTTTAGGACTTAATCGATTTGAGTGTAGCAACTTCTAGTTTCAAGTTATCAATCATGATGTCCTCGATTCTTAAGCATTCTAGCTTGCTTACCTAATTTTCGCTCGTAAATGACCAAAGCATGTTTCATCCGAAAGGTGAGGGACATACCTCATCGGGATCGCCGAAAAGGTCGTCATCGTTGGAGGAGTCGACGTCGTGGTCTGTCCTTGGCCATGAAACACATGCCGTGAAGTCTTGATCCTTCTTCTTGCCATGAGAGTCGCTGCCGCCCTCCGTCCCCGAGTCCACATCGCTCATGTCAACAGACTCAAGAGCGGTAAGGACCTTGCTGACGAACTTGCGATAGTTCGGCTTCTTGGGCTTCACATCCTTAGCTTGAGGACGCCTCCGAAAGTCCTTCTCCATCTTGCCCTTCAGCTTGGGGCAACTGGAGCGAATGTGGTTTGGTTCACCACACTCAAAGCACGTAACAGAGCCACCTCTCCTTCTGTTCCTCACCTTGTTAAAGACTCTCGAGAATTTGGTGGTTAGGAGAGCTAAATCATCCTCGGTATTTTCTCTAGTCAGCCATCGCTCAAAGAATGCAAAGCGGACAAAGAAAGACCAGATGAGCCAAAATCCAAAGAATCAAGAGCTACCCCGAGATGGGTCAACCACTAAAGCCATCGACTGTTTTGGGAGTCGCGAGATGAAATCAATCTCATGCGACTTCAACCTCGAGTAAAGCTTATCCATGGTAAGCTCACTCATGACAAGATGTTGTCATTGATGGATGTGATCTTCATTCCCCGCACTCTCACATCAAGAGCACCCAAGAACCGGGCGGCATTCTCGACTCAAGAAATGTGAGACCTACAAAGATGTAAATTATGAAGAATCTTGGAAAACCTTCCCAATAACTCATCCAAAGATTCACCGTGCTTTTGTTCGATCTTTGAGTATTCTTTCTTGAGTTGGTTCTGCCTCACTTCCTTGATAGTCAGAGAGCCCTCGTGGTAATCACAGAGGGTCTTCCAGATCTCATGAGCAGACTTCAGATGAGACACACGCCAAACTCAGATCGACTAAGCCCTTGAATCAAGAAGTTTCGAGCCTTGTCATTAGCCTCTACATCAGATTGATTACATCTTCATCACCCAAGACGACATAAGCATTTTTGACCTTAAGCCAAATTATGCGTGCCCTTGAGCCTCGATGTAGGCTTGCATGCGAGCCTTCCAAGAAGCAAAATCAACTCCATCGAAAATATGAGGTTTGAGTGAATACTTGTCACGCCATGGCTCCAAAGATCGGTTAAGATCTATGAGAAGAGCTTAACCGCTCGATACCAATTGTAGGACCTAAAGGCGACTAGAGGGGTGAATAGGAGCACTATCTATTTTTTCGCTTTCTCGATCAGATTCAAACATGATATTGACTCCAATAGCTATAAGAACTATGAAGATCAATATATATAAGCATAGCGAAGTCTTGAATTGAATCTCCTTCAAATCCCCAAAAGAAACGAAAAACACAAAAATCACTTAATGAACAAAGGTCGATAAACAAGACTGGCCGAACCGGATGAACAAAGGTCGGTCGTTCGATTTTCGGTACAACCGGATGAAAAAGGTTTCGGCCGTTCAAGCATGAACAAGAAAATCAAAGCGAATGAACAAGAAATGTACTGAAAACGAAAAACAAAAATCGACGTAACTTTTGATCCGCTTGGCCAAACTCCACCAAATTTGAAACACATCTTCCTAATGATGTCGAACCTATTCCAAGCAACGATCGTCCAGATCTACGCCAAAGTTTTGATCTTTTTCTAATTTACGAAGGAGGGTTCAAACATGAGCAAAAATGAAAAACTTGATCCAAAACTTGCTCGTGGGAGATTGATGATCTAGATGATCTTAAATATGTTCCCACATGTCCCAAAGAAGGAGTAAGAGGGCACGAAATCAACCAAAAACTACAGGATCAAGGAAGCACTCAAAATCATCAAAATAAGGTGCAAGAACAAGAAAAGAACGAAGAGAGCTCATCTCAAAGAACTTGCAAGGATTGAATGATGATTGATGATTCGTGGTTACAGCCCACTCCCTCAAGGAGGACAAGAGCTCAATCCATGAGCACACACACAATCCATCTCTAGAGCCTAAGCCTCTTTTTCTTCCCTAAACCCTAACACCAAACTAGGGTTTACAAATGAAGTGCTTGAGCTGCTATGAACAAAGACTCTCTATTTATATGAGGCCTAGAGCTTCTAGAAGACTTAACCCTAATGGGCTCAAGTAGGCCCAATAACAAACGGGACACACACGCACGCATTTTAAAGCGCCGTCTTCACTTTTCTTGACCTAATCCACTTCTTGACGCACCATCTTGCGCGCTGGTTGGCATTAGGTCACCAAGGCGATTTGGTGAAATTACCAAAATACCCCTTCGATCCTTCTCCATGGACCGAGTCCAACTCGTCAAGCAATCGCCGCTTTCGCCACGTAAGTTGATCAACGGCTCTCATCATGCTCGGCAAGTCTCCCGTCCAATCCTTCTAACCTCCAAGGCACTTGCACCGACCCCACCGCCGCTTGATCCAACCAACAGATCGAATCGCCTGCTCGATCAACCTCGCCCATTCTCGCCATGCTTGAGTCACCGACCACCCGGCATCCATGATCGTTTCGATCTCAGCTCTCCAAGCTTAGTCCCGATCCTCCTCGCCGCTGACCGTCGTTGACCTCCAAATCACCGCACAAAGAATAGACCAAGAAATCGTCTCTGGAAACAAGTTCTTCACAACTTGACCCACGTTAGCTCAAAACATGCAATATGCAACACATATACAAAGATAAACATGGATATGACCTATCCCAAAGCCAAAACTCCAAAATGGCCGACATCTCAACACAATCCAGACAACCGCCGTGTTACCAATGCAGATTACCGATCTGCGGTCGTCTCGCTCCATAATCGCGGTCGTTCCGATTTCCAATGAAGACCGAACTCCCAAAACACCTTCTTCGAATTAAGCTACCGCCATCTACCAATCCAGATAATCATGATCCGATTACCGCCACACAACTTAAGGTCAGATTATTCTCATGGTCGTCATCGCTTTTAAACGCCGGTTCTTCCGATTATCCCGACACTTTGTCAAACTTTCAAAAACAAGAATTCCAACAAACCTTCAACCAAATTGCCAATTGTAACATCACCTAGGTCATGAGCATATCCTCATGATGTTCACAACAACCAGACTTATGAATAATTAATATCTCAAACGCCCTCGTAAAATTCTACGTAAATTCATCGCACTAGAACAACATATGATCATTATAAATTGTTATTATGAGATTAATAGATTTTGTACCGTTAAAATTTATAAAAATCATAAGTATGTAAAGTGGACTTGCAAATTAGGGTTGAGAGGAACTGTCGCCATTTCAATCGGCGGCAAAGAACCTATCGCCAGCTTGAAATGGTGACAAGAACCTATCGCCAGCTGAAATGGCGACAGAACCTATCGCCATTTCAATCGGGCGATAGGTAGTTGGACCGGCGATGAGCGACAGGTTCCTATCGCCAGCTTGAAATGGCGATAGGTTCCTGTC
This sequence comes from Phyllostachys edulis, assembly GCA_036346405.1. Taxonomy (NCBI): domain Eukaryota; kingdom Viridiplantae; phylum Streptophyta; class Magnoliopsida; order Poales; family Poaceae; genus Phyllostachys; species Phyllostachys edulis. Next base: position 122,246,903 of record CM070546.1, read on the forward strand.
GCCATTTCAACTGGCGACAGGAACTCATTTCTGTAATTTTTTGGGTCGGTTATATATTTTTGTAATTTTGTTTTAAAAAAATATTATTTAAAAAAAATCGATGGATGGATGCCAGGGAACACAGAATTTTTTGCATTTCTGGCTCTGTAAACTTCTTTATTTCAAAAGTAGCATTCTTTCATCATAATTAGCACATCCGTCTCAGATAGTCCTCCTATCATGGATCTCTCGGCGCAGACGGCCGCTTCCCGCGCGCAGCAACCACCTCCCCATGCGCACCAAAGCAATTTTGTCCGCTTATGCTTTGCATTTTTTTTTTTTATGTCGCGTGCCGCCACGCCGCTTCACATCGTGTCTCGCCAATATCTTTCATCGTTTTCATTTTCTCGCTATATAAGTTTAACGCTACGTCGATGATTTCTCATAAGACGCAATGCTAAGGCGATTAGATTAGCTAAACAAATTGCGCTGCGATTAGATTAGCTAACAAATTCAGTCACTCATCTGCGGTATTTAATATTTTGTTATTGCATTTTTTAGCGTTAAGTACGTACTTAATAATGCACATGCATTATATCAGTCGCAACTGTTACATGCATAATTACTGTATTGTACCACCTAAATGAATTCGTTAATTGTGAGTTGTTCTCTATTTGTAGCAATGGCACGTACTCTACCACCCCTACTTGAGGAGGCATGGGACGCCCAGTATCGCTGTCACACTTGGATCGATGGCAATGGGCCGCCAACTCTGGTGATACGGGGATCGAGGGAGACCTAGCCGTTGGACGACTGGTATGTTTTGAGGCTTTGTCAATCTGGCCGATTATGCTCACAAGCATGTCAACATAGGGCAAAACCTCCTGATTGACGCCTCCCTTCTTTCCGCTCGTTGATCGCTACGTCAAGACCCACACGATCCACTTCCAGTGGGGGGAGATGACCGTGACACTGGAGGACGTCAGCTTCATTACCGGCCTGCCGTTGCGAGGCCGTCGCTTATTCCTCCGAGGTCGCCGGATTGAAGGCGATCTCGCCATCGCTTCGGCACTTATCCCGAGAGGTCTAAGGGCGTTCCACACACCTGGCTACAATGATTCATGCATTGCCCAAATGACGCAACAGAGGAAATGGTTCGATGCCACCTAATTGCATATTTGTTGTTTCTATTCGGATGGGTCATGTTCCCTAGCACGCAGAGGGACATGGTGTACCCTAGTTATATTCACCTTGCGGAGTCCATCGTGGACTCTGACGATGAGGACTTACCGCGATACAGTTGGGTTTAGCTGTACTGTGTGCTACGTACCGCGGCCTGTGCGATGCTTCGCAGTGTCGCACGGGAACATAGCACGTGCTCTCAGGTTGCCACACGCTGTTACAGATGTGGTAGTAGGAGCACTTCGCGGTCGGATGGTCAGATTGCGCTTCCCTAGTCCACCCTCACCACAAGACACAACATTTCTACTAGAGGCGGGGCGACGAGGATCTCGTGGAAGGCCCGACCATGGGATCCCGATGGACTATGGCAGTACTGGGGTGGGCTAGGGAGAGAGCGCGTCACATATACCCTGAGTTCCACAACGAATTCGAGGCCCTGCACGAGGACGTAACATGACCGAAAAAACATTACTGCAAAGAAAGACGTGACAACACTCTGCAAAGCAGGACGTGACCCGACGACTTCTATCTCCTCAGCTTTTTAGACCGAAGAGACAGGACTTTGCATGAAATTAACCACACCATACCAACCCTGTGGCTTATAAAAGGAGGTGAATGATATCTGGGAGAGAACACTACACAACCAAACCCAACACTACCCCAAAGTTTGCTTCACTACGTCGGGATGGACAACATGCAGAAGAAACAATGGGACAAGATCCGCGAACTACTAAGGGCTGCTGGGGAGCAGGACAACCAAGCGATGGCTGCTGCGGCCCGGGTTGAACAAGAGACGCGTGCTAGACCGACAGCTCTCTGCAATGAGGCCCCCCGTAGCAGCAGTGTCTTCCGAAACATTCCATCTGAGCGTTCGCCGCAACACCCGCTAGAGGGGGAGACGCCGCCCCTCTGTTGGTGCAGGGAACCATGCAAGTTCTTTAAGTCTAAGCACCAGATTAGCATGGGCATGTGTTACTAGGGTTGCGCGAACTACTCCAGTGACTATCCCGACCGACGTTGGGACACGAGCAGCTATTGGCAGCCGGTAAGGACCAGTTAGAGTGTGTTCCCGTACTATTTCTCTTTCAAAGTATGCACTAACAACCTCTCTCGTCTATCTGTAGTCCCCAGATCCGCTATATGGCTATCGCAAGTGGATCGACCAAGAGATCCACCCACACGACCATTGGTCTCTCGACTTCGACGAGTGGAATGACAAGAGAGCCCACGAGATCCGGGAGGAGGAACGCCGCACCGACGAGCAAAACGAGCGCATACGTTGGGAGACGAAAGCTCATCTCGAGGCGTGGAGGCGCAGGGAGCGCGAGGCTAGCGAGAGAAAGAGGCAAATGGCAGCCAAGGCCAAAGAGGCTGGCGAGGAGTTCAACGCCGAGCTAGCAAGGAAGGGAAAATGGCTCCGATCCACGCAGTAGGTTAGACCATTATGTACTAGTCCCCCGTCGAAGGTCGAATCTATTTTCATTCCAAAAAAGCACATATGTATCGTAGGAGTACTTCGGTTTGTTGTATCGTGTTGAAACCGATGTTTCTTATGCACGTAACCAAACCCTATGTGCTATGTTATTCCCAGCTTCATTATAAAGTCTATTTTCATTTGCAACATCAAATCTCCTCGTCTTTTCGCATTCGATTCTTCCGTGTTATTCCCTGACGCATCGTAATATCACTTACCTTCCTACGTACGACTCAATACTATCTCAATCATCCGCACAAAATTCTTCAGAAATTTAGCACACTACAACAATATACAATGATTACAAAATATTATTGCGAGTCTAACAAATTTTGTACCCTTGATATTATAAGAAAATAACAAACTGACCAATAAACATTGTCACTACACTTTTATTTTCAAAAATAAATACCATCATACAAAAAGATTTGCTAAATGTAATACATACGAAATGCAATATCTATTATAACACAATTCTTCCAATTGGATTTGTTGAATAGGACAGCTAATACATAAAATCGTCCAATGGTTGGGCAACTTAGTCAAGTCGCTCCACTAAAGGGCGACGCTAATGCATGTCGCTCGGTGGTTGGGCGAATTTCGGTCCACAAAGTACAAATAAAATAAACAATTTCTATTTTATTAGATTAATTAAAGCTTAATTGCAAAATTCCGAAAAACAAAAAATATTTTTAATGAATAAAATAAACTTCAATAATATTTAATTAAATTCATTAGCTTATTGGATTTTTATGTAATTTTTTTAAAAAAAATTCGAATTTTTTTTAAAAATTTTCTGGAATTTCATCGGCAGTACTGCTGCTTGCGCCACCTAGGGCAGTCACTGTCACGCCGAGGCCGAGGTCTGGTGCTCGCCACGCCAAAGGTTGAGGCGTCGTCACCGCTTCGAACCATGATAGGAACTGTGCAGATGCCAGATATACTAATTATGGTGGAAAAGAGCTATTTTTAAAAATAAAAAAGATTACAGGACCAGAAAGGCAAAAATTTCGGGAAGACAAGGTCCCAAGATTTTGTGCTGTGCGAGCCAAATTTACGTCGACAATTACACACAACCGTGCCAGCATTGAAATCAGAATAAATACGACCGTAATACAAACATGTAGTACTAAGCTAGTACTAGTGGTAAAGTTCAAAAATAATAACAATAATAAAACTACTGCTACTAGCGTTGTACATGATTGGTGTTGGTAGAGGACTGAGCTGGGCTCAGTTGGCTAGACGGGGTCTTTAGGGTTTTAACCTATCTACGATTGGGCGTTGACTCTCGTAAGTGCTTCGAGCGATTTTTTCTTTAATGTGGATCGAAGGGGAAAAAATATCTTTGAACAAAAAAAGATTGGTGTTGGTAGGAACCACCTCTAGAGTTAGGGGTGTACGAATTCCATCCATGAGAGTTCAAATTTTTTTGTCAACCTTTACGCACATGCAAATACGTTTTAGTAAGGATTTTATACAACAGTCTTGCTATTTTTAAGTCACCTGAAATTTTCTTAAGTTTAAGTCACTTGTTGTGACAATTGAATTTATGTAGAAATTGATGTGTTATATAATTAGATAATTATCTAATAGATAAAAAAATAATTTTTACTTAAGAAAGTTTTAGTCACCTGTAAATAGAGCGTCCCTCTATAAAATATGTGAGCCAAGGATGGGCGACGGATGACAAGAAAGAGAAAGGAGCAAGCACGGGAAGATCGTGCGTGGGGAATTTAATTTCGGCCGGTCAGCGGGGCGCGGCCGGCGTTGGGGGGCGTTGGGCCGCCCGGCCTACTTCCCAACTGCAACCCCTCTTAGCTCCCTAATTAATCCTCTCATGGACCCCCAGTCCATACACCGGCTGGTATTTTACTGACAGGTGGCCCTGACGGCTGGTATTTTACTGATACAACACGAGCAGGTGCAGCTCTCTCCCTCTTGTCTTCCGTTTTTACCTTCTCCACGAGGAAAGAGAGAGATTTGCTGGTGATCGGAGCAGCGGCGTAGCTAGGATCCAAACGCTCCGGGATCAACACTGTAAAATATTTACGCTTTCCTGAATTTATATACAAATATCGATTGTAATTGAGCTTTTTATGAAAAACCTGTGGAGTCGTTTTTTATGAAAAACCTGTGAGGTCAATTGACTCCACAGTTTTAAGCTGCATCCGTTACTGATCGGGGAGACACCGATTTACTGGCATATAATGATAGTGTTTGTTATAACCACACACAGCACACTCTTTCCGCCTCCCTACAATTAAACAAGAATTAAATGGAGAAAATTTGAGCAATTATGGTTACAGGTAAATGGTTTATTTTCCATGGTAGTAAGCTAACTGTGTATTGCTTCAAGTTTCTCTAGAAAATAGTCTACAAAAGTTCTCTAAAAACTATAGCTTATCTGCACATAAAAGATCACTCTACATACGAAGGAAAAAAACATCAGATATCAAAATACAAGTTACACCTGCTAAATTACTTTTCTTATAAGTATTTTAGACATTTCTCATTTTAGAAGCTGCAATCAGCCTATCTAAAATTCAGACATCCAAATACCAAATCTCTTCAGCTCAATCGTTCAACTCTACAACCTATCCAAAAACCGCTTCTCAAAAAAACTACAGCCGTGATAAACAGACCCACAAGATATTAGGGTTTATGACTCAACTCGTACACAGTTTTACTCCGAGGCCAAGAGGCCCAAGACCAACTTTTTTTATTAAATAATCTTTTTTTAACTTTTATTTTAAAGTTAACCTCCGGCGCACTTTATTTTTAAAAATAACTTCTTTGGTCACGCCACCACCTATGGCGTGACCAAACAACACTGTCACGCTAGGGCAAACTCTTATCACACTATAGGATAAGTCCGAAAAAAAACCTCTTTGATCACGCCACCACCCACACACCAACTAACATCACACGCCATCACCCATGGCGTGACAAGAGTTTGCCCGTGAAGCGGCCTTGGCGTGGCGGTGTTGTTTGGTCACGCCACGCTGGTGATACGCGACCAAAGCAAGTTATTTTAAAAATAAAGTCGTCGAGGCCGCTTTTAAAATAAAAGTTAAAAAGATTATTTAATAAAAAAAATTCCCCAAGACCACACAGGCCATGGACCCGGTCCACATCAAGATGTTTGACCCCTTAATGCCACGTAACTTCGGTGCGTCCAACGCCCCACCGGCCCACGGGCCCACGCCTCCCCCCGCCGCGGGATCAAATACGCCACCTCCGCCCGTTCGTCGATCCCTGTGGCATCCTCCTCCACGAGACCACAACAACAGGAGGAGCCGTACTAGTGCTTGCCCCGTGCTGCCGGCGCTGCCACCAGCGGAGGCGGGATGAAGGTGACCGTGGTGTCCCGGAGCGGCCGGGAGGTCGTCAGAGGCGGCGTCGAGGTCAAGGACTCGGTACGTCTTACAGGGGCTGGGGTTCTTGCTGTTTCTTGGTCTTGTTGTTGGTTTGGTCTTGCGGGGTGAGGGTTTGGTTCTTGGTTGGGGTTTAAGATGTCGTGGAAACAGGAAAGGTTGGAGCTTGGAGTTGATTCGTGGGTTCGTTTTGCAGGCCAAGGTCGCGGATCTGCAGGAGGCCATCCATGCCAAAAGTATGTGTAATCCCATAAAAAAATAGATTGAGTTTGCTCAGTAAGTTCATATATGGAAATTATGTGGTGCTTAATTAGTATGTTCATCAGGATTCACTAGCTTTACTTAAATGAAGAGAAGGCTTCTCTGTTCTTCCATCGATCATAGTGTATGCATGACACCGTCGGAGTCTCGTTGAGGTTTCAGTCCAACTCGGGAGTGTCAGCCATTATAAAAGTGTGCTACAGTGCTTAAAAGGGCCAAGTTAGGGGGAGGTGCAGCGAACACTTGATGTTTGCACTTGCATTCATAGGGTTGAAGAGGGAAACGTTAGTGAACAACTGATTGAATGTTATGTTCGAACCATATCTAGTACTTGCAACTCAATCCACACATAAATACAAACTGTAGTCAGTCTTAGTTTCCCTGATTTGGTAGTGATTCTTTTGGTTGCTGCAGGTTTTTAGGATTTGTTTAGGTAAGAGGGAGTTGGCCATCAGCATCAACTCACACACTTTGCGAGTAGTTTTTTTTAGTACAAAGACACAAAGAGAAACATGAAGAAGGATAGATTAAATGTGAACATGAAACATAATTGGCAGGAATTTGGAAATGGGTTTGGCGATATGTTATTATCTTTGTACTGTATGTTAAAAAGAGCAAACTCGTGAATAATGGGCCATAGTGAAGATATGGCAAGCTAATGCATATTCTGTTGAGAACTCTTCAATTCAAAATAAGTAAGCATGGCTAGTTATGTAAATAATGCATTTAATACCAAAATTATACACTAACCAGTAAGGCTGTCTTCTACATGTTTTTGCCACAAGTGTTTAATATGACCTTTTCTGATGGTGAAGCTTGTTTGAGGTGGTTTCATGATTTTTAATGCTGTATCTTAGCCCGGTGGAGAATATGCTGATTATTGAGCACTTAGTTGTGTTTAGGTGATTTTCTGTAACTCCATTGTTCTTTTGGTTCTTTTTGAGCCTTGAACCACCGAGAAGTTAATTCTCCTATCCCTTATGTGCTTCTATCAGCCATTTGTAACTGCACCTAGAATCTCTTTTCTAGCTCACCAACTACGCCAGTGGTGCACTGTCAATGAGCAAAGCATAGTTCTCTGCTTGAAATTATCAAATTTTACTTGCGATGGTGATCAAGAGCCCTATCTTCTGTCCTTATGGTATTTATTGTCACATTTATAGACACCAATACACCATCTTCTCATTTGTACCATTCTGCAGACTTGTCGAGCTGCATGTTAGTTTATTAACTTGCTATAATGTTATCCTGAAGCCATACTCACAGGCTCTTATTATTCATGTTGGGCTACTGTGTGCTGGCATGTGGTTGGGCGAGAAGATAGATCATCATATATGGTTATGCAGTGGCAGTACTGTTTAAATGCATGAAATGCCACAAGCGTGGATTGTTGAGCTGCAAAATGGAATAATATGGCCCTAGTGTTGTTGTGGTGCTCAGTTGTTTGTCCTGAACCATAGGGGTAATTCACTTCCTAATCTTGGCCAAATATGTTAGACCAACAAATAGCCCTCCCCTAATGGAACTTCCAAAAAAAAACCTTGATCTTGGTCATGATAAAGTTTGCACCTTTTCCACAGTTTTTTTTGCCTTAAGTAGCTCCTTGTTTGGACATTGTCCTCAGGTAGCATTTCGGTGAACTGAGAAGTGGGAAGTGGCATCTTTCTAAGTAAATCCAGTGTGATGTACAAGATTGTTAGATTATTTTACTGCAAAGCTAAGTGTTGTATGTTTTATGCAAACTAATGTTATTCCGACTTCAAGCTTGCACCATTAGTTGGCTAGTTGCTAATGTTGAGGATAATATTAGATCTTGCATCTACCAAAAGCTCAGTTCTCTGGTTGATTTCTGTGGGTGAATTATGAATGGGCTAGATAGAGTGCTGGACATTTGATCATGCATAGCTTTATGTCTTGCTTTCTCTTAGGACACATGCTTTCCTTGTGATGTACGAGTGTCTAAACACTTGGCTCTATACCATGCAGCTAAGAAGTATTATCCTTCTAGGCAGCGTCTCACTCTTCCTCTACAACCTGGAAAATCTGGAAAGCCAGTTGTCCTCAATCCGAAGGCCAGCTTATCAGAATACTGTGAGGAGGGTTCTGGGTCTCTGACAGTAGTCTTTAAAGATTTAGGCCCGCAGATCTACTACAGCACACTGTTCTTCTGGGAATACTTGGGTCCTCTTATTATCTACCCCATATTCTATTACTTGCCCGTCTATAAATACTTTGGATATGAGGGAGAGCGGGTAATTCATCCTGTTCAGACCTATGCCATGTACTACTTTTGCTTCCACTACTTCAAGAGGATCATGGAGACGTTCTTTGTCCACCGTTTCAGCCATGCGACTTCTCCTCTATCTAATGTCTTTAGGAACTGCGCCTACTACTGGACCTTTGGAGCTTACATTGCTTACTACTGCAACCACCCGCTGTACACCCCTGTGAGTGATTTGCAAATGAAGATTGGGTTTGGCTTTGGGATTCTCTGCCAAATCGCAAACTTCTACTGCCATATCCTGCTGAGGAACCTCAGAAGTCCAAGTGGTAGTGGTGGCTATCAGATCCCTCGTGGTTTCTTGTTCAACATAGTGACATGTGCAAACTACACCACTGAGATCTACCAATGGCTTGGGTTCAACATTGCCACTCAGACTGTGGCAGGTTACGTCTTCCTCGTTGTGGCAGCAGCTATCATGACGAACTGGGCACTTGGAAAGCACCGCCGTCTGAAGAAGGCAAGTGTAACTCTTCTTTTTACACACAAGTGCTGAACAATACCATTGAAATCGCATAGCTTTACTGAATTACTGTTATTACTTATTATGCAGTTGTTTGATGGGAAAGACGGGAGGCCTAAGTATCCTCGCCGATGGGTGATTCTTCCTCCATTCCTGTGAAGAGGTGGTGCTTGCGGGTTGGCCTTGTGGGATTCAATATTTATTCCGTTTCAGCATTCGGAAGTAGAAGTCTTCAATTTCTTGCAAACGTTTCTACTAATTGTGCCTTGTACCAGTTAAACTTCAGTTCGTTTATCCAACATTTCTATCCTAAAGATGGATTTCTTAGCCTCTTTGGGTTTATGTCACAATGTTATGCATTGCCCCTGTTGTCATGGTTAATGCAATATAAGTTTCATCTAATATCAGCTTGTTTTCCATTTGTCCAAGCGGAAGTAAATGCAATCATAATGTCATTTTGATGCTTTGGCATTGCTGTCCTATTCTGTCCATCTCATCTGAAGCCTGACATGTTCATGCTTGGCATTGTTGCCTGTGGTCCTCTACAAACGCCATTAGAAGAAGTCAATCTGAGGAGAAAATTTACAGCTTCTTGGTGAATTGTGGCTTGCTTAATTTTGTGGTTCCAATGATGCTTAGATTCCTGGGTGACACAGCTAGTATTTTCTATGTTGTACCAACGAGCTTTACTTCTGAGCTTGTCACCAGTCGTCACCATTCACCAAACTAAAGAATTTCGTGCAAATGCTCACATGTGGACATTTTGCAGACCACATTCTGTTTCAGTTAACTCTGAGCCTCCATGGAACAATTACTGCTATGATTTGACCGGAAGAAAAAATAAGCAGAAGTGAAGTGCATGGCAAGATACACTTGTGATTAGCTGATTAATTACGCCGTTTACACCGTGCAACAAAAAAAAATCCTCTGCTATGAACATGTGGACATTTTGCGGACCACATTCTGTTTCACTTAACTCTGAGCCTCCATGGAACAATTACTGCTATGATTTGACCGGAAGAAAAGTAAGCAGAAGTGAAGTGCATTGCAAGATACACTTGTGATTAGCTGATTAATTATGCCGTCTACACCGTGCAACAACAACAAAAATCCTCTGCGTTTCCGTCGAAATGAGACAGATGAAATTAAACTGGGAGTTGGAGCTCGGCCAAACAGTCTGTAAGACTCGTACGAGATTCTTTCGATGACCTGTTTATTTTTGAAGGAGTATCTATATTTTCGGAAGAAGTATCTATATGATTAAGAATTGCGTAAAACCTACGGTGGCAATAGCCAATTAGGCCGGAAGAGTCCTTGCTGACAATCATTTTCATATGTTGTCTTGTTGTCGCCGGTCGCGTGCGACCGATGGCCTGCACGCATTGTCAGCTACAAGCCACAAGCTACAAAGCACGGTACTGTTCAGCTAGTAACCAGTCAACTACGATGTTTCTAGCAGCAGCCGGTCAATTCCAACGTATTTGGTAGATTTCTCTGCACCATTTGACAAATTAGTTCATCACAACAGTTCTTCAGCCACATGAACGCTAGAGCCAGCTTACTATCGAGTGCATTTGATAGTAGTGTTCTGTAATCTGTATATTTAAATTTGCATTGAAGATGGCATATGCAGTTGAATTTCTGCAGCAATTCCATCACAATTCACAAGTCGAAGTAGATTAGTATTGATACTACTTGATAGTCAAAAGATGCTGTGGTGGTGGTAGTAGTAGTAGTTGGTACTTAGAAGATGCTGCCGTATGCAAATCACACATTAGTCGTGCGACGGTGAGAATTCTTTATGACTTCAGTTCAGTATGATATCGCTGCGCAGCAATAATAGAGGTGACTTCACGTGAGTGATTAAATTCCACTGGTTTTTGCTGCATACCAATTGTCGTCCATGGATGATAGAATTCAGTAGGTATGCTAAAACTAGATTTCTTTTCATTAGTAATATGTTACCCCCACTATTCTCCATGAGCACTTACTACAAATCTTTGCAAGGCATATAGAGAACCTAAGAGCTAGACAGATTTAACACATTCTAGATAGCCTAGAAACAAAATAGTGCAATTAACATGTGGAGGAAGAAAAAGATTGCTCTTGTTATCTTTATCACCTCACAATGTATATTATATTTCCTTTTTCTTTTTCGTGATAGCTTAGCTCTTGACCTAGAACAAGTCAACACAAGATCACCAAAGTTTATTCTTTCCTATCTCTTTTTCTTCTCTATTTCTACGATGGGCTACTTAATTTGATACGCCGATGATAACTAACAAACGCACGGCATTTCCAATAAAAAGCATGCCAAGTTTGATTCATTGGAGCTGCTGCGTGTACTACTCTCAAGCATTGGCCAGGTCAACCCAACCAAATCCATATCTTTTATGTCGGACCCGAATGTAAATTCCGAATCCTATGTGTTCACTGCGCTACTAACATGTTCAGTGGCTAGCACACGCATGGTACATTGTTGCATCATATCCACACACGAATAAATAAATCAGAGTAGCACATAATATTAAACAGTCGTGCATATATGACCAAGTTTTTACACAAAGGGCTGGCCGGCCAAATAGATCACACAAAGTACTTCCATTGGAAATAAACGATAAGTAAAAGATAACGGGCCTATGTGATATGCCTCAGCCCACAGGCAATCGACTAGAGTTAAAGTCATAGAATTCGGCTCCATCATCATCAAAATCTGCGGCATAAAAGTATTCTTCCACTTGCTCTAATGGTGTTCGCCAATTAATTGTGAGTATAAAATTATATTCCGCAAGACTTTAAGCAACGTTTATAATACATGCAAGCTGAGACAAAGGTGGTTGCCCTATCTAGTTTAGTTTGCATAAAGTGAGCTTATTTTTTTGCAATGGACATAATAATTTGTAAAGAGCAATTTGTGGAAACAACTAATATTGATAAAAACTAATAAGTGAATAAGTAATCATATAGTAAAATAACCATTGTTGGAATTAATACGGGCTGGGCCCATGTTTATATTCTAATTAATTTCTGGTAAATCTCAAAGGCTTATGTGCATGTGTTAAAACTGTTTAGTCCCACATGGAGAGATGAAGGAGAGTTACACCAGTTTATAAGGTGGAACGTGGTAGCCCTCTTGTGGAATTGGAGAGCCAACACACGCGCACGCCGCCGCCGACCGAGCCGAGCCGTCTTGCGCGCGTGTGTGCACGAGCGCATACAGGCGTGTCAAGTCGCGAAGCGTCTGCTGAGCGTGTCGAGTCGCGGCGCAATTTTCTTTATCTATTCGAAAATCGAAACGCACTGACTCGTAATTGATGGCGAATGTTCTGCTTCTTTTGGTTGGTTACACAATACAGAATTCCACAGTTTTTGTTGCTGTCTCTAGCGATCCCCACCCCGGCGAAGCGCGTGTACGGCAGCACCGGGAGAGCAGGCCTCCGGAACCTCGTCCTTGAAGGCTTGCACGAGCGAGGATGGATAAGGTTTTTGGGGAGCGTTCGCGCGACTGCTCGCTGATCCTCTGCTACATCTACATCAACTGCACGACTACTACCACGACGTCCACTACGCCATGACGAATGACGTCCTCATCAAGAACTCTGCTGCAGCTTCTTCTTCCACTGAATCTGGGTATGACTATCTCTCTTTTGTTACTTGGTTTGATTTACTTTCTGTTGTTGTCTTGAACACTGAGATAAGTATGCTAGCTTCTGTCCTTCTAGAATCTGGTATGGCTATAGTGTTCTTGGTTATCTGCTTTGTGAAAATAGCTAGAGTATTTTCCATGTTTTATCTAGCATATTTCTGGATTAAAGTAATTCAAAAAATGCTTATATACTCAACAATCCAAAAACTTTATTCTAAGCATAGGCATTTTTCGTCAACTGGTTTTGCTGCCGCGCTCAAACCCTCTGAATTCGATGGTGCGAATTACAAGAGGTGGCGCACCAAGATGGTGCTTTGGCTAATCGCCATGAACGCTTTCCTGTGGCAAACGACAAGCTCGAAGAACACTTACTCTGAACAGAGCAAGCATTCGAGGTCACGATAACCTTTAAAGGTGCCGTGGTTAGTGTTCTTGGTGAGAAGTTAGTTGATGCATACATGGTGATTAAAACTAGAAAAGAGATGTGGGATGCACTCGAGGCCAAATTTAGGGTTTCAGATGCAGGCAGTGAATTGTATCTCATGGAGCAATATCATGACTATAGAATGGTTGATAGCCGTTCTGTAGTTGAACAGGCTCATGAGAAACAATCCATGGCCACAGAACTTGAGTACTTCAAGTGTGTGTTACCGGACAAATTTGTCGTGGGAGGTATTATTGCCAAGCTTCCTCCTTCTTGGAGGAATTTTGCTACTTCTCTGAAACACAAGAGACAAGAGTTTTCTGTAGAAAATCTCATTGAGTCTCTTGATGTTGAAAAGAAGGCGAGGGCAAAAGATACACACACTAGAGGTAATGAGGGACATTCTAGTGCCAATGTGGTGCAGAAGAAGAATGGCCAAGCTCAAAAGTTCAAAGGCAAGAACAAGAGTGCACAAACAACAAGCTTCAAGAAAAAGAAGAAGAACACAAAAGATGGCCTTTGCTTTGCGTGTGGTGAACCTGGTCATTAGGCCAAGGATTGTAGCCAACGCAAGGGTGGAAAGAATCAGCAAGGGCAGAATTCCAAGTCTGCTAATATTGTTGTTGGTACTACTGAGACGGGAACGACAGGGTATGGTAATTTACCTACTGTTCTTTTCGTATGTCAATCTACCGATTGGTGGATAGACACTGGTGCTAATATACATGTGTGTACTGATATTTCATTGTTCTCTTCTTACCAGGTCACTCGGGATTCAGTCGTTCTAATGGGGAACGGGTCACATGCCACTTGCTCATGGTGTTTGCACTCGATCCAAGTTTACTTCGGGGAAGATTGTGCAACTGAAGAACGTGAATCATGTGCCATCGATCAATAAGAATCTCGTCAGCGGATCTCTTCTCTGTAGAGATGGCTTTAGACTGGTATTTGAGTCTAATAAATTTGTAGTGTCCAAGTGTGGACAATTTGTTGGTAAAGGCTATGTGTGCGGAGGCTTGTTCCGCCTATCTCTTTCAGATTTGTGTAGTAATGTTGTGAACCATGTTTGCAGTGATAATGAGACCACTATTTGGCATTCACGACTTTGTCACATAAATTTTGGTTGCATGACGCGGTTAGCCAGTTTAGAGTTAATCCCGAAATTCACCCTTACCAAAGGTTCTAAGTGTCAAGTTTGTGTGCAATCAAAGCAGCCTCGTAAGCCTCATAAGGCCACGGAGGTAAGAAACTTGGCACCATTAAAACTCATACATTCAGATCTGTGTGAGATGAATGGTGTGTTGACAAAGGGTGGTAAGAGATTTTTTATGACTCTTATTGATGACTCCACTAAGTTCTGCTATGTGTATCTTTTGAAAACTAAAGATGAAGCTTTTTACTACTTTAAAATCTATAAGGCAGAAGCTGAGAACCAACTTGAAAGGAAAATCAGAAGGGTTAGGTCTGATCGTGGCGGCGAGTACTTTTCTAATGAGTTTAATCTATTCTGTGAGGAACAAGGTTATTAAGTCGGTAAGTCGACACTACCCTGCTAGTGACCGACTTACCGACTAGTCGACTAGTCGGTCGACTAGTCGCCGACTAGTCGATAGGCACTGTTCACACACACAATTGGCACACACACAACACACACACACGGCAGAGGATTCAGCGGCAGCGGACTCTGGCAGCAGAAAATCCGGCTGCCGCGCCTTTGCCAGTTGCCCACCGCCCGCGTCTCTTTAACCCCAGCCGGTCGGCCTGCGCCTCGCTCGCTTCTTCGCCGCCCGCCTCCTCCCCCGGCCCTCTCCTCGGCCTCCCCACGGCCCGCCGCCTCCGCCTCCTCTAGTCCTCCTCACGGCCAGGCCCAAGGTCGCGCCGCCTCCCTCCCCTCTTTCTCTCGGCTCTCCCTCCCTCACCTTGCTGCGCCTCCTCCTCCCTCGGCCGAGGAGGCGAGGAGCCGCCGACGGCGACGAGGAGCCGGGAGGAGCCGCGACGGGAGCTGGGAGGAACCGCGGGGAGGAGGAAGCATGCTGCCAAGGGAAAGGAAGGGCGGCGTCGGCTGGGAGTTGCAGCCGAGGGCGACGATGGGCGGCGGCGGCGAGATGGGAACCTGGCAAGTCGAGTCGCCGGATCCAGTCGCCCATGCTCCACCGACTTGTCGACTAGTCGTCGACTAGTCGACGACTTAATAACCATGGTGAGGAACATGGTATAATTCATGAGAGGACGTCTCCCTATTCACCCCAGTCAAACGGGGTTGCTGAAAGAAAGAATCGCACTCTAACTGATTTGGTTAACGTCGTGTTAGACATAGTGGGTCTTTCGAAAGCATGGTGGGGGGAGGCTAAATTGACTTCATGTCATGTCCTAAACAGGATTCCCACAAAGAATAAAGAGATAACCCCATATGAACAATGGGAGAAGAAAAGACTATCACTTTCATACTTGCGTACTTGGGGTTGTTTGGTGCAAGTCAATGTGCCAATTCCTAAAAAGCGTAAGCTTGGACCAAAAACCATGGATTGCGTCTTTCTAGGCTATGCTCACCATAGCTTTGGATATAGATTTCTAGTGGTGAAATCTGGAGTACCTGATGTGCATGTCGGTACAATTATGGAGTCCAGAGATGCTACATTCTCTGAGGATATTTTTCCGCTGAAAGATATGCCTAGTTCATCGAGTCAGGAACCTGATACAATTCTTGAACCTGCCATTCCAATGGAATATTTTGAACAAACCCCTGAGTAAATTCCTGAGAAGGAAGACAATGAAACTCTAAGGAAGAGTAAAAGACAAAGGACTGCAAAGTCTTTTGGTCCTGATTTCATTATGTACCTTGTGGATGATACCCCAAGTACCATTTCTGAAGCATATGCTTCTCCAGATGCAGAATACTGGAAGGAAGCAGTCCGTAATCAAATGGATTCCATTATCTCTCATGGAACTTGGGAGATCACTGAGTGTCCTTATGGTTGTAAACCTGTAGGATGTAAGTGTGTGTTCAAAAAGAAGCTTAGGCCTGATGGTACTATCGAGAAGTACAAGGCACAGCTTGTGGCCAAGGGTTATACCCAAAAGGAAGGCGAAGATTTCTTTGATACTTATTCACCTATGGCTAGATTGACCACTATTCGAGTACTACTATCTCTGGCTGCCTCACACGGTCTTCTTGTTCATCAGATGGATGTTAAGACGGCTTTCCTAAATGGAGAGTTGGACGAGGAAATTTACATGGAACAGCCAGATGGATTTGTAATAGATGGTCAAGAAGAAAAGGTGTGCAAGGTGTTGAAATATTTGTATGGTCTTAAACAAGCACATAAGCAGTGGCATGAAAAGTTCGACAGGACTTTAACATCTGCAGGCTTTGTTGTGAATGAAGCTGACAGATGTGTGTATTATCGCTATGGTGGGGGCGAGGGAGTCATTCTATGTCTATATGTTGATGACATACTGATCTTTGGGACTAACCTTAATGTGATTAAGGAGGTCAAGGATGTTTTGTCTCAGAATTTTGAGATAAAAGATCTGAGAGTAGCTGATGTTATCTTGAACATCAAGCTATTGAGAGGTGATGATGGTGGGATTACATTGTTGCAATCTCATTATGTGGAAAAGGTTCTGAGTCGTTTTGGTTATAGCGACTACAAACCCTCTCTAACACCTTATGATCCTAGCGTGTTACTTAGGAAGAATCGGAGAATAGCTAGAGACCAATTGAGATATTCTTAGATAATTGGTTCACTCATGTATTTAGCTAGCGGTACCAGGCCTGACATCTCGTTTGCTATGAGCAAACTAAGCCGTTTTGTTTCCAATCCAGGAGATGATCATGGGCATGCTCTTGAGAGGGTAATGCGCTATCTAAAGGGTACTATGAACTATGACATTCATTATACCGGGTACCCCAAGGTACTGGAGGGTTATAGCGATTCAAACTGTATATCTGATGCTGATGAGATTAAGGCCACAAGTGGATATGTTTTCATACTTGGAGGTGGCGCTGTTTCATGGAAGTCTTGCAAGCAGACCATCTTAACGAGGTCAACAATGGAAGCAAAACTCACAGCATTAGATACTGCCACTGTTGAAGCCGAATGGCTTCGTGAGCTCTTGATGGATTTGTCGGTGGTTGAAAAACCGGTACCGGCTATTCTGATGAACTGTGACAATCAGACTGTGATTTTCAAGGTGAACAGTTCTAAGGATGATATGAAATCTTCAAGACATGTGAAGAGAAGACTGAAGTCTATCAGGAAAATGAGAAACTTCGGAGTAATAGCTTTGGATTATACCCAAACAGCTAAGAATCTGGCAGATTCCTTCACAAAGGGTTTATCACAAAATGTGATAGACAATGCATCGAGAGAGATGGGTTTAAGACCCACGTGAGTTATACCATAGTGGTAACCCATCCTATGTGATCGGAGATCCCGTGAAGTAGGATTGGCGAAACAATCTATTGATTAACTGGGAAGAGAGTACCTTTATAGACCAACTCTATTGTAGATGCAATTCTCTCTTAAATCTGTATGGCAGGTTGGTTTTTATCTTAATGTGTTCTGTGGCTTGTTAAAGCAAAGATGCTGTCCTACAGAGCAGTCTTGAAAGAACACACCTATATGAGCCCGACTACTGGTCACAGTCTATGAAATAGGGTAATTTCTAGAAAGCTCATGAATAGGCCAGGAGTATAACTTATATGCTCCAACCCGCGGGGATGCCTGGCAGCTAGGGGTGGCAATCGGGCGCGGCGGGTCCGGGTATTGCTCGCCCATACCTATGCCCACGACCCTATTTCCCCACAGCATGCCCTGAGGACGACGGCGAAGAACCTCGCCCATACCCGCGCCATGGTACCCGCTGGCATGCCCGCTACTCCGCGAATGTACATTGAATAGTAGCTTAAAACCGATCACGTACACAACTAGGCATAAATGATTAAATTCCACTTGACTATGCTTTGAGTACTTGAGTAAGAAGCATGAATTATGCAAAGTTGCATAATAAGTGTTATTTACGCAAAAAGAATTTGACTCCACTATCCATTCAACATCAAATGCAGTTCATAAACCGATAGCACCAAAAATCAGCCCATACACCGCTTGTACCCTAGTCACCTTAATGAATCAAACAAGCAAGTAAAATATATATATTCATGAATCGATAAGTAAAACCTCCGGGCGAGAACAGTAAGGAAACTTTGTCCAATTACGTAACATAATCATTCTCAAGATCGAACCTCCTCACGAACAATTTACGCGTCCATTCCGCTAGCACAGATTCGTAATAGTGAAGCCCAACTAACTACTTAATTCATGGACAATCGACACAATTTTTCTCCAACATATCACGACGGATCAAGAAAATGTCGCTGGGATCACTTGGATCCGCCCTTGATCACACATCAATTCAACACTACTATTTGACAAAGAACAAACAACCGCCAATAAGAATCAAGTCAAGTCGGCAACAACAAACACGACACAACATAATCCGCTCAATCGCAAGCAATAACAAGAGAGAAATAACATTACCTTCGCTACTATCGAAGCGCGATGAACTATGAGTCTATGACACTTCATCCATCATCCATTGTACCCAAACTCTCGCCCAGATTACCTTACAACAACACATACCGAGCAACTATGTTTTGCAAACAGAATTGGAGAGGAGAATTACACCTAAAGCTCACCACCACCACCATCACAAAGAAGATTCAACTACGCAGAGTAGATAATAGTTGTTATATACACTAGAAGAATTCCACTTACAAATTCGATTCGGTTTTAAGCCCGGAGGCGCTTGACCGGGAGGAGGCGCGGCAGGGGGCCTGGCCGGGGAGGACGCACAGCCGGACCGGGAGGAGGGGGGGCGGAGGCGCGGCGGGGGAGCAGCGGCGGGGATTGGGAGGATGCCATGGCCGGGACCGGAGGTCATGAGATCTGGTTCTAGTGGGACTGTGGGAGGAGGAAATGAGGATTAGGGTTGGCCTTTGGGAGATCTGGTGGTGGCGGCTGCAATCTGGAAAGGGCGTGTGGGCAGCCGGCAGCGGGGGGTTTTGACAGGGTTAGGGTTTTTTATTTTTATTTAGGGAGGGTCCCACATGTCAGTGTATATGACGGGTAAATGGGCAAAGCGGGTACGGGTGGAGCTTACCCATGCCCGCGCCCGTTTACCCGATGGGTAAGAAATTATGCCCGTTTTTATGCCCGTGGGCAAAGCAAGACGCCCATACCCGCCTCCATTAGGGTATTTACCCGCGGGTACACGGGTAATCGGGCATAATTGCCATCCCTACTGGCAGCCTAGTATCAGTTAAGGACTTAAGTGAAATTTATTCACACAAAACTGTCAATTCAAGGCTTAGTCCATTGTGCAGTTGTGGATAAGTGTAGCTTCTGTTCTAGGTGGATGTTCAACCTTAACCGGTCTCCATCAAAATACTGGTATATTAAAACAATACTGTGGATCAAGGCATTTGACATGTGCCTTTGGGATCTGGTGGGGGATTGTTGGAATTAATATGGGCTGGGCCCATGTTTATATTCTAATTAATTTCTGGTAAATCTCAAAGGTCCATGTGCATGTGCTAAAACTGTTTAATCCCACATGGAGAGATGAAGGGGAGTTACACCAGTTTATAAGGTGGAACGTGGTAGCCCCTCTTGTAGAATTGGAGAGAGCCAACACACGCGCGCACTCGCTCGCCGAGCCAAGCCGTGTCGAGTCGAGCCGAGCGTGCATGCGTCTTGTGAAGTCTGTGAGCGTGTCAGTCTTGGTAGCGATTTTCTTTATCTATTCGAAAATCGAAACACACTAACTCGTAATTGATGGTGAATCAATGGCAACCTCTGGTCTCTTTGTTTTGCCTTTGAACTCTCAGTTTTTGGCTATAAAGGAAGAGAGTTCTGCTTCTTCTGGTTGGTTACACAATACAGAATTCCACAGTTTTTGTTGCTGTCTCTACCGATCTCCATCCCGGCGGAGCGCGTGTACGGCAGCACCGGGAGAGCAAGCCTCCGGAACCTCATCCTTGAAGGCTTGCACGAGCGAGGACGAATAAGGTTTTTGGGGAGCGTTCGCGCGACTGCTCGCTGATCCTCTGCTACATCTACATCAACTGCACGACTACTAACACGATATCCACTACGCCATGACGAACGACGTCCTCATCAAGAACTCTGCTGCAGCTTCTTCTTCCACTGAATCTGGGTATGACTATCTCTCTTTTGTTACTTGGTTTGATTTACTTTCTGTTGTTGTCTTGAACACTGAGATAAGTATGCTAGCTTCTGTCCTTCTAGAATCTGGTATGGCTATAGTGTTCTTGGTTATCTGCTTTGTGAAAATAGCTAGAGTATTTTCCATGTTTTATCTAGCATATTTCTGGATTAAAGTAATTCGAAAAATACTTATATACTCAACAACCATATGGTCGTCCTTCGCCATAACCAAAATTCTCATTGGCAATCCTTTGTCATTGCCAAAAGAAGTTCTATCATGGATTTCCACCATCCATACCATTCCCAAAAACCATTTTTAAAACTAGAAAACATAACCAAGTGTGGTATTGCCAAGCAATGTCCATGACCAGGTACACAGCTTGGTCACCCTATAGAGGTTGTACAATTTTACCCACACGATATAACCATCTCATTTGTTAGTGCAATTTTCACTCAACAAGATAGAGTGTGGACTGAGAGGTTATAATGAGACCTTTACAATATCTTGCTCTAACAATAAACCATCCTATGAGCTAACCCCCCAAGGTATGGAGGTCCTTTACCATGATCAAGAGAGCTCATAGTTGTGTAGGCAAGCCTCACGAAACAATGCGAGAACCCCTTAACCCCTTCGAACAATGGATGTTCGTTACCATGTTCGCACTACCAACAAGTAAACCTATTGTGTACCACCTGCGGTTTAGAACTAAATCACGACAAATTATTTAGCCAAGTCCTTCCCATAAAGGAACATATGGTTGCACTGCTTACTTGGATCAGTGACACTTAAGTTCGGTCCTTAATGATCCGAGCAAGACCACTGCAACCCACAATTTCATGCAAACTGCATCGGTCTCAACAACCACTCGCCCAAGTCTAACACTATTTTTATTTTCACATTTTTAACCAAAATATTAGAGGTAGCCCTTGTCCATAATTTGCTAAAACATTTTCCCAAGGTGCCCAAAATTCATTTATACCAATTTTCTACCAATTACCCAATATTGACCTAAGCATGGCTAAGCATGTGACACCTTTACCATCCTAGAATTCCACTAATGCTTCCATTAACAGTGGATAATATTCATAAGGTGGCAACAGTAGGGATATCAATTTTCCAAGGAAGGATCAATGCAACAAGTAGGTGATGACTATTTACTAACATAAACATATTCATTTAACGAAAATAAGCATGCATAATAGTTTGAGCAAACAATATACATAACATTGAAGAACTTTTTTTTATTAATTAACCCTTTTTAAAATTTTATTTTGAAGTTAACCTCCGGCGCACTTTATTTCCAATTCTGACCCCTTTGGTCACGCCACGGGTGGTGGCGTGACAAAACAATGCTGTCACACCATAGGATAAGTCCGCTAAAATAGCACTTTTTATCACGCCACTGGTGGTGGCCTGACCAAACAACACTGTCACACCACCACCCGTGGCGTGACAAGAGTTTGCCCAAATACGGGCTGACGTGACAGTATTATTTTGTCACACGTGACCAAAGGGGTCAAAATTAGAAATAAAGTTCGCGGAGGGTTAACTTTAAAATAATTTTTTAAAAAGGGTTAATTAATATAAAAAATTCAACATTGAAATACGGGATCAACATGGTCAAAGGAGGGTGCTTGCATTACTCGTTGAACACTGGTTCTTGCTTTGGATCAACTTCGTACGATTCCGGCACGTTGGTGCCTAATTGATAAAAACCACGAAACACAAATAAATACCAAATAAATTCAAACAGAGAGAAAATTAAAATATTTTTGCAGATTTATGAAAGATCATGATTTTAGAGAAAAATTATAAACAGCTTTCACTTAATTTGGAGTTCAAATGCAAAAGTTATTAGCATTTGAATTCAGTTCAGTTGGAAAATCCAGAAAAATAAAAGAGAAAACATTGTCCATGGATTTTATTTTTAATTTTCTTTCTAAAGGAAAATCTAGGTTTATTACATCATTAGGCTGACAGGTGGGGTCGGCTCTTCGATGAACCAAGTTCATGGACATGTCTACAAGACAAGGGGACCCACATGTCAATGACTCACACTTTAAATCTTTGTTAAGTTAAATCTTTGTTAAGTTAAGATCATGTCAATGACTCACACTTTAAATCTTTGTTAAGTTAAGATTTTAATTAATTAATCGGTTGATCCCACATGTAAGTGACTTATTAACTAAACTAACAGTTATTAATGCTAATCTAATCCTAATGATGTGGCTAATCACCTGACAACCAGGGCCCATAGGTTAGTAGCACCGGAACAAGGGAGGTAGATGCGCCATGGCCGAGCTAGTTTGGCGAGCTCGCTAGCGGCGAGACGGCGACAGTGCAGGTCCATAAACTAGCAAAATGGAACAACGACACTATGACGAAGCTAAGGGTGCTAACCGTCTTGACACGGGAACCAATGGTCACTGGAGTTGCGTTGACGACATGTAGCCTCGGAGGAGCCATGGACAACTACGGTGAAGCCTAGGCAAACGATGCTAAACTTGAAATCTAACTAGCTCACTAGCACTAGGGGACTACCAGAGGCTCACCACTAAGGTACGTGACGATGAATATGGTCGGAGAAGATGCAGCGACAGTGAACAGGGACTGCGATGATGGCTTCACGGTGGCAACAGGCTACGACTAGGAAGAAACTATGAGAAGATGTGCATTAGCTTGCATGTGTGCAGAAGATGGTCAAAACTGAAGGAATCGACCCGAAACTCACCGAGACGACGAAAATAGATGGAAATGGCAACGACTGCTGGGAACAGAGAAGACGTGCGGTCTCGATGAGTCACTTCAGAAACACAGGCATTGAGTGGGGGTCTTGCATAAGTAGGATATGAAACACGATGTGACGTAGATGGATGGAATCCAAACTCACCAGAAAGGAGAGAACACATCGGCTTGGAAGAGCATGCGCACCGGAGAGAAAGAAGACAACAGCGATGTGGTTCCTCCCGGTTCTAACTGCAAGAACAAGCATAAGAAAGATATGAGCGAAGCTCTAGATGGAAAAGGTCACACATGTCGAGCAAGGAAGCTCACCAGAGCGGCAATGGTGCGGTGGCGTGCTCGCCGAAGCTGAGAAAGACAACACTGTTCCTAGCAATCCAAGACCTCAAGCTCCAGTTCTTGGAAGGGATGCTGGAAATGGCGAGCTGGACGAGACGTTGTGCATGGCTCAGCTGAAATAGGAAGGGGGAGAAGTGGGGAGAGAAAGCAATTTCTCGCGTGCGGCACGACAGAACGAACATAGTGGCATGAGCTCTCTCTCTCTCTCTCTCTCTCTCTCTCTCTCTCTCTCTCGCTTGCGCGCGCGTGCGTCCATGGTGACAAGCGAAGGCGACAAAAGGGAGTGATGAGGCAGTTGCAGCGATGGGACAGGGTGAGGCGGAGGCGACAGCTTGCCAAGTGAGGCAAAACGGTAGGCGTTGTGGTCGTAAACCGTGGGCACACGTGCAAGCTCGCCATGGTGTGCGCGTGGTCGGGCGGGAGGTAGAAGATGGCTCTTGCGGCTAGGCCCGGGGGTCCACCAGTCAGCGGTGCGACGAGTCAAGAGCTGCGGACGGAGTGCGTCTCCATGCTGGTGTGCGCAAGCGAGACGGCGAACGGGCGTGAGGTGGAAGATGACTCCCGATAGGTGGGACTTGGATCCACCAGTTAGTGATAGCGAAGGAAAGCAATAGAGAGAATCCACATTCATTGGAAAGACGCTTTCGCGTGGGAGAGACAGAAAGGAGAAGGCGATTGCTGAGGGGACGGTGCACGGGCCATTGCTGGGTCGAAACAATAACGTGCTGGGCCAAGCATGGAAAACGGCTTGCGGTCGGTTTAAAATTTTAAATTGTTCTCACATTAATTTAGTTTCAAAAATCATATTTGAGCTTAGGAAATTACCAAACTTGGCTAAAAAAATCTGATTTTTTTAGAAGCTCTTTAGATTATTTAGAGCCAGAATTAATTATTCCCATCTTTTTTTACCAAGTTTTTATGAATTTCGAAAATGTATTTTCAGCAGCTGAAATTGGGGGGGGGGGGACTCAAAAATTCAGAAATAAGATTTTGAACATGAATATATAATAGTTTTGAAATTTTGGATGTTACATTTTACAATTAAATACCTAGATCCTTTCCTGAAAATTACCCACTGGGGTCTTAAAAAAATCTCTCGAGGGGTCAAATTCACACCTATCCTTTTCCTATGACCCACCACGACGCAAACAAGTACACAAGGTAGTGAGGTTGATCTGCCAAAAGTAGGAATTAAGGAGGAACAGGAGGCTTTGGAAACAAAACAAATGATTTAAAAGGTAACGCAATAAAGCCCCCGTGCTGGACGAAAACGCGGCTGTTTTGTACTCTCGCCATCCTTTGCTTGGATTTATAAATTTCTTGGCGTCCTTAATTTGCTAGCTCAACGTCTGACAAGGACAGCCATCTCATCTCTTTCCTCCTCACTTTTGCAAATCCAACCATGTGTTAATTCTCAGTTGTAAATTGACAACCAAGAGAAATGTTGATATTTGTATCCGTATGTGATCCGAATTTCTAATAT
This sequence comes from Phyllostachys edulis, assembly GCA_036346405.1. Lineage (NCBI taxonomy): Eukaryota > Viridiplantae > Streptophyta > Magnoliopsida > Poales > Poaceae > Phyllostachys > Phyllostachys edulis. The sequence continues at coordinate 122,271,781 of CM070546.1, forward strand.
AGAAGTATCTAGAATATGCTATATTAGAGGATTAGTTTCCTACTTGGACTCTAAATCCTTTTACCCCTTTATATACCTCTTGTAAGTCGTACGGGGAGAGAGACGCTTCATTGTAATCCCTCTGTATTTTGTATTTGCTCCTCGTATAATGATCATTGCCGGTTGACACCCGTGGTTTTTTCCCGCAAAAATTTTTCACGTAAAAATTTGTATCTTCTTTGTCCCTATTTTTCTAACAAGAAATAATGAGTGAGAAAAAAATTCCAGTCCCCACAGAGCATTTTAAGAAAGAGATAAGTTTCAAACATTGACCTTACCAAAAAAAAGGAAAGATGAAAGGTTCATACTATGACTCTATTCACATATATTTCCATTTGAAAAACAACATAATTGTATAAATTGACTTACAGTTTAAATTTTTCGCGAGTCATAAACATCGAATAGTAAAACCCCCCGAGCTACTGCGAGGAGTCGGCTTTTAAGTGCGCATGTATCAACCCTGCTACACTCGCATCTACTACGCCTGATAAATAATTTTGTTTTTGTTTTTAACTTATTTTACTTGAGTTTGTATTGGTTTGTATTCAAGCTGGATTACAATTCTAGTACTTGGTCCAAAGTGGAAATGGCTTAGATTAGCAGTAACCAACTAAACTGATAACTGTCCAGGAGGCTGAAATATTCAACAACCAGCACCCGCCAACCAGCAGGCCGCCGCGGACCGGAATTTAACCGAAACCCTCCTCAAGTTTTTCTTCCTCTCATTCCGGATCCGTTTCTTCCCATTCTTATTCCCGTTTCCATCCACCAACTCCTCCCAAAGCACCAGCCCTTCAATCGGGGACCGAATCTTCCTGGGTTGTCAGCGGCAGGCGTCGTATGAATCGAAGGTTCGTTTCCACGGAGCATGTCTAGGGGAAACGATGATTCTTTTGGTTTGGTTTTCTCCGTGTTTCGTCAGTTATTGATGCCATGGCGGCGTTGCGTGGGGTTTGCGTTTAATCTGTTTGTGAAAAGGCGCCAGTATGGGCGCCAGTATGTTTCTGTTCACTTGGTCGATCAACAGGAGTTGGAACTGGAAAGTTGCAAACTTTGGCTTCGGAAGTGATTTCTGTTCGGTATTTTGGTTGCGTTTTGTTTCGTTGCTTTTGTTGGTAAGAAAGGAGATGGCTTTTCCCTACGCAATTCAACTGAGACATGGTCTTGGTGTTCAGTTCGACAAACTACAACATATTGAGCCGTGTAGCACCTCAAAATTTTAGCAGCTTAATGGCATAGTGGCAACAAGCTAGCCAACAAACGCTGAAAGGAAATAGAAAATTTTTTAATGGAATAGTCATCTACATAGCTTGGAACATTTGAAAGTAGATAAATAGTAGGATATTTCAAAATGCGGAAATAAACTCGCGCTACTCGCCTTCAAAATCAGAGAAGATATCCAACTGTAGGATCAAGTTTTCCTTGATTAATTTTCTCTTTCTAGTTGTACCCCTACGGCTCCAGTCGCGAGTCTTTGGTTTTCTTTGAGTAGCTGCGTTCCTTCTAGTTGTGTGTTTCCTCTTCCTCGTTAATTCTTGAACTTGCTTCATTCCTTCGTTAATGGAGTTGGCAGAGCTCCTGCCTTATCGATTCAAAAAAAGGAGATGGCTTTTCTTTTTGGATTATTGTTTCTGTTTGGATCAGTAGGAGGACATGTTTAGGATGCACATGTTGGTGATTGAAATTTACTACCTGTTCATTTATTTTTGTGCCCTTCCGATTTCCTAATGGTTTAGTTGAATATTCAAACTCTTCCCTTCTTTTTTGATGATTGTTTTAGTGTTATGACGTCCACAGTAAAGAACCAGTCTTCTAGCGTTTTTACGGATCCGGTTGCAAACTTGGAGCTAAAAGGTGAAAACCTTGAGTTAAGCTGATGATCTTCGAGTGTACTTTTTTATGACTCGAGCTACTCATAAAGTCATGTCGATTGCTCCAGCAATATGACCACTCGAAAGCATTGGGCAATCAACTTGTTGCTTATTCTTCCCTGAATTTGGTTGTTGAATTGAATGGATTGATTTTGCCACAATTCATGATTTGATTGATCCAAGAACTAACTACTTATTATTGTGTTAGCTGATGAAAGTTGCCCTTTTGGAGTCGTGAGAAATATCGTAGCGCTGCTTTAGTGACTTGTAAATTGGAGACTTTCCTTCAAGCAAATCAGCCCAGTGGTGATATAGTATGTAATTGTTTGGAGTACTGGACGAATAAATTTCCCTCTTTTCCACTTTATCTTCACAGTCTTCATTGGTTAATAGTTGCAGATAGACACTGTTTGTTTTCTTAGTTTGTCATGAGAAATGGCCGTGCTTCGGTTTGGTCTTTCATGCTTGTCCATGGTCATTTCCTTTTTGTGTTTGCATTAAAATACTGAAAACAGTGCACAAGAACCTGTTGCTTAACATGCGACCGAATTTCTTGCATTAGTTCACTATTTTGTTCTTAGAAGCTTCTTCTGCCTTCCTGATTTTGCTATCAGACGTTTGCCCACGGTTTAAATGTGTTGTCCCCAAAGAGAAAAAGTTGGGAGACCACAATCTTTTTCTTCATCAAAGTGGCTGCCCCTGCCCCCTGTATAGTTTTCATTCTCCATCATGATCTAATTATTGATTAGCAATTGAAACACTAACTAACAAGGATATGGATAGATATTTTTTAATTAGTGTGTGTTGAAATGGTTCAATTGCATTTGGTGGGTGTCTGTGCGCGTGTTTTCGGAGAAGGGGGTGTTTATGTCACCATCATTCTTTTTTTTGTCTAGAAAGGTACAAAAGGCTATCTTAAGTTAATTTTTGTTAGTTCGTTCATTGATAATGGTGCATAGAAATTTTTTATGTTACCTTATGTGTTTCCTTATGATTAATATCGTCCTTTAGCTTGCCGATTTTGTGGATACTTGGTTGGAGACTATCTTTTTCTTTGTTCAATTTGTTTAGCTCATGGTCATACACTTTTCCAATATGGTCTTTAGGTAATGATTTATTTGGAGTTGGAAAGGCATTAGGTATGTCATCTGCTAGGTTGTTGTTAATCAGTGGCCAGTCTGTTCATGACAGGTCGCAAAGCTAAGCAAAGTTGAGGCCTTGTTCCTTACTCGCAAGGATAGCGCTCATAAGGAACAACCCCTCTTCTTTGTTGCTGGGCTAACACCAAATGGCCCAGCTCTTGCACCATCAGGAGCCCGCATTTTACGGGAAGGAATTCCATGGGTGCCGGTGGAGTATTCTTCAGTTCTTTGGCTTTCGCCAACGCGCGCGGTCCAAGAAGATGCTCTCTGACAAGAAACATGGTCAGGGAAAAGGCAGTAGTGGTAAGTTGACTCCTTCGTTCTTTCATACTTGTCAAACGACCTTGAATACTACTAATACAGTGCAATGGAATGTGATTGAATAACTTATGTGTGCCATTCGTGTATTTTAAATGGTTTTTCCTTTGATATTTAAGGCAAGTTATGCAATAATGCAATTAATTATGCAATATAAACTCGTAAGTGGTGAATTTACTGTTTGACACTTTGACTCTTAGTGTACTGAAGAATTACTTCCTCGTTATGTAGAACTTTACCAAAATCATACTTAGATTTGATGTATCAAATAATATTACAAATTATGATCCTAAATATGTTCGTAATTGTTATTGAATGATAAATTACTTGCAGGAAGTAGGCATCAAGGTTCCTATGTTCCACTGAAAGACAAAGACAGCGGTGTTATGGACGATGAGAAAAACACTGAAGTATGTACCAATTACTCATCCTTGATTGTCACTCAAATGGTGCAGCTCTCTTGAGTAGTACTTATATCATTTCCTATGTTCATTTTTCTCTCTGTATTCAGTAGCCCCTCACTATTTACTGTTTAATATATAAGCACTTGAATCAAAAGTATTACTACACCCTTTTTGGTACAAATTGGTACTAATATTTCTGAAACTTCTTCTGACTACTTACAGAGACAACTAATGTTCATTTGGAGATGCGAACTTATCATACTCCTTTAATTTCTCCTATTTCAGGTTACAAAGAAACACAAGGCTTCAAAAAAGAATTATTGTAAGGCAAGTTTGAGGTCCTTGATTCTAAGAAAGTTGTATGGAAAGGAAGGTCAGAAAGAAAAGATGCTTCCTGTTGCACCAAAGCTACTGCGAACCCTTTCAATACATTATCTGGAAAGCAATGAGTATGTTCTTGATGGTGAATCCAGTTCCAATGGTGATGGTTCTTCACACGGTACTACATTGTCAATGCAAAATGCCACCAGTATAAACTTGCACCATGCTACATTTGACACCCCTGAAAGTTGTGATACTGATACAAGTTCTTTACTGCTCCTAAAGAGAGGTGACAGCCATGTGAAACGAAAGAGCCACCGTAGCATCTCAATGGATGGGGTTCTTCATAAGGTCCCTTATGGACAGAAGGTGTCTGGAGATGTAATTAGGGAAGAACTTTCCCGATCAGCCTCTGCCACGTATGACAGGGATGGTTTGAAATCTTACATTGGTACTGCTGCAAAGAGACCTGTAAATCAAGGTTTTCACCGTTCACGTTCCCTCACAGAATCATTGGAGAGGTACTCCCACTTACTTGATTCCATTTCAAGTAATGAATCCAAAAGGATGCTGACAAGCTCGAAGTCTACTAGGGATCATTCTTTGGATGGCCCTAGTGTGATTACTGCATTGGAAAAAACTTCTAATGCTGAGTTCAGATCAAAAGGTTTGGTTAGACATGCTGAAAATCTTGTAATTCCAGAAGATGCCTTGGCGTCACATGTTCCTGAGAAAACTGTTTTGGATGGAAATTTGAAAGTTGCTATGGATGAGAGCTCTAGCAATGCGGTTGCTGGTGGCTCTGAAATTCCTGCGTTACTTGAAGAGTACAATAATGACAAAAAGTGTGATGCTGCAGTATCAACTGAAGCCAAGCCATGTACTGCTCCTTCACCTTCAGAAGTGATTGATATTTCAGAAGAATACGCAGCAATTTGTGATGACGGTCAGGTTCCCTCATCAACCACCATAATCGATTGGTGTACTTTTCCTTCAATGTCAGAATTTGACTTCCCAGAAGAACATGCAACAACTTGTGATGATGATCAGATTCACTCATCAACAGAAGCGGATTCATGTACTGCTCTACCACCTTCAGAAGACACCAACATCGCAGAAGAACATGCAACATCTTTTGATGACAATCAAAATCAGTCATCCGATGTTTTGAAATCAATAGAAGGTACTTTTTGTGAACAAGAAACTGAAAGTCCAATGTCTGTTCTTGAAGTGGCCTTCTCAGATGATCCTGCTAGTCCAGTGAAACATACAATGCTGGATGGTGAGATTTCCATTTAGTATGCAGAAATCATATGCACATTAGCTTTCTATAATTTGATAAAATTAGGTTTCTTTAAAGTCTTCAATTTGGGGAGCTCTTATGACCTGGGTTAGCACCTAAGAATCACATGTTTTTACCTTATAAATTGCGTTGTTAATAATTCATGATTTAGTTATTGACTTGTAGCAAAAAATGTCAGTTGCATTAGCACTTTAAATTCTCAAATTTACTTTTGCATTTGTCTACCTTTTGTTTCAAGCTCCTACTTACAATTTTCAATTGCACTTTCTTGTTTTTTCGTTTTGCAGATTCTTCACTAAAACCAAGAATTATCATTTTAAATGATGCTGACGATTCAGATGACATTGATGTTATCAATGCTAACACCGCTTTCGAACTGTCAACTACTTCATTGACTCACAGGAATGTACAAGAAAGTGACTCTGACGATCAGTATGGTCTCCATGTAGATCAAAAGAACGAAGCTGAGTTCAACTATGTGAAGGATATATTCAAGAAGTCTAATTTCAGCAATGAAATGCTGTTTGATGAATGGTGCTCACAGAACATTACATTTCTGCAAGAAGAAGATTGCCAACATTACGAGGCTGCCGCTGCTGCATTTGACTTCATTGAAATGTCTGCTGATCAGCTACTTCTGTTTGACTTGACAAATGAAGCCTTGCTCGACATCTACAAGAAATATTCTGTTTGCAAGTCTAAACTCTCTTGGTTCTCTTCTTTTCATAGACCAAAACCTGTGGGAAACCATGTCCTCAAGGAATTGTGGTCTAAAGTGAGCTGCCATCTGGATGAACAGCCGCAGTCTGGCATAGAAATTGACACAATTTTGTCGAATGACCTAGCCAAGAGTGATGGCTGGATGAATTTTCAGAGAGATGCTGATCACCTAGGGAACAAGCTGGCAGACTTTGTATTTGACAAGCTTTTGACCGAGCTCACTGTTCAGCTTGCAAAGTTTTGAGCCTAGTTAGTTAATTATTCATTTTGCCGCTTTGTTGGTTTAGCTGTTCTATGTTGTGCAACTGTAAGGGATCAGTCTCATGTATATGTTACACATTATTTTTGTTCTTTCCTTAAGAGAACACAATGTGGGGGTGTAGACCTTAGGAATTCAATTCATGTGCTGAAAAGTTTTGCATGTTGAGTAAAGATGAATGAAGTTGGAGAAACAACTGTTTTGCACTCCTGCTTGGATGTATGATCTTCAGAGAAGTGGACCTTGAAACTTGAAACATGTTAGAGATATATTAGAGATAGAGATAGGAATCCTTTTGTATTCGTTATCTGTATATGGTATGCACCCCTTGTACACCCTATATATATTGCCCGTTGGGCCTCTGAATAGATACATACAATATTCATAACATGGTATCAGAGCCGAGTTAGGTTTAGGTTTACTGTAACCGCCGCCTAGCCGCCGCTCGACTTCCGCTGCCCGCTGCCCCCGGGAGGAGTTTCTCCGCTCCCGGGGGCGGCCTCTGCCTCGGCGGCCTCCTTGTTGCTGCTCCTCTGCAAGGCCGCCGCCTGGAGCATCTTCGCCGCGCCGTCGCTCCCGAGGGTGGCCTCTTCTCCGTGTGCGCCTGTGCAGCCGCCGGATCTGCCGCCCGAAGCTCGCCACCGAGCCCCAACGCCGTCCCCGAGCCCGCGTGGACCGGATCCGCGCCGGACTACCTCGGATCCGGCTGCCCGCCGCCGCCTCGGCTCCCCCGTGCGACGCCGCCGATCCCGCCGCCTTTCCTGGCATCGGCTTCGGCTCCGCTTGCCCCTGTCGGCTTCGTGCTTTCTTTGGGCCGCGCCCGATGGCTCCCTTCGCCCTCCATCTTGGAGGTTCGCACCTCTGCTGGTGCCGCCTCCGGTGCGGCTATTGGTCCGCCGGCGCCCCCGCGCAACAGCGCGTCTGCTCGGATGCTCCCACCTTTCGCCTTGTTCGGCCATTGTGGAGGCGCCCGATTGGGATGGAAGGCTCTGGATGGAGATTGCAGCGCGTGTCTTTGCCTCTGCAGTATGTGTGTGTGGTGGCTCGGTCCAAACTCGCTTCCCCAGATCCGATCTGGTCAAACTTCTTCTCGGAGGAGATTTGGTTGGATGGCTTGCCCGGTTTGATATTGTCATGTTTGGGATCGGCTGTGTTGGGATGGCACGATTACTAGCTCTAGTCTTTTTATATTTGTGTCATTTTTTTTCCGCTTCGTCCATCAAAGTTCGTATCACTTAATCTTTGAGTTAAATCTACGCTATCTTGAGTCCACAAATTTGTTGTCACCATAAAGATAGGATTTTCTTTGCATGGCGTTATCCGTTTTTTTCTTCGAAGTCATTGCCGCAGATCCGTCGCTCCAAGCTTTTAAGGCCATCGCGCTTCGCATGCTAACGCGTCTTCGTTGTATTACATGCATTGCGCCGCTTCTTCCGCATCAGTGCCTCCGTTGCACTTCGTGCTTTATGTCGCGCTTCTTTTGCATCGTGCAACTATTGCGCTTCTTGTGCAATCGTGTCTTTGCCGTCGTCTTGAGCTTCGATCTCACGCCGCCATGCTTCGCTCTATTTCTATCCCAAGCTTGATTTGATTTCTCTATTTGTCGGTTTCATCATCTTCTTCGTCATGTTACTGTGGTCGACTTTTGCTGTTCATGACCCCCGGATGGGAAGCAGCTGGAAGAAGATGCTCGGCGGCGGCCTTGCAGAGGCGCAAACAAGGAGGTCGCCGAGAGGTCGCCCCGAGGAATGGAGAAACTCCTCCCAAGCAATGGCAATGGAAGTCGGCGGCGGCTAAGCGGCGATTCTGATAAACCTAAACCTAACTCGGCTCGATACCATGTTATGAATATTGTATGTATCTATTCAGAGGCCCAACGGGCAATATATATAGGGTGTACAAGGGGTGCATACCATATACGGATAAGGAATACAAAAGGATTCTTATCTCTATCTCTAATATATCTCTAACAAAACAAATATTTATCAGTCAAGCAAAGGTGAAAAGTGACAGTTCATGTATCTACTATTCTGAAAGCTTTCAAAACTTAATTTTCATCAAATTGCTGGTGAATTTGTGGAAAATTTTCATGATAAATGTAAAAAGTCTTTATGGTGGTGTGGATGCCTCTTACTGGTGCTGATGCAGCCAGATGCTGGCAGTGCTCCCAGCCATGTAGTAACTAAAAACTGCCTCTTAAAAAGAAAAACTACAATCTGAAACTACTCTATGATTTGCGGAGTATGAATGAATTGGGCGTGGGCTGAACTTCTGAAATAGACATGAGCTCCGTGTATTTTGCTGGGCTGAGGTATAATTGGGCTGGACTGGAGCTGAACTGCTTCCAGGGCCATGATGCTGAGCTGAGCAAACTGTGGTCACGTTTTCTAAATTCAGCCTAACTTAAAAGCTTCAAACTTCCGGGCTTGTATTTCGTCCCAAAGAACCCAAATTTTTTTTCTTCTAAAAATCCTGATGTGGAGTACATGCGTTCGCTTTTTCTTTTTTTTCCCTCTCTTTTAAAAAAAGAGAGAAACCATTATACACGCTCCATGTTTTGTTACAGTAGATGACATTTCTTTCGTTCTAAGAGTAGGAGTCTTCCTTGTAATAATCGCAAAAAGAAACAAGTGTAGGAGTCTTAAGTGAAGCATCTAGTTCAATCTACATGTCTGGCTATTTTGCTAGTCTGAAATTCGTTAGGGGAGCGTGCTATGCGACAGTCTAGAAAGCAGGAAGAACTCTATGCAGCTTAGAATTCCCCTATCCAACTGAACAAACACCTGTTATTGCCAGTACAATTGCATTCCCAACAAAGTTTCTTCGGCTAGAACATTCCTTTGAATGGAATTGTTCATTGGGAACTTTCTTCAGACCTGTAACATGGCAGAAGCACAAACTTTCCGGAAAAAAAAGTGTCCGAAACGAATTTAAACAAGAATTTTCTTTCAGGCATGTCCCCAGATATTTTCTGGAGCTGTTAGGACAATTCTAGAGGCTTCATCAACATGCACTCTTGCATGCTTACTGCACGACATCGTTAGCAGGACGTACCCGAAGTTATACGCAAACACAATGGAGACAAATAAACATTGCTTAGAACATAAAGCAAACCAACACTTTTTTGCCACCGACTGGAAATGTTTGAGCCAGGAAAAAGAAAGGTGTATTTTTTTGTCGATATGATATGAATCTTATCCACAAGTAGGCACTTTTGACATCATTATCATGGAAAATGAAATCTAAAGCAAAGAGATAACCCATGATCGCCGCACATACCGTGAGATTCAAGACGTTGAGATTAATTTATCAAGGCACCAAACTCAAGATTGAGTGATTGCCATAACTCTTCCTAGCCTAATTGTCAGGCCATTTTAGGCCCTGTTTGGTAGAGTTCTAGATTCTTATTTTTCAGATTCTGCTCCTGATTCTCTGAGAATCCACTTCTCTGAGAATCTGGAGTTGTCTGTTAAAAGCGTTTGACTGGTAAGTTGGCTCCCAAAACTATATGAGGGGGATTAGAGGCAAATAGATCATGTTACCCCTGGTTGTAATAATTCAATTGTGTTTGTGTCTTTCTCCTATGTATTTGTACACAAATTATAGAATTTTTTCCCCTAAATTTGTTTAGACCATGTGAATGTATATACACTATATCTTTACACAATGCCAGATTATATTGCATTTACACTTCATGATGGATTACAACTGTGTATAAGCAAATTTTGTATTGTTGTCGCTGCGATAGATGAAGTTAGAGATATCGCATTCATATCGTAAAAGTGTCCAAATGATTATTAAATAATATTACGTACAAGTATTGAAATGATAAATGAGTCATAACAAAAGACCACAAAAATTCACAAGTAGTGTGTCCATCATTCTGAATGTGCAATTGCACTTGCAAGGTCATCACGGAAACTATCCATGGATGTAGCACTTGTTTGCGACGTTGACGCATCCGATGCATCCTGAGAAATGACATATTTGGCATATCTTGATGGTATTGTGGGCACATAATTAGGATCCCGATCGAACCTATGAAAATGCATGTCCGGCGAAGCATATTCACGTATGAAGTTGTGGATTCCCATGGTTGCTGCAACAATCATCTTTTGCTTGGACATGGGAAAGCTCGGCATCTTAAGAAGAATTCTCCGTTGCAGACTTGAAGGTATCTACCAAAGCATTTTGAATGCGCAAAGTATATCTCCGAAACTGCACAGGTGAAAAGCATCTAGGCCCCTAAATATTATTTTGGTAATTAATGACAATATGTGAATATGGGATTAACAAGTTTATTGAGTATTTACAAGGTTAAGTCCCATTGGTGAACTTATTGACGCAAAGATGCATGCCAAAGGAGAAAATGAAGATCTACAAGGCTTAAAAACAAGGTACTAGTAGTCTAGGTTCCTTTTCTATTTTACCGGTCTTGGGAGTTTGGTTGGAAGACCGGATTATAGGATAAATGTCGTACTATTAAGAGGGATCATGGCTAGTAGCTTGATAGCATGTTCTGATGCAATATGGATCAACTTAGGATCATGCATGCATGTGTACTTTAACTTGAAATTGATTTGAAAAATTCGAGTCTTCGCTCAAAATCGGTAGTACCGCAGCTTCAACTTCGGCCGTCATTCGGTGTGGTATGACCGGTCTCTACTCGGCGGTAGTACCGCATTTTGAAGGGAACAGCCAATTAAGTATTGAAGCGGAACGACCGGGTCCTTGAACGGTCGTACCGCAGTGCGGTCATTCCGTATTTTAGTTGGCGGTTCAATAAAACCAGAAGCGTTGCAAATTGCCTCTGACTTTCTCATGGAAATCGGTCGTATCGCCGTGACTTACTTGTCGTATTGTTTTTAAGTCGTTCGATTTTTATGAGGCGGTTCAATAAAAAAGAACAAGTGTAAAATCGCTCGAAACTTATCTCGAAATCGGACGTTCCGTGTTTTGGGAACGGTCGTACCGGCCTGCGGTCATTCCGATTTTTATATGGCGGTACAAAATTCCAAAACCAAGGTAATCCTTGAGTAAATCGCGAAACCCTTTAAACGGTCGTATCGCTCGTAAAAGCAGACGACCGAGAAATCGGACGTCTGCTGCTTGTTCGCGATCGTTCGATTGAAATTTCAACGGCTACTTTTTCCTTTTTAGTATCTGGTCTAGCCGCTGATCGTGCTTTCGATCGAGTTCCGGTCGTCTGATTCGCCACTTGCTCGCTGGTCGCACTGATTTCGCGACTTCTCTGGTTTCGTTTCCAACGGTCATAATTGCTTGTGGGGGTTATAAATACCCCCAACCGCTCAAGTCAAGGCTGCTAGTGCCCATTTTGACATTCATAGAGCCTTGAGAGCCTTTGCATTCACTCAACACTCAAAACACTCTTGTGCATTCATTGTGAGCTTGTTGAGATACATTCAAGTGCATTCATACTCTTAGTTGATCCATTTGCACTTGAAGTGTGATCAGCAAGACCTTGGTCTATTACTCTTGGAGTGTTGCCGCACTCCTAGACGGTTGGTGGTGAAGCGCGGTAATCTCTTCAAGGAAGATTGTGAAGAGACCCGGTGCAAGCTTGTGAGTGGTTCGGTGTTCACCATCTCCGAAGCGGAGAAAGAACAACCATAGTGATTTGAGGGAAGGCTTAATTCGTGGAGCCGGTTTGAGACGTCAAGCTTCCTCAACGTGGACTAGTGAAGACCGGCAAGTCTTCGATACCACGGGAAAAACATCGTCGTGTCCTTGTGGTTATTTCTAGTCTTTACTTTCCGCATTTATATCTCTAGCATATTATTGTGATTGTCTTGTTTAGCTAGAAGTATAACTTGTTTAGACTAAGTTATTAATTGGATAAATTGTTAATTTGTTAACAAGTTTAAAAACCTCCTATTCACCCCCTCTAGTCGGTTATCCTTGATCCTACAAGTGGTATCAGAGCTTGGTCTCTCATTGATTTAGACTTAACCGTCTAAGAGAGAAAAGGATGGCTAGTGAGGGAATTGCTCTAGGAAAGGCTCCTTTATTTGATGGCTCAAATTATGCTTATTGAAAAATTAGAATGTCAATTTATTTAAAGGCCATGAGTCCAAGCGTATGGAGAATCGTAAATGAGGGTCACGTAATGCCTCTTGATCCACTACATCCCACGGATCAAGAGACGCGTAATGCTCATTTAAATGCTCAAGCTATGAATGCTCTCTTTGGCGCTTTGAACGCGGATGAATTCAATAGAGTGAGCAACTTGGAAAGTGCTCATGATATTTGGACCACTCTATCGGAAATTCATGAGGGTACATCCACGGTCAAAGAAGCCAAATTGCATAGGCTTCGGATCAAATATGAGACATTCATGATGTTGCCTCATGAAAACATCAATGAGATGTATTCACGACTCAACAACATTGTGAATGAGCTCAAAGGCCTTGGTACTAACCTTCTTGATGTTGATATTGTGCGCAAGATGCTTAGGGCTCTCCGGACAAGTATGAGACGTTGATGACTCTATTTTCAACTCACCCGAGTTGACAAGGATGACACCAACGGGCTTTTGGGCAACCTCATCACAAATGAGTTGTTCAAAAGGACAAGGAAGAGCTCTTGGAAACATCCTCCTCAAGAAAGAAGATCACCGCTTTCAAGGCCAAAGCGGAATCAAGTGATGATGAAGATGAAAAAGAAGATACCGATGAGGAGTATGCACTCCTTGTGAGAAAAATGAAGAGGTTCATGAAGAGACGCCCAAATAGAAGCTATAATTTCGACAAGTACAAGAAAGGGCAATCCTCAAATGACAAGAAGCGTTATAGCAACATCCGTGCTATAATTGCGAAGAAGGGAGCACATTGCTTCTCATTGTCCCGAAAAGAAGGATGACAAGGACAAGTCATTCAAGAAGAAGGAATACAATGGCAAGAAGAAGCTTTTCAAGAAGCTTCACAAAGGTGGCAAGCATGAAGCCCATATTGGAGAATGGGATTCAAATGATGAGTCAAGCGACTCGATTCGATGAAGAAGAGTCCCCAAGAAGAAGGGACTAGTCGGCATTGCCATCAAAGAAACTCCATCGATGTTCTCCACTCCTACTTGCCTCATGGCAAAAGGAGATAAGGTAAAATCCATTATTTATGATGAGCCAACATATGATGAATTAATGGATATGCTCAATGATTTAAATGAATATCTTGGAAAAGAAAAATCAAAATATAGGGTCTTAAATAAAGAATACAATATTCTAAAAGATTCTTATATGAAGCTTGAGGAAGCACACAACTTGCTTATCCAAGAAAATTCAAATAAATCGTGTTCAAATGTAGGAATCACATGCAATATTATTGATAAAATGCCTAGTGTAGAAATTGCTAAGACTAGTGTATCTACCTCATGTGATGATCTACTTGCTATCCCATGTTGCTCTAATGTTGATGATTATCATAATTTTGTTGAAAAAAATGATTCAAGGCTTGTTCATGAAAACAATGAGCTAAAAGAACAAGTGACCAAGCTAAGTAAGAGCTTGGAAAATTGTTTCAAAGGGAATGCCACTCTCGACAAACTTTTGAGTGAGCAAAGGTGCTCATTCAACAAGGAAGGTCTTGGGTATGTGCCTAAGAAAGGTAAGAAGTTTAAAACATGCCCACAAGATTTGTGAGGCAAAATGGTAAGCAATGTTTTAAATGCCGGGAAATAGGACATATGCAACAAGATTGTCCTAAGGGTAAGACTCCATCCATTGGAATATATGATTCTTGCTACATGCTTAAAAAGTCTAAGGATGGTAAAATAATTGCTCGTTTTGTTGGCACTTCAATTTTAGGTGCTAAAAAGAATGCTATTTGGGTGTCTAAATCCTTGGTCACTAACGTCCAAGGACCCAAACAAATTTGGGTACCTAAAAGGACTTAATTTCTTGTTTTGTAGGTGAACTATAAAACCGGTGGAAAACATTGGGTGCTTGATAGTGGATGCACTCAACATATGACCGGTGATAGAAAAATGTTCACCACATTCGAGAATGGTCAAGGAATTGAAAAGATCACTTTTGGAGACAATAGCAAAGGAAAGGTATTAGGATTGGGTAAAATTGCTATCTCAAATGACCTTTCCATTTCTAATGTTTCTTTAGTAGAATCGTTAAACTTTAACTTGTTATCCGTTGCTCAAATTTGTGATCTAGGACTAATTTGTTCTTTCTCAAGTGAAGGTGTTACCATTTCTAATGCAAAGGATAGCTCTTTAGCTTTCAAAGGCTTTAGATTTGGAAAACTTTATTTGGTTGATTTTGGTTCAAGTGAATCTTGTTTAAAAACTTGTTTAATGGCAAAAACCTCATTGGGTTGGCTTTGGCATAGAAGGCTAGCTCATGTTGGAATGATTCAACTCAAAAAGCTTTTCAAACATGATTTAGTTGTTGGCTTGAAAGATGTGAAGTTTGAGAAAAATAGACTTTGTAGTGCTTGTCAAGCCGGTAAACAAGTCGCTAATTCTCATCCTTCCAAGAGTATCATGTCAACTTCTAGACCATTGGAACTCTTACATATGGACTTGTTTGGGCCAACAACCTATAAGAGTATCAGGGGAAATAGCTATTGTTTAGTCATTGTGAATGATTACTCTAGATATACATGGGTATTCTTCCTAGATGACAAAGGTGAAACCTCCGGGATTTTCAAAAGATTTGCAAAAAGGGCCCAAAATGAATTTGATTTCAAAATAAAGAAAATCCGTAGTGATAATGGTTCCGAGTTCAAAAATACCAAAGTTGAAGACTTTTGTGATGAACTTGGAATAAAGCATGAACTTTCCACAACCTACACTCCGGAGCAAAATGGAGTAGTAGAAAGGAAAAAATCGAACATTAATTGAAATAGCTAGGACAATGCTTGATGAATATAATACTTCCGATGTATTTTGGGCGGAAGCGATTAATACCGCTTGTCATGCCATAAACCGTCTTTATTTACATCATCTTTTGAAAAAGACTTCCTATGAGCTTCTTATAGGGAGAAAACCGAACATCTCTTATTTTCGAGTTTTTGGTTGCAAGTGTTATATTTTAAAGAAGGGTGTTCGTCTTTCAAAATTTGATAGTCGTTGCGATGTTGGTTTCTTACTTGGTTATTCTTCAAATAGCAAGGCTTATCGTGTCTTCAACAAAAACTCCGGTTTGGTTGAAGAAAGACACGACGTACAATTTGATGAAACTAACGGCTCTCAAGAAGAGCATGAGAACTTGGATGATGTAGGTAATGAAGCATTAAGAAAAGCAATGGAACATATGCAAATAGGGGACATTAAGCCCGAAGTTGATCCAACATCTTCCACTCAAGTTGAACCACCCACCTCTTCCACAAGTCAAATACAACTTAGTGAAGAGAACTACAAAGAAGATGTTCAACCATCAAATCAACCACCAAGGATCCATAATGCAATTGCAAAAGATCATCCAATAGATCAAATATTGGGTGACGTAAGTAAGGGTGTTCAAACTCGCTCTCGTGTTGCTTCTTTTTGTGAACATTACTCTTTTGTCTCTTCTATTGAGCCAAAGAATGTAGAAGAAGCACTTGAAGATCCCAATTGGGTGAATGCTATGCATGAAGAACTCAACAACTTCACTCGAAATGAAGTCTGGACATTGGTGGAACGACCCGAAGAATACAATGTCATTGGCACAAAATGGGTTTTTAGGAACAAACAAGATGAAAATGGATTAGTTGTTCGAAATAAGGCAAGGTTGGTTGCTCAAGGGTTTTCACAAGTCGAAGGCTTGGATTTTGGTGAAACCTTTGCTCCTGTAGCTAGACTTGAATCAATTCGGATATTACTTGCTTTTGCATCATGCTTTGATATTAAGTTATTTCAAATGGATGTTAAAAGTGCTTTCTTAAATGGTGAAATATCCGAGCTTGTCTTTGTTGAGCAACCTCCCGGTTTTGAAGATCCTAAAAATCCAAATCATGTCTACAAACTCTCCAAGGCGCTCTATGGTCTTAAACAAGCTCCTAGAGCATGGTGTGAACGCTTTAGAGATTTTCTAGTCTCAAAAGGATTCAAAATCAGAAAAATTGATTCAACTCTATTTACTAAAGTTTTAGATGATGAATTCTTTGTATGTCAAATTTATGTTGATGATATCATTTTTGGGTCTACTAATCAAGATTTTTGCGAAGAATTTGGTGATATGATGTCTAGGGAATTTGAAATGTCCATGATTGGAGAATTAAGCTATTTCCTTGGACTTCAAATCAAGCAACTCAAAGATGGGACTTTCATAAGTCAATCCAAGTACGTGAAGGATTTGCTTAAAAGATTTGGCATGGAAGACGCAAAGCCCATCAAGACTCCCATGGCTACAAATGGTCACCTTGATCTAAATGAGGGAGGTAAACCGGTAGATTTAAAGCTTTATAGATCCATGATTGGTAGTTTGCTTTATCTTACCGCATCTAGGCCCGATATCATGTTTAGCGTTTGCATGTGTGCACGTTTTCAAGCATCTCCAAAAGAGTGTCATTTAATGGCCGTTAAAAGGATACTAAGATATTTAAAGCATTCCTCTAGCATTGGCCTTTGGTTCCCGAAAGGTGCTAAGTTTGATTTAATTGGATATTCGGATTCAGATTATACGGGTTGCAAAGTGGATAGAAAAAGCACCTCGGGTAGCTGTCAATTCTTAGGAAGATCCTTAGTATCATGGTCATCCAAGAAACAAAACTCCATAGCATTATCCACCGCCAAAGCCGAATATGTTTCCGCAGGAAGTTGTTGTGCTCAATTGCTATGGATGAGGCAAACATTGATGGATTATGGAATAAAATTTGATAAAATGCTTCTTTTGTGTGACAATGATAGTGCCGTGAAAATTGCTAATAACCCTGTTCAACACTCAAGAACCAAGCATATAGATATCCGTCACCATTTCTTGAGAGATCATGTGAGCAAGGGAGATATTGAGATTAGCCACATAAGAACCGAGAATCAATTAGCAGACATTTTCACCAAGCCATTAGATGAAGGCCGCTTTTGCAAATTGAGGAATGAGTTAAATGTCATAGATCTTTCAAATGTTGCTTGAACTCTTGCCTCATGTTATGTGTTTCATTTGATGTTATTTGAGTATTTTATGAAAATATTTCCCAAATCTTTATTAAAAATTAGCTATGATCGTAAAAACTATGTTTCTTAATAGACAATAGTCTACTCTATGCACAATGATCCTTAATGATATTTACTTGAGTGCAAAACTAGGATCATTTACAAAATAATCTCGCCCCTAGAAAATCCGAAGTTCCCAGACAATCGGAACGATCAGTAGTTATATCTGTGAACGATCATTGTATTGACGACCGGCGTTATAACAACTGATACGATCGGTCATGAATCGAATCGACGGATTTTGTTTAGCCGATGACGATCGCGACAGTTTGAAAGAGAATTATAACCCCTTTGCGGTTGCTTCTTTCTCTCTCTCTCTTTTAACCAACGAATCAGCACGACCGCCTCTTTTCTTTCTCTCTCGCGCGCCCGTGAAATTCCAATCCTCTCCACTAATCCACTCAAAATCTCCCAAAATCTCTTGTTTCTTCGGTTTGGAAGCCTCTCCAGGGTTCATCTCCTCCGATCTCAAGGTAAAACGTTGTTTAATTCGCGTTTTATCTCCTTGTGGAACCCTAGGTTATCACTTTAGGGTTTTGTTGAAATGTAATGAATTTCTGTGATTCTAGTTGGGTAAAAAGGTGTATTTTGGTGTATGATGATGATTGCGCATCAGCTCCTTGGATTCAGTCCATTAAAATCACCAAAATATGCAAGATTTAATAGCCCTAGAACTCGGTCAGATAATCGAACGATCGTTCTTGGCGATACGACGATGATCTTGATCGTCTCGCCAATGAACAGCGATGACGACCGATTGTCCTGACTGAAAAACAGAAATGTCATTTCTTTCCAACTAAATTCAATTCCATTTATTCCTTTGAATATCTTGTAACCTCTTCTTTGGTTCTAAAGATGCCTAGGATGAGGGTTGCGACGAGGAAACCAATTGGACCTCCTCGAGGACAATCTTCTCCTCAATCCCACTGCTCCTCTCAATCGCCTCTTAAATGACAACGACAAAGCGGCCAAGTAGCAAAACTCGCTCGATTAAATCGGAAGGTCGTGCACAGCAAAGGAAAAGGGCCAGCTCCAGAATATGAAACAGAAGCAAGTAAGGATTATGTCTCCGAGGATGAGACTCAATCCGAGCACAACTCTGGAGAAGAAGGCACTTTTGATAATTTAGGAGAATCTCCACCACCTCCACAGGATTTGAGACTTCTTTCAGCAGATGACTACGCAATTAAAAGGCATGTAAATCAATATCTTCTCAAATCTGATTCGATAAATCCAAGGTTTCATACTGTTTTTCAAGAGCAAGTTTATGAGCAACTTTATGGAAGAAAGCGAAAAATTTGTCGATCATAAATGGATTAAGTGGACTCACTTAAATGATTTGGACAAATACAGTGGAGTATATCAGAAGTTCTATGATGTGGGTCTTCACGATCTTGTGGCTTTAAAGCAAAACTATGATGATGAGCTTATTCGACAGTTTTACGCCATAGTTCATGTGTCAGCTGATTTACAGTCATTTAGGTGGATTTCTGTGGCTAGAGATTTGCAAAGCACAAAGGAAGAATTTGAGCAAATCTTAAGAGTAAGATCCAGTTCTTGGGAGAAAATCTTTGATAGTCCAGCTTTACTAGCTCCTGCTTGGGCTGATTATTATGACTCAAATGTCAAATTCAAGCTAGGAACCATCACCGGACTTAAGCCATTGCCGAGCATAATTAACAGGATTATCAATCACACCTTTTATCCTAAGAGCGGCAATTTTGATGCTATCAGGGGACATGCCTGGAACATTATAGATCATATTATGCGAGGCATAAAATTTGATGTTGTGGATGTTATCCTTCGGGCATAGTCTCATCCAAGAATGATAGAGTCAAGAGAATTTACTATGCACCTTATATTATGTCTCGATTTCGAGAAGATAACATATCATGGTGGTCTTGGTTCATTCATAAATCCTATAGACCACGAGATGTTGTTCCTCCTCGACAAAGCTCTTGAGGATGATCCCATCACTGAGGCGGTGCCTACTGCTGATCCCGTTATCAATGAAGGCTCAATTGCACAGATTCTTCAAAATCAACAGCTCATTCTTAGTTCTTTGCAAGAAATCAAGGCTGAACAGGCTGAATTTCAGAGTGAGACTCGAGGGAGATTACTTGAGATGGAGCAGACTCAGAATGACTTCTTCAATGAGACTCATAACAGGATGGCTGCACTTGTAGAGAGCGACATAGAGGGAATTTTGAAGACTCCACAGCGCTTCACTCGACGGCCTCCTATTTCCAGGCCATCTTCCGTGCCTCCTGTCCCTCCTCCAGCTCCAGCTACAGCACCTACTCCTCAGGATACAGTTCCTGCTCCTGTTGCTTCTCCAGCTCTAGTCACCGAGGTCCTGACTCAGGTTTCAGCTTCAGCTTTAGAGACCTCTTCTTCTGATCCAGCACCCACTCCTTCAGCTCCTCCTCCAGAGCAGGTCACCGCTACTCAGGACTCCGCTCCACTGGTCACAGTCTCTCAGGACGTTATCCCTCCTCCTCAGGATCCCACTATCTGAGTCGTTTTTGGTATTTTGATGCCAAAGGGGGAGAGAAGTGAAAAGATAGAAGACATAGCTTTAGGGGGCAAGCGCAAGCTTTTGCTATATATGGACTTATTATGTAATGTTGAACTTATGTGCTTGTAATAGTTTAACTATGCGTTTTTTTTAACTTGTTGAACTTGTTGGATACTTATGTTATTATCTTAAATGCAATCTTACTTATCGTTGTATATTACTATTGCATTTCCTCAAGTTCAAATTTGCTAAAGAAACTCCGCCCAAATTTCTCATATGTTCTCTAAAATGCTCTATCTTTTTATGCACACGTTTAGGGGGAGCTTTCTTTAAAATAGACTTAACAAGAAAATAATTCTCATACATTCTCTCATGCTTATTGCAAGAATTGTTTTATTGTTAAGCCACAAATAGAATATACAATTATGGTATATTCAAACCAATCTTTCTCACATATTGTTAGTGTTGTCATCAATTACCAAAAAGGGGGAGATTGAAAAGCATCTAGGCCCCTAAATATTATTTTGGTAATTAATGACAATATGTGAATATGGGATTAACAAGTTTATTGAGTATTTACAAGGTTAAGTCCCATTGGTGAACTTATTGACGCAAAGATGCACGCCAAAGGAGAAAATGAAGATCTACAAGGCTTAAAGACAAGGTACTAGTAGTCTAGGTTCCTTTTCTATTTTACCGGTCTTGGTAGTTTGGTTGGAAGACCGGATTATAGGATAAATGTCGTACTATTAAGAGGGATCATGGCTAGTAGCTTGATAGCATGTTCTGATGCAATATGGATCAACTTAGGATCATGCATGCATGTGTACTTTAACTTGAAATTGATTTGAAAAATTCTAAGTCTTCTGTTCAAAATCGGTAGTACCGCAGTTCAACTTGCGGTCGTACCGCTCGGTGTGGTATGACCGGTCTCTACTCGGCGGTAGTACCGCATTTTGAAGGGAACAGCCAATTAAGTATTGAAGCGGAACGACCGGGTCCTTGAATAATCGTCTGCACAGTCATGATCATTCCGTATTTTAGTTGGCGGTTCAATAAAACCAGAAGCGTTGCAAATTGCCTCTAACTTTCTCATGGAAATCGGTCGTCTCACCGTGACTTACTGGCGTATCCGTTTTGCGGTCGTTCGATTTTTATGAGGCGGTTCAATAAAAAGCAGAACAAGTGTAAAATCGCTCGAAACTTATCTCGAAATCGGACGTTCGTGTTTTGGGAACGGTCGTCATCTGCGGTCATTCCGATTTTTATATGGCGGTACAAAATTCCGAACCGATGCAATCCTTGAGTAAATCGCGAAACCCTACAAACGGTCGTCTCGCTCGTAAAAGCAGACGACCGGAGAAATCGGACGTCTCACGTGTTTGCTGCAATCGCTCATTGGAAATTTCAACGGCTACTTTTTCCTTTTTTAGTATCTGGTCTAGCTGCTGATCGTGTTTCGATCGAGTTCGGTCGTGCATCGCCACTTGCTCGCGGTCGCACTGATTTCGCGACTTCTCGGTTTCGTTTCAACGGTCATAATTGCTTGTGGGGGTTATAAATACCCCCCCAACTGCTCAAGTCAAGGCTGCTAGTGCCCATTTTGACATTCATAGAGCCTTGAGAGCCTTTGCATTCACTCAACACTCAAAACACTCTTGTGCATTCATTGTGAGCTTGTTGAGATACATTCAAGTGCATTCATACTCTTAGTTGATCCATTTGCACTTGAAGTGTGATCAAGCGAAGACCTTGGTCTATTACTCTTGGAGTGTTGCCGCACTCCTAGACGGTTGGTGGTGAAGCACGGTAATCTCTTCAAGGAAGATTGTGAAGAGACCCGGTGCAAGCTTGTGAGTGGTTCGGTGTTCACCATCTCCGGAGCGGAGAAAGAACAACCATAGTGATTTGAGGGAAGGCTTAATTCGTGGAGCCGGTTTGAGACGTCAAGCTTCCTCAACGTGGACTAGTGAAGACCGGCAAGTCTTCGATACCACGGGAAAAACATCGTCGTGTCCTTGTGGTTATTTCTAGTCTTTACTTTCCGCATTTATATCTCTAGCATATTATTGTGATTGTCTTGTTTAGCTAGAAGTATAACTTGTTTAGACTAAGTTATTAATTGGATAAATTGTTAATTTGTTAAAAAGTTTAAAAACCTCCTATTCACCCCCCTCTAGTCGGTTATCCTTGATCCTACAACAGGAGTGCAACTGCTTCAATCCACTAAAGGAACACCAAAATAGCTATGGTAATCCATCCTAATCGAAAAAGGACACCTCAATTTCTATCTATTCAACTCAACTCATTCATCAATTATTGTGAATCCATGACCAATCTACTGTTAATTAACTTTGAGCCAAGTCGAACAATCCTACTCAAGCAAAATTACAAGCTTTTGAGTTAATTCTTGCCAAAATCCTTATCTTCCAAAACTCCCTTCTCACCTCAATAGAAGTGCAGTTTCTTGACTTCATAGCCCATTCAGGACGAAAATGTACAATTTTATGGATATTTCTACATACTACAATTTGTCTGCTATACATTTAGAAAGAAGTTAAGCTTTTAACTCACATATTGAAGTTGAATGGTATCAAGGAGTTAATTTAAAACAAAGCTCCAAATCTGAATATCAGCTCCTTTGGAATAACAATTTGATATTTCATTTTCATCAATCAAGTGTGAACTAAGATGCAAGTTGAAATAAAGTCATAATAAACCATTTCAATTTGATTAATTGAATATACTGACAGTAACTTGACAAATGTTATCAACCATCATTATCACCAGAGAACACACACATTGTCCTCATAAGCAACATATCCAATGTGATGTGCAAGTTCACAAGGAGCAAAGAGCTTAAATCATTTGAGCCTACTTCACAGATCATGACCAACCATTCAAAGATGCATGACAACAATAATGAATCACTGAGAAAAAATTGCATTCATAGATTCCATTCACAGATGCATGACAACAATAATGAATCATCGAGAAAAAATTCCATTCACGCAGACGAAGGAGGAGTAGGGAGGGCAAGGGGCGGCGGATCTAGAGCTATACCTTCACAGAGGCACTGGGGTGCTCGAACCAGCAGCGAAAAAAGGTGAAACGGCGGCGAAGAAGGCGGGAAACGGCAATGCCTCTAGGGTTTCGGTCGCGGTTGTCTTCTCCAAAGCAGTGCCTGAAGTCTGGCGGCTACAGATGGAGGACCCATGGTGTGCTCGGTGCAGGCGGCAGACTTTCCGTCATCTGCCGCTAGGGTTACTGGTCGTGATTATAGTCCTCATGGCCAGATGGAGGTCCCATGAGGTGCCCTTGAGAGGCGCGTGGCGGCAAGATGGAGGTCCGGCCATGCTGCGTGGAGGTTCGTGGAATCGCCTCTGTCGTGAGAGAGACAAGAGAAAAGACACGGGCGAGGGCCGAAGAATACGCACGGGGAATTGAGCGATGGCGGGTGGGAGGATAAGTAATGGCATTTTGCGTAAATATACTCAACTCCAAGGGTATTTTTTTCTATCAAGTTGAATTCTCACGAGAATCCAAGGAAAGGTATACTTCTCTCCCTAGTGTATTTTTAAGACACCCACGCGAGAATCGAATTGAGTGGTTTTGAGAATCGTGGTGTTTGGTGCGGCTCACGAGAATCGATTAAGAAGCTAGGAGTAGAAGCTGTACCAAACGGGGCCTTACATTCACTGTTGTAAGTTTAACACGTTGTTGTGCCCAAGGATCAAAATCCCATTCTGAAAAAAAGCGATGGGGGCCGGATGAACAATGGTTTAATCGATTTTTTTTTCAAATTTAAATTTAAATTTATGACTGTATAATACACTTTCTATGTTGGTTTAGGTCTTTTTTGTGCTAAATTACCTATTGTATGAGCTAAATATGCTTGAATTATTATACTCCCAAGTCCCAACATTTTTTAGACAATGTTACTTCATTAAACACTTTCTAATTATAACTAGACATCAAGCTCATTATGTATTAGGATTGTCACTTCATTAAACACTTTCTAATTAATATTTGCATTATTCCAATTGCTAATCACCCATAATCGGTTTTCTCTATTTTTTTCGGTTTTGGTTCCAGTTTTTCCCATTTTTCCGGTTTTTTCAACCGGTTTTAGGCGTTAACCGGTTTTTAAAAAATCTTAATTCAAATTTTATTTTTCAAATTTCAAATGTTTTTTTTTGTTTTTCGATAACTGACCGATAACCGTTATCGTCCGTTGGCCGAGTTTTTCACGGGTCCTGAGATTTCAATCCTCGTTGTGCCTATCTAGAAGCCAAGGCCACGTCGTGGGTAGCTAAGATATTTATGGATCTGAAGATTACACGTGTTTCAACTCAATGCAAGTAAAACTGCAGCTTTTGTTTTCTTTTCTTCTTTTGTAGCAGCGAGACATGATGTCAAACCAGAAAAAGGTTTGAGACAGGTACGTATGCCCGTAGATTTCCTGATTTTTGTGTCACTGTCCTTACCAAGAACACTGTGCTCGCTAAACTATGATAACAAGTTGTTCCATAGTACTGAAAAGAGATACTTTAAAGTCAAGATCTAAAAACTTTGCTAGAGCTAGCACGGTTTAAACAACCCATAAACCACTGGCTTAAGAAGTTAAAACTAGTTAACGTGCCATACTAGACGCGACAAATCACACGCTAAAACCGTAGATCATAAACCATCGGGGCGGATCCAATCCTCAGGTTAGATAGGCTATAGGCTATAGACCGATATCTGAAAAAATTATCAGTGTTAAAGATCGCAAAAGTCTCTTAAAAAATTACCAAACATTCAAATTCAATAATAAAAAAACAGTTAGTGAGCCCAAACTTAGACCGTGGCCGGCTCCGCCCCTCTACACGTACGATCACATCCACACCAGCGTGCATGTGTCCCGTTGCCCTGCGTCCTGCCCCGTTCAATCACCGAGGGGCAAATCCGTAAACTCACACGCCACAATTGGCGGGCATCATCAGTAACGTCCGGAGCACGGGTCAAGGGCCCCACGTCACGGGTGTCCATCGATCCCGATGTGCGCCAGCGGATGGCCTCCCTCCCTGCTATATAAGTACCCACCTCCCAAGCAGCGCAGGGGATGTGTCCTGTGTGAGTTACAGAGTGCTTTCGTTTGTGATCTTTGATCTCTTGCGAGGATGTCGTGCTGCGGAGGCAACTGCGGCTGCGGATCCAGCTGCAAGTGCGGCAGCGGCTGCGGAGGGTAAGATGTGACTTCTGATCTGACTCTTCTGATCTCTCGTAGGTGGTCTTGATCTTGATGGGATAGAAACTCTGTTTCTGATGGGTTCTTGGTTGCTGGGTTATGGACAAATCTATGATACATCCATGGAGAAGTTTGCCTCCTTTGGTTATTGATTGTTAGGTTGAAGTTTGATCTTGCTCTGCCTAGCGTATCTCTTGGTTCTCCAGAGGATTTTTCTTGCATCCATGTATGTACCTGGGTGCTGTCGTTGTTTGTGGTAATAGAGAGTAATTTCCGAGAGTTAGACAGTATGCCATGGTTTATGAACAGATCTGACGAGGATCCTTTGATATGAGAGAAATCCTGCTCTGGAAGAAAGCTTCTGCTTAGGGCCTTTCTCATGGGGGTCTGTATTTTTTTTGGAAGTTTTTCCCATTCATTTGAGGTGCATGCTGTCTTCTCTCGTTGTTTTCCTGTTTCTGAAGAAGAAGAAGAAAAGGTTCTGATGATTTTGATGGTCTGCATGCATGCAGCTGCAAGATGTACCCGGAGATGACTGAGGAGGTGACCACCACCACCCAGGCTGTGGTCATGGGTGTTGCACCTTCCAAGGGGTATGTACAAATTTCTCTCAGCGTAAGCCAGAAGACTGAAGCACCATGTTACGACAAAAATAATCTCCCATTTTGGAAGAAACTGCTGCCTTTCCATTGTCTTGTACTGAAACTGCATAGCAACAATCCAAAATTTATTTCTACCCGTACCTCACCAACTGCACACCATGTTCAGTAGTGTTCTTTACTGTTGTAAATATGCATATTAACCATCTAATTAACATACCGTGATATTTGATTCTTTGCAGCCACACTGATGGATTGGAGGCCGCCGCCCCCGCCGGAGCCGAGGACGGAGGCTGCAAGTGCGGCCCCAACTGCAGCTGCAACCCCTGCAACTGCAAGTGAGGCAGCAGTGCCCCTCGCCAAAGGAGATGGAAGGGCTAGAAGAGATGCAAGACTGAAGTGTTGTATGCTTGCTACTGTGCGGCCGTGTGTTTATCAGTTGTGTGCATGTGCTAAATAAGATCAGAGATAGTGTGGCCGTCCTTCCTCTCCAGCTGGTGTCCTTGTAGACGCTCCTAGTGTGTGGTATGTAACAGAGAGCATGCCGTACTGTAATGGTAATTATGTTTGCTAATATTATGCTGTGCCTTACTGATCTGTGCTACCTCTGATGGAAAGTACTGTATGGTCATGGGACGCGAAAGCACAAACGCTTCGCAGTTGTAGTAGTAGTGCAGTGCGCACACCGTCAGGCTTGAGAATCGTGGTGTCCTGCAAAGTTCATTAGCTAGGAAGACAGGCCACAGAAGCTTGATCTGCCAAGATAGTTAGGAACCATCCGTAGCACACGGTTCTGGATTTAGAAAGAACAAAAATGCGACATGCATACAGATACAGTGGAATAATCTGTACTTTTTGCCGTGTATTCTGTCTACTTTTAGGAATTTTTTTTGAAATAATATTTTTTTAAAAAAATATTTACAGAACTAGGTCATCACCTCAAAAAATTACAAAAATAGACTCCTGTTGCCAATTCATCCAACGACAGGCTTCTATCGCCGGCTGAACTGGCGACAGGAACCCTGAACAGTGGGGGTAGGTTCCTGTCGCCAGTTGAACTGGCGACAGGAATCTAAAAATTTTTAAATATAGAAAATAAATTTAAAAAATTACAAAATTTGTTGTGGAGCATCCAGATAGAGTGTTCTTGCTTATGTAATTTTTTCATAATTTTATCCTTTCTGAATTTGTCTCCAAAATTCATTTAATTATATTATTTGTAGAATTTCTAAATATAAAAAATGGGATCCAAAAATTATGAATTTTTTGTGAATGCTCCTTATATAGTGTAATTGTTTGTGTAATTTTTCAGAATTTTATATATTTTGAAATTGTCTCGAAAATTCTGAATTTAGGTTTATGATACGATGTACTTGATTGTGTAAACGCTTAATTTTTAGATGATTTCATAATATATATAAAATACTAGAAAACTTACACGAATAATTAAACTATGTAAGGAGTGTTCACAAAAAAATCATAATTTTAGACCTCATTGTGTATATTTACAAATTCTACAAATAGTATACTTAAATGAATTTTAGAGAAAAATCATAATGTATAAAATTATGAAAATATTACAAAAGCAATAGCACTCTATCTGGATGCTCCACAAAAAAAAATGTAATTTTTTGAGTTTATTTACTATATTTAAAAATTCCTAGATTCATGTCGCCAGTTGAACTGGCGACAAGAACCTGCCCTACTGTTCGGGTTCCTATCGTCAGTTCAACTGGCGATAGGAGACTGGCGACATGGACCTATTTTTGTAATATTTTGGAGCGATGATCTAGTTTTGTAAAAAAAATTTAAAAAAAATATCATTTCAAAAAAAAAATCCTACTTTTAGCAGTCTACCAGGATGATCACTTCTTGTGTAGCAAAGCTACTACGAATAATCAACTTTTACGTATCCTTCCACGAATAAATATGTAGGATTTCATACAAAAAGGCTTCCTGATTTCACCCATGTCAATTTACCGGACCATATTAACTGTCTGGCGCACGAACGGTTGACTGTCTTATCACAATGCGGTAATTGATCGGTTAATGCAAGCTCGGCTTCTCACATAATGTCAGGAACACAACGTGGTTCATGTGACATCATACACAAGTCCGACGACATACATCAACTAAAGCATGTGACATCATACACAAATCCGACGACATACATCAACTAAAGCATATTACACGTATTACAGTATATCACATACAGTTTATACCTTGATTCGTCTTTAGTGTTAACAATGTGGTTCTACATAACACCAGGCATTTTTTACTGCATGATAGAACAGACTCCCCGTCCCCCTTCCGTCGTCCTCCCTCCTCTTCTTCTCTTCACTCCCACCCCTCGCGAGCGCCGACGAGGCCTTTCTCTTCGTCGCGGCGTCCGCATCCCCTCGTGCTGCCTCCCGCACCAGGACCTTTTGAGGTCTTCGCCTGGGGCTCAGACAAGGGGTCGCGGGCGTCGGGGTCCATGGGCAGCGTCCCCCTCCACGTCGACGTAGCTGCCGGGGAAACACAGGTGAGACGACGGAATAGGAGGGAGGGAAGGTGGAGAAGGAAATATGCTTACGGGTCGCTGATGGTTACTAATACTAAGAGTCGAGGGTTACTAATATTTCGGTATTTTCAGCTAATTCGGTTTCTTAGAACCTAAACACCGCACCGGACACGGAACACCGAATAGCACAAAAATTCCTACCGCAACCGAGTACCGACTAAACCACAAATTTCGGTATTTTCGGTTCGATATCTCGGTATAAATATGCCCACCCCGGGGAGGAAAAAGGGGCCTCTTCGGCACTGTTCCACGCTGGCCCACGGCTCAGCCGTACACCCACTCACTCGTTCAACGTCAACACATCATGTTGCAGCGAGACCCCAGGCCCAGCAGAATACGCAGCCCAGCCCCCTCTCACACACACACACGAGTTCTAACAGATAAACAGGACTAAAAGTAGACAAGAGATGAAGTGTCATACAGATGCCTGCATTGCATTTCTAACAGATGAACTGTGCCGGTTAGGAGTTGTACACTGTACAAACGATGCGGTCGGACCTTTGGATTTTTACAAGGTCAGCATCAGTTCGACCAACCATGCCGTCATGAACAAAGAAAAGAAATCATTAAGACCACTGTACATATTTTCGCAACAAGACTGCAGGACCAGACCACGCCTCGACAAAGACTGACGAATCCATGCCATCTGGATGGGAAAAAGAATCAAAAGCCAAAACCAAGACAGTGAGGCAGGATGCAGCATGGTGCAATTAATATGCATGAGCAAAAAGAGTTATAATCTTGGGAGACGGGCCATTTCGTTACCACTGGAAAGTATGAATCTGAAATTGCAAACAGTTCCGTTAAATATGCACGTCACAAGATCCTGTCAACACAATAGTTGAATCAAGTCAGTTAACCAAGATTCACACTGCAATGCGGCATGCAGGCATATGTGGCGCAGATAATTTAAACAGATGAACAAGAGGAAAAGAATATACTTAACAATCTTTGGTAAATAAGAATTATTAAAACAATTCAACTACGTCAATTCATCTATTTTTTCTTGTCATGTCATGCTCTTTTTTAACAGTAGCAGTCCGTAGAAGATGGGAGTGGACCATGGGTTGCAATTCCAGTATCAGACTACAGGCACAAAGTGCGCGGTACTGATACACAGCCGCAGAATAATGACTTCAGTAATGGCCAAGCCAATTGCAATAGATCTGGGGAATTGCGACAAAAGTAAAACAGGCTAGTTTGTGTCTGGTCACCAGCTTGGGGCTGTGAACCCTGAAAGCAGACGAGCTTCAATTCTTTTTCCCTTTTTTTAATCAAAAATGCTTCTGAAATCATATGCTCACATGCAAGTATAAAATAACATCCACCCAGAATAGAATAGTTCGTACAGTAGGCTAACAACAGTAACTACTTTCGGCTGGGTGATCTCCCAGTTATATATTGCTTCATTGGACCTAAATGCACACATTAATATCATTTTGGAAAAGGGAAGCTGCCAGTTTTTCAGTATTCCAGAATCAAACGCAATGAAAATAATCAAAATATGCATGACCTAAACCTTTGGACATTGTTTATTGGCAACTTAATCATATGCGTAAAAGCTGATAGTTGTTTGCCGAAGGACTTCAGAAGTCCGGTCAAGGCTATGAGATGCCACCTATCACATCAAGAAAAAGAGCATGTTATCCCATTTGTAACAAAGGTGGAAATTTCTGATGATATAAAAAATGACAAATGTCGACGAAAGGGGATGAACCTACTACCAGATATGTGAGGGCTGCGTATCTTTCTTGGTTTAGATATAAAGGCTTTCCTCTCTGCATTTCATGATCCTGCATCCAAACAGCAATACATAAGCAAAGAGGTACAAACTCACTTCTAAATATGATCAAATTCCCCACTGCCTTACACAATGTCATTAAGGGGGCATTTGGTTCACGACCTTGGCAGCATGTCTCGCATGAAGACAAGCCAAGGAGTTACCTCAACTTTACAGCTTTGCCTCGCAATGTAGCCATCCAAACAACCACCCATATTTACCTCAAGAAAGTGAAAAACGAATAATTCGTATTTTTCCTCAGGACGGAAAACTAAAATACACTTCCAAGGATTTACAGCAAGGTTCGTGCCAATTCATCCCATGTGCAGTGCTTAAGTGCCAACAACCCTTCCTATGCGCAATGATGCAACTGTAACGCAATACAGTTAAGTTGCAATTGCATCTTGTCATGGCACCATGCATGTTCAACAGCGGTGGTGAAGGGTGGTGGTGTAGTAGGCTTCAGCCAATGGGATTACCCAACAGCATCGGCAGGATTCCTCAATGGCATTGATGGTAGTATGGTACTCCTCCACAGCCAATAGCGATATGTGGCGGCGAGATTGGTCAGTCGATTCAGCAATTTGGTGGCAACAAGATTCCTCACATTGATTCAGCAATGGATACAACGGTGGCTATATTTTTCAGTAGATTTGGCAATGGGTGTTGACATCCAAGCATTAGTGATCTGTGATCGATTCAATGTCGTAATTACTCAGCTTATCATGAGCGGTGTAGATTGCTCAGCCAAGGGCATGATTTTACGAGGTGTGGAATTTCTTGCACGAGCCAAGGAAAAGCGAGGATAGCAACTAAACGAACACAAGGCTCACCCATGGAACCGTAGGGATGAGGTAAATTCAGTGAGGATCACAACAAAACAGGCCTTAAGTCTGTAAAATAACTGTTCGTTAGAAAAATTAATCCAATACCTCTTCGCCGAAGGCATCAAGGTAGGGAGATGGCCAAAATGCAAGACGAGCAGATCGCTGCAACAGGATTGTTGTTTTCTGCACAGAACATACTCAAAATTGAAGAAAAACATACTGATATCAGCAAGAACAAGAACAGTATATTGTTGACAATAACTTCATTGGACGAGGAGTGATGATCTAACACATACCCTCACCAAAAGAAATATACCAACACCAGCACCACATTGAGACGCATGGTTCAGGCATTTACCAGTCCTACACAGAATAAACAGCATATGGGTTTAGCATTTGATAAATTACAGTAGAACCAGCGCTAGTGGAATAGGAACTGGAAGAACCAAAACACCATCACCTGCAGCATGGTTTCCAACTAGGCGAACATAATTTGCCGCAAAGCAAACATAATGCCGGTTCATCAGGCACTGAACCACAATCAGGGCATTGCATCTTGACATATCTAGTGGTAAAAACAATAAGTCATTAGCTTTAAAAAAACAAAGTCTATTTCCTGAAGCTTAGAAGAAAAGAAAAGAATTCCAGCCTAGAATATTCAAATCAATAGAATTCCAACTTAGTAGATTGAAATTGAACCTTTCTAGGAGAACTTGGTAGACAGGTGGTAATTGCATCAGCCTAAATGGGACTGCAGGGGTAGAAAAGAGAACGCCTCTGTATCTACGGGATCTGTAGTCTTCACAGAAATGTTGAGACCATTTTAAGGCGAGCATATGTACAGATTCATCTTGGAGAATCAGATCCAATGACTGAATCTGAAACAGGTGTTCCAATTCTCTTATTCCATACATCTCCATTACCAGCGAAGAACTGCCTTCTGTTGTGGTATTATTCAAGTAAAGATGTGATCCTTCCCAAATATTAGAACTGTCATATAAGGGTGCTGAGGAAGACGATGTTAGCAGCTCCAAAAGCAGCGCACACCTCCGAAGATAAGGATACGTCAATCTCCGGACCATATCTTTTGGATGACAAGAGGGATTGATGTACTTGGACACAAAATATTCTCTACCAATATCATATCCTGACATTGTGTGGCAAACATCGTTAAGAAGGCAGTCATGGCAGCTTGATCTGTCAAAAGTTTCTTCTCCATAGCATGTTATCAGGGCCTACAGCACAATGCATGCAGTAACATGTTATACAGTAATTCAAGTAACAGACAATATGCAAGTTACGGGAGAAAGGCAAAACAGCATACCTGAATGACACAAACAATATAGAATAGATGGACAAAAGGGACAAACAATTCGGTGGCTGTTAGAAATTGAACAGGTAGACAGAAAAGTGCCGACATCAATGAAGAAAATGGATCTTGAGCAAGGACTGGATCGGCACATTGTTTCCAAAATTGGATGTCAGGAAAGACCCCACCCTCACTGGCTGGGTCAACCATAGGTGGCAAAGTGCCTGACAAAAATGAATATGTGAGAAAGACGATACCTAAATATCATATGCTCCAAAACATATTTGGACACATGATGTGCATGCACCATGCAAGATATAGAGCGACTCAAGTTTTCTGTAAAACAAGAATCCAAGTCAACAGAACTAATTTTACAAGTGCATCATAAAAGTTGACCAGTTATGACATTTTGGCTTATTGAGACCATACATTTTATAATGATACCTATCAGAAGTGGAAGTGGGAGGATACTAAAAGTATATACAGGAAACAATCTAAGATGTAGGAAAATATATCAAACATAAGGGGGTAAAGTGTGCACTATATACCTTTTCGCTTAGTAGCATTCAGAAGATCTTTATCACCAGAAATGCCAGAGCAAATAGACCCTGCTAATAGTTGGATACCTTCGAATCTCAGAAGAACCTCAAGGCGATTCAAATTACGTGCAGAGTGAGCAACACGGAATAATAGGCACAATATGAATCCACTCGATGAATTCAACTCGCTGCGCAAAGATTCTAAGCAAGACTTCGATTCAGCAGAATAGCTTGTTATTCTACCACGCGACGCGATTTCTGTAGATACCACAGAGTACCTAAGTGTATCCCAGAGAAACAGGGACGGGTTTAGCCTTTCAGATGCTGAAAAACTGCTGTGGCTGCGAGGATAGTAAAGCATAGCCAATCTTCGAAGGGAAGGATCTAGAGCTGGTTCTGTACTGTCGTCAACCTTCCCAGATAAAGCTTTTAAAAACTTGCTTTGTCCAACAATTTTTCCGGCACTTTCAAGAAGAGACAATGCGCGAGGAAACTGTAAGTTACTTATAGTCACATCTGATGTAGTTGTAGCAGCTTCAGATGGCATTGTTTGAACAAATGGCATAACCTTCCTTGAAGTTTTACTAGAGAAATCAGGTGACACTGGAAGAATGGAATTTGCAAATCTGCGACACACTGGACACAGCAACTCTCCCTGGACAAAGCAAAGGTCTAAGCACAGAACTAACCAAAAAGAAAAAGGAAATTATTAAATGCGTAGAGAGAAAATACCAGATCAGGATCGACAATATGACCACCTTCAAAACCAAGTCTCCTGATATATCTGAAAAAAAAATGTAAGTATTGAGTTGCAGCAAAGAGATTGTAGGTTGAATCAACAGAAGTGTGAGCAGCCAGCATGAAAGTATGAAACATAAGCCACTAACTCATGTATGCTCCTAAAACTGTATTGTTTGTGCATTTCAAGCTGTGAGCGGGCATCATAGCAAACTGAACAGCTAATTAAAGAGACAAGTCCTTATATGCCACTGAAAGCTCCTCTTTTCCCTAGCATGCCACTCAAAAAAGTAACCACCGGGTTTCAGATTGTTACCCTTCATGCCACCCCACCCACCCCTGCCATCCTCCATTTCCCCTCCCACCCTCCAAATCACCAGCGGTTAACCCTTCCTTCTCTCTCTCCACTTGGCCCCAAGGTCCACTGCCACCGTCGCCCCATGGGTACACCATTGCCAGCCAAGTCTCGCGTCCTTCGGCCAGATCTGGTCACCGCCTCCACCACCGTGTGCACCGTACAGTCCACCTCCACCAGCCCAAACCCGCACGGTCATGTATGAGGGAGGAGCAGAGCTCCAGATTGAGCGGTGCCGGACCCGGGTAAAAGAGGCTGATGGCATCCCCAGCTGCCAGATGGCATCCCCAGCTGCCACCTCTCTATGGCCGCGGGACCGACCTCCTCCACCACTTCCTCTCCTCACTCTGGGAAGGGGGAGAACCCGTGCTCCGCAGACAACGACTGCAGCAGCTTGGCCAGCGCAGTGGTGTTCGAGGACTCAGCGGGATTCCCATTCGAACACCACCACACAAAGGGCACAATATGCAATATTTTATTTCCTACTTGAACTAAATAAGAATGAAAATAAGAATGAATTCATCAAAGGATTTGAATGGAAACCATACAGCATACCTTTGTTTTAAGGAGAACAAATATCGATCGTGACATTCTTG
This sequence comes from Phyllostachys edulis, assembly GCA_036346405.1. Taxonomy (NCBI): domain Eukaryota; kingdom Viridiplantae; phylum Streptophyta; class Magnoliopsida; order Poales; family Poaceae; genus Phyllostachys; species Phyllostachys edulis. The sequence goes on from CM070546.1 coordinate 122,306,372, forward strand.
ATGTACAGCATGTCCACAAGAAGAGATGTGAATGCCATCACAATCAACAGGACCAAATCTGTTTCTTGTTGCTACTGAAGCAGAAGATTTGGAGGCTACATCATATAGAGACTGGCGGTGTTTTGTTGAAAGACAAGTAACATATGTTCCCAGCACAGAACATTTGGGGCTTCTGTTTTTCTTGGAGCCAACTGTGAGATTTGAAGCAGACAATGTCTGCTCACCATCATGAATGTGTACATTGCTGGATCCAAACAGATCATTTACAATAGACTCATATATATCAGCCTCAATTGTCTCAAGAGAGATAGTGTCATCTGCATTGCTGGTAGAATGTTCACTTGGGAAAGATTGCTCATTTGAGAAATCAAGAAATGCATCAACTTCCATGGTGTCTAAATCAAAAGAAGGCTCTACTGTTGTATTCCGGACAAGTTCCTCTGAACTACAAGAGCCAGCACCCAAGGAATCAGTTGATTCTTCCCTACTGATGGACCCAGATGTTTTGTTTGATTGAGGATTTTCCCATGATGGATTACCCATCTCAACAAAAGATGCAAACCGAGATTTCTGGATTATAGAACATATAAGATTATACTATAGCATCAACATATAACGTCATACTAATAAATTTCTAATTAATCGTATTGGCATGCGTTTTGTAAATAGGTCAGAAAAAGGTAGTTTTAAGTTATCAAAATATTACAGAAAGGGCAATCACTACTGATGTAGCTATGAAGCATCATTGCATAAAGCAAGCCATTGTCAAGTCAATGATTATTAACGTTTCAAAAAAAGTCAAGGATTATTACCTGAAGAAGAATCAGATAACACAGTGGACTTTTCGAATCTGAGTCCCGGCAAAGCGAGCAAACTGGTAGTGACTCCTCAGAGGCAACACCAGTTGAACTGGACACATCAGGCTCAGACATTGGAACATCATGCCCTTCATTTCCTGATGACTTCATACTTTCATGAAATTTTAATTGCTCTGCTCTCATTTTCGCCTAAGACATACACAGAGAAGAAATGTAACATCCCAACTTTTACCTTTTTGTAAATAAATATTTTAAATTAATTAGCTTAGTTTGTTGGCTTTTAGTTGGAGTTTTTCTCTGTTGAAATACACACACACACACACACACACACATCCAAATTCAAACTCAAACTCCATCTCAAATCAATTCCGAATCTTCAAATCTCTCTCTCAAATTAGATCAAATCTCAACCGAATTTTAATTCAAATTTTCTAATTTGAATTTCTCCCTTAAATTTCCTTGGGCCAAAGCCCATTTCCTCTCTGGCCCACCTCTCCTATTCTTTCTTGGTCGCAGCCCAGCTGGCCCAACTCCAGCCCACCTTCCCTTTCTTCCTCCTCTCTGCTTGCTCTGCTCTGTCCCGAGCCGCACCGCGCTGTGAGTGGGCAGGTTATCCCTCATAACTGTGAGCTCTCTTGATGATGGTAAATAACGTCCATATCTTGAGGGGATAGCTCGTAGGGTGGGCTTATGTAACGACGAGATATTGTAAAGGCCTTGTGATAATTGTTTAGTCGCACGCCTAAGGAAGCGTGTCATGGCCGACATTATAAGTTAATTATCTCGTGCAGGTTAAGTTATACAACCTCTGCGGAGTGCAAAACTGTTTGAACAGCCGTGCCCACGGTCAAGGCAGGCAAGGTGTGTTTTCACTAGATAGATTTTGGTTTTGCTTTCAAAAAATAAACTTTGGGAACTCTGAGAGCAGTTGGAACTTGGATAGTTATTCTAACAGTAAAAACCAGTTGAGTAGCTAGAGCCCTATCCTTTGCACCTTAGTGGATAGAGCCTTGATACTAGTGGTTGGTAGCTAGAACCGTCACTAGCGAAATAATTAGTTTAATTATTAAAACTACTTTTGTCAAATGTTGATTTATGAAAACAGTTGAAACTTAAAATATTTTTTTATGCAAAAGAACCATATAAGTTCCTTTGTTAAGCCTGCATATTGCATTTTTCCTAAGACTTACGTGGTACTTTATGTACTCACATGCTACACTCAAAACAAATCTCAGAAGCCTTCAATCATGCTGAGGAGGGTTGCGACTTCTACGCCTGTGGCTTTGACAAAGGTCGTCCAGAGATCCCCGGTCGAATGCTGGTGGGCAATTTGATAAGCCATCACTCGGAGTTTATCTTTTGTTGTTTCCACTGCTGTAAAACTTGAGGTCATGTGACCTTTACTGTAATAAGTGGCCATAAAGCCAATACTCTGATATTTACTTTTATGTTGAACCGTGATTTGAACTTGTTATCAACGTTGTATCAATTGTGTGCACTAGCTACTAATTTAGGACTGGTGCAAAAATACACAAAGAGTTCGGATTCAGAAATAAGATCCCAACAAGGAACTAGTGCTTAGAATCTATAACAATGTAAATGAGGAAAGGTCAAAATCAACAAGTAAATTAGCAACTTAGGAAGATCAAACTGTAGATTGATTAACAAGGCCCAAAAATAAATTTAACAGCTAAACAAGGAAACTACAGACCTAGCATTTCTATACTAAAGAAAATTGATGTACCTGCCCAGGTTTTGTAAGCCCATCCAACAGACCTTACATTTCTCTGAAGCTGGAATTTGAGATGTCTAGATAATATAATTAAACTATGCGAACTTCTTAAGCCAGCTCTTACCATAATTGCAGCTTGGCGTTGGCGCGCTTTTGCCTTCTTTTCCATTGAATCTGAAGATGATCCTAAACTTTGTTTGGCACTGGTATGATCTGGAATGGATGGGACTATATGTGGCATCATTTGTCTTAATGCAGACATGCACTCCTTACTTAACTTGGCAAATCTCTTTAACAAGCTCTCAATTAGAGATGGAATATTGCAGTACTTTGATCCAGAAAAGGTGATATCATTCTGTTCCTTGTATCTGTGCATTAATGAAACAAGCAAGGTTAACATGCTTTCATTCTTTACTTTCTCAGACTCTGGGGCAACTAGTTCAGTAGAGTAGGTCAATATGGGAAAAGCCTCTTCTGTATATGATGACAAGACAACCCATGATTCATCATCATGCTGCACTATATCCATGCCATATTGGTTGGCATACATTTGACTCTCTGATTCACATATGTCAAGTGCCAACCAAAGCAGGTGCAAGCCCGTCACAAGAACATTGTCAGGGGCACGTGATATCGATGACGCATCGCTGTAAACAGCATAAAAGAGAACAGCACGAACAATTCGCAGGACAGCTTTGGAGGTTGCTATTTTAGAAATACTGTGCAGGGGGCTAAAAACATGAGTCCATTGAGGTAGCTGAGCATTAAGAGCAGAAATTTTGCAAAAACGGTAATATCTCTCCTCAGCGATTTGTAACTCTCTGGAATTCCAGCGGGGGTGATACAAGTCCAATTCCTTCCAGAATGCTTTGCAAAGCACATACTTACCCTGTGATAACATTTGTTATTAATCATGCATTTAAAGATGAAAGAAATTTGCAGTAGCGTGTAACATAATTTTAAGGATTAAAACCTGCTTCATGCCAGATGGATTAGAAAAAACTGCGAGCGAATCCAGAACATTTTGAAGTTGGTCACTTGACGAAAGGTCACGGGGAAGAGACTTCACAATCTGGCTATGGGTGGCATCGCCAACAGCCAACTTATAAATCAATTCTCTCTTCAAGTTATCTGCTGTGGAAAGTCCACAAAATCTGCGTTCTTTGACTAGTTGTATGAGAAAAGTTAGCATTTCTTGCATCAGAACTGACTCATACCTGAAAATGGCATGCTGTCAGAACCTAATTTGGCATAACAAATTTCTCCCACACTTAACAAAAAGTTCAGGAATTCAGGTAAATGATTATTCTGGGTAGCTGAAGAAAATTATGAGAGGAAAATGTACAAGTAGCAGCTAAGCAAGAAAGAAAATGGTATTTCCTTAAAGGCTGTTGTGTGCTCATATGACTAACAGAAAAATGCACAAGTAGCAGCTAAGCAAGAAAGAAAATGGTATTTCCTTAAAGGCTGTTGTGTGCTCATATGACTAACAGAAAAATAAATGTTGACCTGAACATCACTCAAGTGTGCAACTGAAAAAAGTCGACACAGTAAACGCAAACAGAGTTTCCAGATGTCGCAACATGTGTACCAAGCTAGGTACTTTCCTTAACCAAAAAAGCACAAACAAATGAAAATAGTTGTGATTTTTCCTTATTGGTAATGATAGAAAATAGATTGATGAAGAGAAAACTGTCCACAAGACCAAAAGAGAGAACAAGCTATAAATAATTACAGAAAAAGTACAACGATGAAGGCAGAGTGAAAGGTCATTTTAACTTCTGTGATCATTGTATTTGTATACCTTCGCTTAGTGAGTAGAGACAGAAACAGAAAGTGATTCTGTGATTGTAACAACCACACAAAGCTACATACATGTACGTAGCACAAAAAATTGAAGAAGCAATACATGACATAAATAGAAGTTGATCACTTCATATATCAAGATAAAGCAACTTGGGACTTACTCATTCTGTTCCGCAAGATCCAAAGATGTATAATTGGACAAACCAAATCTCTCTTGAACGGTCCTCACAAAAAACTCTGGAGAAGATAGTGCAGCACAGCATTGAAGCAAAAACAAATCCGACTCCAAACCCTGTTCAAGCCTGGAAAGAGGGGTAACAAGGTAACTTCAGCCCTATCAATTCAATAGCAAATTCACTTAAGGTCACCGAGAAATTACCGTTGCACAGAGCGGTACCACTCAACACTCAGTATAGCTGCATCACCATTCTTACGCCACATTCCAGCACGCACTTGTGCGCAAAATACTCTCACTCTTAACGGATGCTCCATCACAATTGAAGCAAACCCATAAGGCTCACAACCTCTAAGTACCTGAGAAAAGAACTCACTGGACTGCACAACTGAAAATTGCTCTGGCTTGGTATCCTCTCCAAAACATTTCTCCATTGCCTTACGCAATAGTGAAGAAAGCATACGGTGTAAAGGGATATGAAAAGATGTTTCTTGTGAACTGACATCAAAGACAACATGAGGCCAGCCTATTGTGTTGAGTATACCTAGTTCCTCAATTCTTGAATCCGGATGAGCATACAAAAGGCTGCCATCGGTGAGGGTATAAGAAATGGCATTCTCAGAGTGCAATTGTATATCTGTTGTGTTGCTACTTTCATGCATCTTTCCTTTGCCTGTCATGTTAGTAGCCGGAGGCATCCCTCCTTGATCAATCTGCATCATGTTGTCCAGCTCTTGCACAGAAGAACTAAATGCCTCAGGATAATCTGCAATGCAATTTGATTGGGATCCTTCATTTACCTTGACGCCCACTTCACCGATCTTTGTATTAGATCTGTCCCTGTTAGAAGTCAAAGTATCCTCAAGCAAAGCAATAAAATTGAGAGAATCACTGCTACTAGCATCAAGGGAGGACAACTTGCTCCTCAGAGCTATATCAGGTTCCAGCCAGATTTCAATAGCTTTCAGGCACTGGAGAATTAACCAGGCAGCAGGTGATGGCAGTCCAATGCTCGAAGAACTGTCTCTGCTACTTAAATTGCATACTGAGTTCTCCTGGGAGACCCTTCCCACTTTTGCATGCCGCTGATTCTCAGCACTTTCCATGCCTTTTATCGCAGTGGAGCAAACAGTAACATCAGTTGATTCTTGTTGCTCAGGAGGAGAAAATGCTCCCCTCATCAGAAGATTCTGAACAATTCCAACATAATGTCCCAGCATGAAAGGCGCAGATAGATTCTCATTCTCATCTTCAGCATGAATACTTGTCACTCTCTTCTGCAGATCCATTCCTTGCACAAGTGACAACAGCTTAATCCATGACCTTGTTAGATCAGGTCTCTCATAAGCAACATATTTAGAAACCTCCTTGTGACTCAGGGCATAGCGTGTATCTCCCAATAATTTAATAGTAGCATCATATAAATTTGCCCATTTACTTGTCTGCAAATAACAAGGTGAAAGATATCTTGTGACTGTATGAAATCATATTACACTACGAATCGCAATATATTAAGTTGATGATCTATACATAACGACAGAAGACCCAAGTGAAACCATAATCAGCTTCATAGGCTCTCTATCTGTCAGTCTTGTCTATGAATATATCTGAGATCCATTAGTGATTTAGTGTATGTCAATACAGATTTATCAGAAACCAACAACGGTATTACCCTTAAGTGTCTGCTGTTCATCCATTCCCAGCTATCCAAGTAAGTGACTATGCTATTTGTCTTTCTTTTTCTCATGCATAGTTTAAGAGATGCTAGGCACACTAATGTTTGATGGCAAGTCAACACACTCAGGGTTGATGCCATATTATTATCATATCATTAACGGAATGTACCAACAGCTTTGACCAAATGTAGCCATTATACTCTAAAAGTAACATCATCAGTACATATTAACTAGGTCAGCATAAGCATTTAACTTTTTGAGCCATAGAATGAAGAAACCAAGCATACCTGTAAACGACCATCCTCGCCAATGCAAGAAAGAAATAGATCTGTCAAGCATCCAAGAAGAACTCCCAACAAATTCACCTCGCGCACAAGCCTTGGAGTCAGCATAGGCACAGTGAATATTTGCACAGAAAAATTTCGCATCAGAGGATACTCCTCCAGCAGTGAATCATTGCACCCTTTAATAATTTCACCAAATGTAACGGGATAGTAGTGTATAAAAACTTTGGCAAACTCATACTTAAAAGCCGGTTCACTGATAAGCTTCAATAGCAACTCATGCAATTTTTTCACAACCTTCTTGTCCAGCAACCTTTCCGCCCTCATCAATGCATCTAACAGATCTGAGCACTCGTGGATCCTTTGGGACACAAAACTAAGAAGGCTTTCGCTACATTTGCAGAACTCAAGCAGCATGTTAGCAACAGAAGTCGTCAACTCTTCCGCAACCCTTTTGCACAAGCTATGACCATCACCCTTTGCACGGGGTGGACCTTCAACCAGGCATATCCTCTCCTTCCAAAACTGCAAGAGCACGTCCAGCACGGGTCCTACAGAACCTGCAAGCTCCTCAGGGAGAGGCTTAATCTGCTCAGCCCCCTTGTGCCTTGAGCAGAACCCTTCACGCTTCCAAGCGGTAGCATCGCCACAGTCACAACATCCACCACCTGTATACATGATGGAGTAATCATGATCCTTGTGATTACCATTCTGGAAGCACAGGACACAGATTGCACATGTGGGGTCATTCTCGCAGGTCCGACAGCGGTAAGCAAGATCATTCTGCCCCCAGACAGCACCACAGATAGCACGCTCTCCTGCAGAGCTATGCTCCAGGTCATCAAGCATTGCTTCTGGCACATTGTTGAACATCAACCACTGCAACCAAGACAAACTCTCGCTGTACGCATTGCTGCTGCTGCTGTCTCCATCCTTCTTCGAGGCCTTCCGAGACTCCAATAAATCTGTACCTGCTGACAAGATGAGCGCTGCGATATCAGGAATCTGCTCCTTGTGCTCCTTCAAGTACAGGAGTAAGCCTTCTTGGTGTTCTTGCAGCTGTTCTTCTGGAACTCCATAGAGAATCAGCTTCTGCAGGGAGACCACAATGCCGGCGCATTAGCAAAGTTCACAGATTTTGCAAACGCTTCTACTAGCCCTACTGGGTCATTGAAACTTCTTATAAAGTAAATCTCCAACCATTGCAGCCAAACAACCGATTCCATTTAACAAGTCAGTTAACACGCCCAATGCTGAGGAAATCTCCCATTCCCACCTTGAAAAATCACAAGAAAATTTGACACATCCCCAAAAAACAAGATAGGATGGAAAAAATCATCTTTGCCATGGCAAATAATTGATTATTCTTTTTTCGAGAGATCTGATTATTTGCCACAGTTAAAGATATGCAATTTAACATGCAATTCAAGATTTGTAACTTATGTGTCTATCAATGAGGCCTCGGGACGGCACGACTACATGTCACATCTTTGCATCGGCAAATAATTGATTATTCCTTTTGCCCAAAGTTTTTTCCCAATTCGTGTTTTCTATCCTCCCAAAAAATCCACCAAAAGAGTGCTGCCTCGCAACTCCTCAATTTCCATTTCGAACAGTAAACACACCAATCCACGCGCCACCAACGCTAATCGCAAGCTCCACCTACCAATATGAACAAATCACACCGCCCCGTCAAATCCCCATCGCTGACAACACCAAAAACCGATCAATCCCCACGAAAGAAAACAGCACCGCCACGGGTGAGTAGTACTGTAGGAGGATGGATCAGGGAGACGCACCTGCTCGATACGCTCCTGGGGCGACATCTCCGGCGGCGCCGCGGCGGCCGCCTCCTCGCCGGCGTCGATCCCGGCCATGGCCCGCAGCCAGTGGGCGCAGCTCCAGTGGCCCGATCGCCCGCCCCCACGCCCCAGCCTCACCGAATCGAACCACAACCCCAACAAAAAAAACCCTCTTAAATCACACAAATCCCACACGGGCAGAGATCCCGCCCCGAAAACCCAGAAACGTCGATCAATTCGGCCACGGTTCGACTCGATTCGAGTCGACGACCCGTGCGCCCCGCTCTCCTCCCGCGATTGCTCGCTCCTATCGCAGCGCTTCTCGGGGAGTGAGAAGGAGGAATTTTTAACCCTAACGCGATGCGGGTTATTTATAGCTTTGCAACTGGGAGTAGCCAAACGAAGAGGCTCGAGCGACGATTCGTGCAGGTTTTTCTCTCCTCTTTTTTCTTTCTGTCCCCTCCTTTTTGCGCGAAGCGGGTGGCGGCGCGGCGAAGGCGGCTTGGTGGTGGATTGGCGTAGACACGGTGGGAGCGTGGGATGTCGTGCTTATCCCCATGAAGAAGCGAGGAGGAGGGGTGTTGAGGGATTTTTTAAAAAAAATATTATTATTTTAAAAGATAGTTACAAGCCGTCCCAAACAATTAAAAATAATTTCTGCCGTCAATTGATTGATTTGAACTGGTAGAATGTCGTTAGTTGAGCGGTAATAGAGACCTGCTTGACCTCTCTGTCTCGGTCAGAACTTCGTCATTGCTTATTTGGCATGATGGATCTCAAGTATAAAAACCCCGAAAAATCACTCCAAAGATCATTTTAATTCCAGAAAAAACCAGAAGAAAGGAGGAGACGGAGAGAAGAAAGATAGCGGAGCTTTGCTAGTTCCTCGCGAAGGAGAGAGATTGACAGAGCATCAAATTCGGTCGGCCATCTTGTAGGTACATTTTTTTGTAACTTTGCACATTATGTCAAATTTTGTAGAATTAAGTACATTATTTAAGCTGTAGCGAGTAGAATTAAGTAGAATAGTGAGTAGAATTTAGTGCATAAAATTCAGTAGAATAGTGACATAGAATTCGGTAGATTAGATAATTGTAGTCAAATTATGTACTACATTATTTGAGCTGTGTATAGTGTAGTTCGTCGTACACATATTATGAATGTTATAGCACTCGAACGATTTAGGATAAATCTGCAGAAATAGGAAGACGTCTATTACAAATATGTAAAAAAATAATCTCAGCTTTATTTAGCTTCCCATTTGTGCGTGGTAATTATATTGTTAATGGCGAAAATTAATTTAAAACTACGAAACTAGGAAAATAGGAAGAACTTTGTTTATTGTTTATATTTGCACTTAAAAAATATTAAAAATATCATATAAATTGGAAGACCCTATTACAAATCTGTTTAAATTGCTGAGTAGCTTAAATTTGGTTTACATTTTTGTGTGGTAATTATTTTGTTAATGCCGAAAATTATTTTAAAAGTAGGAATTTTGGTTTTTGTACATGTTTCGTAGTCTTTACAATGCATGCATTGAATTTTTAGGTATGGCGGACACATGCCACTACAAGTTGCTTGACCCGGTGATTAACGCGCGCCACCATAGCCGCATTAGTACTATGCTGCCCCCGGATGGTGAGGCGTCGATTGACCTTGGCACGTTGTGGTTGCGCACGCCCATCAGGGCATGGAGGCTGCACCTAGACTGGGTTTCAAGGTACGTGTAGTTCCGACCTTTATGCACTTAATTGCGGTCTGACTACTTTGCGTGCAGCCATGTTTGTTCTAAATCGTTTCGACGCAGGTTGAGAGCAGTAGGCCTCCTTCCACTAGCGAGGATGGTGGAGACGACGTGGGGGACGACCAGGACCGCGGTCCTAGTCGTACGTCTAGGCATTTTCCATACGACCGGGCCCCACTGACGGTGTTGGTTGACCGCTGGAGGCCAGAGACGCACACGTTCCACCTTTCGTGCGAGAAGATGGCGCCGACCCTTCAGGACGTCACCTTCCTGACCGGGGTTGCCCTGCATTGGCTTCCCTATGGCGGCGTACGACATCCCGGCCACGTGGCGCATGAACCTCCTAGCGAGGTTCCACGATGTGCTACCGCCGGGCAGCGGGTACACGGAGTTCAGCAGCCCGCACGGGGCGATGTTGAGGTGGATCTGCCAATTCTGCGTAAGTCTTCGTAACTATTGTCCTCTCGCATCAATTCTTATGTGAACCTTGCTGGCATGTACATATCTTCTTGTAGCCCGAGCGTATGGCAGAAAACGCAGACGACGTCATTGTTATGAGGCACTTCGAGGCCTACTTGTTGTGGCTATTTGGGTGGGTCATGTTCCTAGGGTCCCACAGCGACAGTGTCGACAAGCACTACGTCCGATACGCACGTGAGTTGGCAGACTGGCCAGTGGACGAGATCTAGCCCTACACTTGGGGTCCGGTGCGTCTTGTCTTGCGATGTCTGCATCTTGTCGCGGCGCGCGCCACACGGCCCAGATGCCTCCATCCTCTCCGGATGCTCGCTATTTCTGCGCCAGTGATTCTTCGGCGCTTCGGATCGAGCGACCACAGCTAGACTTGGGAGCGTACGCGGTCAGCTTGTACGCCGAGGACGACATCGTGGACCGGCCGACCATGGGCACGGTGTGGTGCCACCGATGGGTTAGTTTCATGATCATTTATTATTTTTTTAATGTAATCACAATTTCAAGTGATAAGTTTCTGTTGTTATATTCCACATGGCACCTACTCGCCGATCACTTCGCAGGAATCCTACCCAAAGTACGTTGCGATGTTCGATCAGCTGACGAATGACCGCGTCATCTTGACACCGTACACTCAGGAGAGGGTGCACACGCACGCACCCGAAAGACTGTCGAGTCTATGCACGCGAGACTACGTGTACTAGCACACGCGGAGGGCCTTGGTGCACGAAGTCTTTATGGAGGAGTACCAGGTGCAGCTGGTCATGCACCAGTTCGGTCTACGGCAGGAGGTCCCAGCCCCGTGGGGGGGACGCGGGTGCCAGCACACGTCCATGTGTAAGTTCACGTTTTACTTTTTTCGTACAATATGTGTTACGTGCCGACCAAATAATTATCTTGCCGTCCACATGTACACTAGGAAGGGAGTACGTGACACAGTCTCCTGGTTGGACAAGATGTCCTCTTGGGTTGGGCCTTGGATCAATGCCTACGACGACCTCGTCCAAGAGGATGCTCCCTACGACCCCGGGACATACGAGGAGTACATGGAGTGGTACGCCAGTCGGACGAGGCTTTGCTGCGTCCGGGTCGTGGTCAACCCACCACGACACGAGGCTGCGACATTTGACACATACCCCACCCAGTCAGACTTCACATTCCACCACTCCGTACGTATTGATTAATTCATATTTAATTTGCAAGATTTAGATTTCCATCTTGTTGATTACTTGTGTAGACAGATTTACACCGGGAGGTTCTCGAGTTGGCAGCCTCCACGCAGTAGATGACGCTAGGGGACACCAGAGAGGTCCTGCAGCGGATCATGGAGAAGGCGAGACGAGACATCTAGATTGCCATTTGTCGCATGCCGAGGGACCCGGTGGATCGACCAGTGCGAGGACGAGGGGTCAGCCAAGGTGGTTCACGGACATGGGATCCTACCCCGGACGTGGCAGGTGTGTCATCGTGGCACCATGGTAGGAGCACTACGGGACATTTTGGAGGTGAGCATGAAACATTCACTTCCACTTCTTTATTTCGAACCGCACTAGTTACTAGCGGCAATCTTCTATTGCAGGTCTTGTGCCCCACCGGCACGCGGGGCAGGAATACACGGAGTCGTTGGGGCATGCCTTCATGCCACCGGGTATGACCATCTTACTTGCTTGCGTAACTTCCTTTTTGTGGTTTTCGCCATGATTACACGCGTAACATAATGCTTCTTTATTTCGAACCCCACTAATTACTAATGGCAATCTTCTCTTGCAGGTCCTGAGCTCCACTAGCATGTGGAGCAGGAGTACGCGGAGTCGTCGGGGCACGTCTTCATGCCACCAGGTATGATCACCTTGCTTGCTTGAGTAACATCTTTTTCCGTGGTTTTCGCCATCCATACATGTGTAACGTCATGCTTCACAGATCAACCACCACCTTCGGAGGATAATTACTTGCCGCACGAGAAGGCATGCTCCGGGGACTTCTTCTTGGACCAGCGTGGCACCCAGTTCTCCGTGGGGGCTTCTCAGCTGCACGGTGCGTCGGGGTCAACCACACCGACACAGGACCGCCCCTCGCGACTAGGGATGAAAACCAATCGGATAGTTTCTGACCGATCTGGATGAAAACGGATCGGATTGTCTCGGATCGGATCAGATTTTTCTCGGATAATTTTCGGATCGGAAACGAATTCGGTTTTTTTTGTCGGAAACAGAACAAATACTGTAGGCATGCTATCCGGCGGATACGGATACGAATACGGATTATCCAGATAATCTGAAGTCCGGATATCCGGATTTCAGCCCAAAAGAGAAAAAGAGATTTTAATTGACTTCTGAATTTCAGAAAATACAACAAATCAAATAGCCTTTTAGAAAATAGCAAATAGAGTTCAAAAATTCTAGAAAAAATCACAGAAATTCCTTGGATTATTTTGAACTTAATAAAATTAATTCCAAGATAAAGTTAATTTTTATTTTTGCACATAAACTATTTTTAATTTCTAAAAATAGGAAAAACCTTTTAAAATCCAAAAATTCAAGAAATTAATTATTTTTCTTTTTTCACTTTAAATCCAATAAAATCCTAGAAATGTCAATAAAATTTATTTTTGACATTAAAAACTAGGAAATTAAATGATTGACCTTGTTTTTTATTTTTTCTTTTAACCAAGAAAACTCTTTTAAATCTCAAAAAATCCAATAAAATAATAACTTTATTAATTTTATTTTTGGTAACATACTTTGGGATGTTACAGTCATTTGCATATAAATTAACCATTCAACCTGATCGATGTTAGTGTGAACTAAGTTTTATATATATGATGAACTAAGTGTGAATGTGTGATGACTTGTGACTTTGTGAGTTATGACTTATGAGCTAAATATGGTAAACTAAGTGTTATGTTTGTGATTTACTAGTTAATGCAGCTTGCTAGTGCCAATGTTATATGTGATTGCTGAAAATATGAACAATTCATGAATGTTTGCATCAAATAAATTAGTTATATGTTTTCATTAATTTCTGGCATACAATTTAAGAGGTTTTCATGTTCCGAAAAATATCTGCAACCGTATTCGTTTAAATTCGTATTCGCTCCGTATTCGTATTCGATATTATTCAGACGATTTAGTATCCGTGGTATTCAGATTCAGATATCGGAAAAAAAAATGAAAACAAATATGGCAGAGTCATTATCCGTCCGTATCCGATCTGTTTTCAGCCCTACTCGCGACACCACCTTAGGCTACTCGTGTTAGTCAGGTAGTGAGGCAACCTGATCATCCAACGTACTCGGACCATCACCGGGTGAGGCCAGGGGCGACACGCGTGGTGTGCTCCAAGAGGGGCCATCAGTAGATATTTGTTCATCCAAATATCGTACCATGTAAATACTAATTTTTGTACAACTATTATTATGTTAGTCTTATGTTTCGATAACTCTTTTTTGCGTGCAAACCGCGACCACGTGAGGAATTCTACATCGGAACACCACACACCACCCTCTTTCTACTCCTTCACCCACCCTTACTTTTTAGAGTAACAACACCGGGCAGCTTTGCCCAGTGACGTGACCCAACGAGTCAGCTTTGCGCGGTGATGTGACCCGATGAGTCAGCTTTGCGGAGCGACGTGGCCCAATGAGTTAACTTTGCGTAGCGATGTGACCCGACGAGTCAGCTTTGCGCAACGACGTGACCCAACAAGTCAGGGCTGCTGCCTCGCGGACGCGATTTTCCTTCAACCGAATTACAATTCAGCCACGTACGCAACATCGGCTCGGCATATAAGTACTACCCTTTCCATGTCGGATTCTCCTGCATCCATATTTCAACACAATCTCGCTCAGATGGAGAAGCACTAGGAGGAGGTCCGCGAACTGCAAAAGGAGTATGCAGCCCAGGAGGAACAAAGGGAGTGTGCTAGGAGGCCACCTCCCTGCAATGACGCCGCCCCCCGTAGCAGCAACCCCTACTAGAACATCCCAACCGAGCGTTCGATGCAACACCTGCCCGAGGGTGAGACGCCACCCCTCTGTTGGTACAGGAACATATGCAAGTTCTTCAAGTCCAAGCACCGACTCAGCCTGGTCATGTGCTACTGTGTTTGCATGAACTACTCCTACCACTATCCCAACCGCCGTTGGGACACGAGCCGCTATCAGCAGCCGGTAAGGACAGGTAGCAGTAAGTTCTCCTGCCATTTCTCTTTCAAAGTCTGCACTAATAACCTCTCCCGTCTACCCGTAGCCCCTGGATCCGCTATGTGGCTACCGCAAGTGATTCGACCTAGATATCCACCCACACGACTAGTGGACTCTCGACTGCAAGGAGTGGGATACTAACAGGGACAGCGAGAGGAGGGAGGAGGAGCGCCGCACCGAAGAGCCCAACCAGCATATCTGGTGGGTGACACAGACCTATCTCGAGGCGTGCAAACACAGGGAGCGCGAGGCTTGCGAGAGGGAGCATGAGAAAAAAAAGGGAAACGGCGGCTGAGGCCAAGGCGGCCGGCGAGGAGTACAACGTCGAGCTCGCGAGGAAGGGTAAATGGCTCCGGTCCACACAGTAGTTTGACCCTCTTTGTCCATATGTCTCATGTATTTATAATTTTCTAAAGGCATGCGTGTACCATCCTTGGTTCGTTAGCCAGCGTGCCATGTAACCCCTCTTATCGGATCAACTGTCGTGTTGTTATCGTTACACCATTTGTTCAAAATTATGCACCATGTGTGAATTCTTTGGCGCAGCGCAATATAACTTACCTTCCTACTTACGAATCATTAATACCTCAATCGTCCTCAAATTTTTTTCATAAATTCACTGCAAGATAACAACATACGATGATCACAAAATGTTATTACGAGTCTAACATATTTGTACCGTTCATAATCTACGAAAATCACAAACACACCAACTAGTCTAGGTTTTAGGGTCCTGTCGTCAGTTCAACTAGCGACATCTCTCGGTCGCTAGTTGAAATGGCGATAGGTAGCTGTCGCCAGTCTAAATGACGACAGGTAGCAGTCGCCAGTTCAAATGGCGACAGGGAAGTGTGACACTATAAAAACCCCTTCAAACCCCAAAATTCGGTACATGACTCACTTTTATTTAGAAAAAAGAGGAGAGAAGAGAGAGGAGTAGAGGGGAGGAGATAAGCTAGTGAAGCACTGCTCGTTCGGTTGCCCACTTGTCGGGTAATTTTTTTAACCGAATGGATTACATAGTTTTAGATGTACGGTTACGTAGTGCAGTATGTTTTACATAATACTTTTCGACTGGTAGTCTAGTTTTAGATATGTGGTTAATCGTGGAAATGTTCTTTATGGTGCAGTGCGTCAAATATGTTCGACATCGCCAATTTCAAAATTTACTACGGTCAGGGGACTATTATGGAGGGTCTCGAGGTGATTGATTTGCGTTATTTCTAATCGGCGGCCGTGCCCCTAGCAAGACAAGAGCAGCATACATGGGGTGCTGTGATACGGTGGTTGTTACACACATTCCATGTGGACCGTGATGTGTACGATCTGATATTGAGTTGCCTTACCCCCCAGACAGCACATCCCACATATTGGGAGTTAATGCAACTGAAGGGAACAAATTCATGATAGTCATATGTACGCATGGCGAGGGAGGGAGGGTGGAATTTGGTCCTTCTGGCCCAGGCATATGTCAAGCCCACTCCTCCACCCGTGGCTGAACAAGAAGAGGGTGCTGACGCTAAAGAAGAAGTCGGGGACTCCAGCCACAGCATGGCGTACACAATGGCTGAAGCTTCCGGAGTTGCTAATGCTGTCGATGAAGACCCTATGAAAGTAACTCCTCCGGTCAGGCAAGCTAGTGATCTTGCTGATGAGGGTGAGGAGGTGGAAGCCGTAGTACAAATGATGGATCTCGAAGACCGGAACTACATGGCATTGTCAGAAGATGAAGATTCCGACGACGAGGATGATGTGGACCAGTAAGCGATTCCATCCGAGTGGAACACATACCAGTTCGACAACCTCATCGTCAACGAAGACTCCCGTGTGCCATGGGAGTACGACCAGAGCGAGGTTAGGCAAGGAGCTATGTTCAAATGTGAGGAGGCCGTGTAGGACGTGTCCCTTGGCCAAGGACGTCCCTCTATATTGCACTTCACGTCATAGGAGGGCGTCTCTTGGCGAGTGCACGCATTTCAGCCTAAGTGGGGCACCTACTAGAAGTGCTCTATAGTCGTCCCTCACACATGTGTCGTCGCTGAGTTAGTGCAGTCCCACATAAACTTATCATTAGGCTTCATCGCCAACCTCATGTACGGTGAGATCGTGGATAATTTAGATTTTTAGACACAGTCCATCATTCGAGTGACTGAGTCAAGGTTCAAGTACACAATCAGCTATGCCAAGGCATGGAGGGTAAAACAGAAGGCATTGGAATTAAGGTTCGGTACGTTCGAGGACTCCTATCACAACCTCTCCGGGCTACTCCGAGTCATACAAGACAGGAATCCTGGCACTCATATCGACATTCAAGATTCCACACATCGGAAGTAGGCCAATAAGAAGGTACTACAGCGAGCACTCTTCGCTTTTGGTCCATCCATCAATGTATTCCGGCACTGCCATCCAATCTTGTGCGACGATGGCACATTCCTGACTGGATGGTACAAGGGCCAGATACTGACTGTAATAGCGACGGACGAGAACAATCAAGTTCTTCCCATGGTATTCGCTTTCGTTGAAAGCGAGAACATGGACAGCTGGTTCTGGTTCCTGAAGAATTTGAGAATTTCTGTTGTATAGGCCGTTCAAACATATGCCCAATACATGATCGGCATGCGAGTCTGCTGAGTGTAATAACTCAGCTACAATAAGGAGAGAACGTACCACTTCCATGGGCGGATCTACAGAGCAGGTGGTGCATGAGGCACTTGGGTGCAAACTTCTACAAGCAGTTCTACAATAAGGACTTGATGAACCTGTTTAAGCGGCTATGCAACCAGAACCAGCAGCGGAAGTTTGAAGCACTCTAGAAGATTCTGGATGAGCGGACCAAGATGCACAGAAGGGAGGCAGCACAAAGGGCCGTCCCAAGCGCTGACCAGACCCCCCAAAGCATTGCCACAGCTACCCACAAATGCTCCCAGATTGACGAGGAGGACGGGGGCGCAGGTGAAATGCTTCTTAGACTGGATTGAGCACGAGCCTAAGGAGAAGTGGTCGCTGCTACATGACAGGGGTGGTGCTCGATATGGTGTCATGTCATCCAATCTAGCCGAGTTGTACAATTGGGTCATGCGCAGCGCAAGGTGCCTCCCTTTGATTGGTATTGTGGAGGCAATTCTCCAGATCATTTAACTATTTTATTGATGTAGCAACAACGCATCGCTCGCCATGGCAAATGATAGAGTACTCTACTCCGCCATGGTCACCAAGTACATGGAGGAGAAGAGCAAGAAGGGTGAGATGCACCGGGCATTCAATATGGGCACAAGGGAGCTTCGCCTCGAGATAATGTGCAGGGATAAAGGACGCCGCGGGACGAACCACGAGAGGGTCACCCACGAATGCACGCTACGCCGCGAAAGTTGCATATGCACTTGCAACAAGCCCCCTTTTCTGCATAGGCTCTGCTCTCATGTCATGGCTATATGTTCGACGGTGGCGCAACATCCCGGCCAGTATCTCTCTGACTATTTCACCAAGGAGGTGGTGATGCAAACCTGAAGTGTTGAGATGTATGGTTACACCGTGGTTGGCCATTTCACTGGCCATCTGACCTGGGAGCAACTAATCTGGGCCGCGCATATTGATAGGCTCAAGGGAAATGTTGGTCGGCGACAGGTACGACGCATCAGGAATGACAAGGATGAAGCAGAAGCTGGTCGTCATATGAAGAAGTGCTCAATTCGCAGGGAGTCTGCGCACACCTTCGAGAAATGCCCCATGAGAAATCCTCAGGACGAATGAGACATTAGCACTCCAGACGTCGCCATGGGGACCTCATCCGGTTGACCGACTCAAGACAGTCCACATGGGGGACGTTGAGGTCGCGGCCACGAGAAATCACAGACAGTTGTAATATGCTATTGCCAATGTTCTGAATTGTCGTTTTGATTTGAAAAAAAAAACTAAGTGTTTTGATGTTTTGCTGAATGTTATGTAATATCAGTGTGATTTATCATAGTTTTGATATAAACTAAGTGTTATGACATTTTGCTAAATGTTATGTAATATCAGTATGATTTGTCGTAGTTTTGATAGTATTGACAAATTCATATTTGTTTCCTTACATAATACGCAGTGCATGTACATGAGCAAGTAATGGCAAGAGGTCATTTCTCCTAAGTTCTCCACCTTGTATGAATTCTCAGGTGCATCGCAATATTACTTACCTTCCTACTTACGAATCATTGATACCTCAATCGTCCTCACAAAATTCTTCAGAAATTCACCGCACTTTTTTATTTTGGCCCCCCTGACGCCATGTGAATTGCAAAAATGGCTCCCGTGCCACCGTATTTGCAAATGTAACCCCCTCCCGAGCGCGGGAGCACGGGATGGTGACACGTGCCTTCTACTGGCCGGGAGCGGGAGGTGGCCGAGCACAGACCAAGGCCACCAACATGAGTGGGCTCACCACCACTTGTCGCAGATGGCGAGTGCGAAAGGGGAGCCTCTTCTGTGGTGGCCGAGCGCAGGAACCGGCCACACCTCGCGTGGCGCGCTCGCCTGTTTAGGGTTTCCCCGATTAGGGTTTCGTTTGGTCTGATTAGGGTTTCTCCGATTACGAATTTTTTCCAGCCATTCCAATTAGGGTTTCAAATGATCGTGAGAAATATCGGACCGAGGTTTGTAAAAAATATTCATTAAGAAATATGGGCACCGAGGTTTGTAAATTAGGGTTTCTTTTCCTAAATCGTGGTTTCAATGCAGCGGTTTTATACATTTTGTAGTAATTTCAATATATAGCAAATGAGTTAAGAAAATTAGGAAACTTTTTGTGGAGCCTCCCGACACAGTATTGTTACTTCTGTAATTTTTCTATTATTTTATTCGTTCAAATTTTTTCGCATTTTCATATAAGTGTATTGTTTGTAGGATTCTATAAATGTATAAAATGAGCTCGAAAAAATATGAATTTTGTTTTGAAGGCTCCTCACGCAGTGGACTTGATTGTGTAATATTTTGACAACTTTATATGTGTTCTGTAATTGTTCTCGGAGATGAAGGATTTATCTCTCGAAAATTTGGATTTTATCTCTCCAAAATTATGGAAATCTGCACACTATTGGCCCCCTACGCCACCCTAATTCCTAAACTAGACCCCTCACCCATGAAATTCTGGATTTAGCCCCCTCTGGTCACCTGCTGTTGTTGGGTACAGCAGTAGCAAAGAATAGAGTAATGGTTTACAATTTTAACTTTAAATTATGGAATTTCGATGTTCAATTCATCCTTCCGATGCAAATTTGTTTGTGCAAGGTAGAATTCATTATGGAACTCCTCTGCTATGGTAAGATGATTAGCAACATAGATTCCACTCCATTAAATTGCAGATACTAGTACTGCTACATTGCACTTGCTCATGCTAGAGGCATGAATTAGAAACATAGATTTCTGCCGCTACGGTTCTTGATCACATTACTTCACTATGGTGGAGTTAAAGTACTTTATGAAGCTTATGAAGATGCCCTAAAATATGGAGGATTCGATGTTGGTGCGAATGATTCTTTCTGGGATTCCACTAGAAGAGGCATACTTGCAATATAGGCTTGCTTTGATGGCTTAGCAGAGGCACGGAACCAGAACTACATTAGAGTCTGCGGACAGAAGCACGTTACACGTGGTCACGTGGCATGATGGTTCGGCTAATTGCTTTAGTCATCCGCGCTACTACTACGGCTAATTGCTCTGGTGTAGTGTTAAGTTTGGTTGTGTAGTGTTCTCTTCCAGATCTCTTCCACGTCCTTTTATAAGCTACATGGTTGGCATGGTGTGGTTAAATTCACGTGAGTAGGCTGCGAGGCAAAGTGTTGTCTTGTCTTTGTGAAAAGTTGATGGCGTCCCCCAAGAGGAATCGTCGGGTCACGTCGCTGTGTAAAGCTGCCTCGTCAGGTCACGTCCTGCTTTGCAGAGAGAAGTCATATCCTGCTTTGCACAGTACTGTCTTTTCGGTCTAAAAAGCTGACGAGACAGAGTGTTGTCACGACTTACTTTGTAGAGGGTGGTCATGTCCTGCTTTGCAGAGAGAAGTCATGTATTGCTTTGCAGAGTGCTGTCTTTTCGGTTAGAAAAGCTGGTGAGGCAGAGTGTTGTCACGTCTTACTTTCCGAAGAGTAGAGTGGTCGCATCCTACTTTGCAAAGAGAAGTCTTGTCCTGCTCTGCAGAATGCTGTATTTTCGGTCTGAAAAGCTAGCGAGGCGGTGTGTTGTCACGTCTTACTTTGCAGATAGTGGAGTGGTAACATTGTGCTTTTTGCAGAGAGAAGTCGTGTGGTCTTGTCATTGTGAAAACTAAGTGTTCTGGAAATGTCTTGAACATTACAGATTTTGGTCTCCAAAATTTGGATTTTAGGTTTCGGAAATTATGGTTTCATGAATTCCCACACAAAGTACTCATAACGGAATTAGACAGAGGCATACATGATACAGAGGAGTACAACAACATTGCAAAGGCATACATCATGTAAAGCAGGGATACACGACAGTTGATCCATTCATGAAGGACTGTGAAGCATAGATAAAGAGTGGACATTATAATCTCATTACAACTGAACTTCTACTTTGCAAAAAACATAGAGGTACTCTAGAGAAGACACTAAAACTCATGGTCCCTACCTCCGCCGCCTGCCCCGACGTTGTAGCTGCTCCTCAGGGAATGTGAACCTGTCAGGGGAGTGGTGTGCCTCTTGAAAGTTATAATTGGAGTGTTGTGTGGGAGGCGGTGTCACATAGAACTCATTGTAGGTATCCGAGTGAGGCTGGAGCATATCGTGCACCCAGGTGGGCATGGGGGGTGCACATCCTACAGGAACGACACTGCTGTGTTAGGGCAGAGGTTATGACATTTGCAATCGTAGTCATGCTGGAAAGCATGTACCTGTAGAGTCGGAAGTGCGGACTACGATCCTTGGCCTTAATGTCCAAATTGGTCACTCCAGACCTACAAATTCGGTGGGCTGCGTGAGTTTACTGTAGCATGCGACGAGAAGATTGCATTAATTATATTACAGCGTACCTGTGCATGTGGCTGTGCGGACGATGATGCTCTAGGGCAATCGGCACCGAAATAGTGCACAATGCTTGGTCCATACGACTGCCCAAACCACAGGTTGCCCTCATGCAAGTTTGACTGAACGCCGTGTGCAAACGTGGGCAACACCTCGTCTCGTATTGGGGCAGTCGGGGGTTCTTGTCAGTAGTCGCACCCTGACCCGGCGACGAAAGTTCGTGCCGCGTCTCCTCCGTGATGACGACGGTAGCAGAGAGTCTTGTCACCTCGCAAGTGCCGAAGACCAAATGTGGCGAGATATACGTTAGAAATAAGGGCACGTGCAGACAATTAGGACAAGAAATCGTAATTGATATACCGCTTGCCCGAGGTGCGTGGAGGAAGAGTGACCGTAGCTACGTCGACTCCCGGAGTGTGACGGATGTGCAGACGGTGGTACGAAGGGAGGTACTGAGGGCGATGGGGAAGGAGGCTGTCCTCGGTGTCCGCCTCGTGGCGCGGTAACTTCGCTGTGCTGACCACAAGTGATGGTCCTCGTTGTCGCTTTTGAGTCATCGTAGATGGTGCACAGCATACCTAGGAACTGAGAGGAGGTGCTAGTCCTCCCACGTCGTAGACCGTCGGTAGCCTCGTTGTTGATACGCCGAAGGTGGTCGTACTGCAAGGAAACCGAGAATAAGTTAGACGCGTTTCCCGTGCAAAAAAGCCACGAATAATATTTTACCATCTCGTCTTGGTGTGCCACCCGATGAGTGTCTGGACCTGCTCGTATAGCAACGTCGTGCACGACCTCCGTAGGACGCTGTGGCACCGCACTAGTAAGGCTGCTCCTGGTGCGCGGAACGTACCATCTCAAGTATGCAGTGTGTGTCTTGACGTCGTACTGTTGTGCCTCCTGCACGACGTCGATTGCCGCCCTCTCGGCCCACTACGCCGTCCACGGTAGTTGTGTCTTCCTCCAATCGTTGCTCTTCTGCCCTTGCCTCGTTTGTCTGCAGGTGAATTTGGACATTAAACAAATCGAAAAAAGAGATGCATCCAACAGGTAAAGAAAATAACAACATACCTGTGGGCCTTCGCTACAAGAGGTCGTCCCGGAGGCGGTGGCACCTTCTGGTAAAGCCCGAACTGTCTCATGATCCGTTGTGGTAAGTACAGCTCGACCATATGGGAGAACACTAGATGGCAGGTCGTCATCCAGTATGCGTGGTCCTGACTGCACTGAGAGGACAAGCCGTAGGGGGCCGTGTCCGCAACGAATCGTGTAGACCATGGGAAGCAGATGACCTCGGCCTCGTGCAGAGTCTCGAACTGGTTGTGGAACTCAGGGTACACACGCCTCGGCCTCTCCCTAGCCCACCCTAGACGAACACGTGTCCTATCCAGCGAGTGCCCATTGTGGGCCCCTCAACAGGGTCGACGCCATCTCCCTCACCGTAAAACTCGGGGATGCGTTCGAAAGGGTGCACGACCGTGCGAAAGTACGGGCGGCCAACCGGGAAGTTCTCCCATGACCACAGTTGCAAGAGGATGTAGTATACTGCGAGGACTGGTTCCCCGACTGTATTGCGCTATGAGGCATCACACAAACCTCGATACGTGGCGCAAAGCATTGCGGAGCCCCAACTGTACTGCGGCACCTTGTCGGGCCAGGCGTCCGCCAACGCCCCAGCAAGATGGATGTAGCTAGGGTGCACCCAATCTCCCTGAGTCGTAGGAAACAAGACCCACCCAAACAGGAACAATAGGTACGCAAGGAAGTGTGTCCGTACGACCACTTGTGTCGCGTGCACAGGGCAGACCATGTACCGTCGTAGCTAGGAATGTGGCACACCTGATATGTTCTCCAAGATCGACTCACCGAACCTCTCAGCCATCCGCACCTTCCGGTCTGGTTGCCTAGGAGGTGGCACTACTGCATGACCCCGCGGTGGTAGACCTTTAAGCATAGCGATGTTCGGAAGAGTAACGGTCATCTCCCCCATCGGAAGTGGAAGGTGTGCGTCTCTAGTCTCTAACGGTTCACGAGCGTGGACAACAGTGCCGCATCAAACTGAAACACGTGCTCCAGTCCAACAAAGGGCAATGGGCAAAGTCTTGTCCCGTCCGTAACGGACGCACTGCTAGTCCAAAGGCCAGTACTCTCTGGGACTCCTGAGGACGAAGCTCGGAGGGCCCACGCCGGATGACCACGCGTAGCATCGGTGTCCCCGATCCCACCATGGGTTGAGCACCTCGTACACGACGTCATCTGCAGGCTGCGCCATCTCCTGAGGTACGTACAACAAGAAGTTAGTGTGCAAATAAAACAGGAGGTACAAACAAGCAAAATGAAAGCGAAACATATAGCATACATACACAACAGACAAATGACAATAATCATTGTCCGACACATTCCAACATATAGAACACGATAACGCCTGATGAGAGTGCGTAAGAACACATTACAGCAAACATATAGCATACATAGGCAACAAACATATGACAACAGCCATTGTCTGACACATTCCAACACGTAGAACACGATAACGCCTAACGGGAGTGCGTAAGAACGAATTACAACAAACATATAGCATACATATATGGGTGATGAAACTTCGTCGCATAAAGGTGTTGCTTGACCCGCCGATTCAGTGCCGAAGAGTGGCCAATCGTCTCGTCTTCTTGTTCGCATCTCTCGGCGCCTAGCCCGCTGCCTGGCCGGCTATCATCCATGTCGTTACGGATGCGGCGAGATCACATCTTTCACGGCCGCCGCTGAGTGTGTTGTTCTAAGACCCACTTCATGTGCCCCAGCCAGAGGTCCCTGTAATGCATGTCCAGCCTGTACGAATTGAACACGGTACTCCAAGTGCCGTACAGGTGGTGCATGTAGTAGAACTCAGAGACGTATTACAGCAAGGCCTGGCGCCACGCTGTGCATACCGTGTACACATGGGAGTATGGCTTGTGAAGAAGTTGCGGCTTATAGCAAGTGTAGGACGCTTCACCATCGATCGAGCAGACTTGTTTGTGATCACCCCTAGCTTGACCCGTGACATACTTCTGCCTCAGTCGGATCTCAAACCTCTTCCTGATGCCATCCATAGTCCTAGCAGTGTGCGAACGAGCCTTTTTAATCTTCTTGTCCATGTAGGCCTGCGCCACCTCCGAAAATTGCTTGCCTTCGTCCATATGCTTCTTCGCCATCATGGCTTTGTTAACGAAGTACCCCACAGTACGGTTCCAGCTCTCCTCAACAATTTTGGTGATCAGGAGGGATTAGACACCCTTGAGGACACCGTTGTATACCTCCGACATGTTGGTCATCATGATTCCGTACCGTGCACCACCGGTGTCGTGCAGCAGAGACCATTTCTCTAAGTCGGGTGAGTGCGAGTTTACCCACTGCGTGAACTCCCCAACTCTGGCGGAGCCTCCTGCCGCTGCCGCTGCCTCGACGTCCTGGGAATTCCTTACATGCTTGCTAGTCTCCTCGTCCAACTGTCTTCACACGGCGTCGAACTTCCGCCTTTAGTTCTACATGCATAGCTTCTTGAGGGTCTTCGTTAGGTCCTTATTTCGAAACCTTGTGTGGAAGTTCACCGTGAGATGCCTCATGCACCATCGGTTCATCAGGTCTTTCCACTAGAAGGGCGACTATGTCCCGTTTGCATCGTGGTAAACGCGGACAACAACCCAGCATTGTGGTCCGAGATGACGCACACACCTGGGCGGTCTTGAACCACCGCCCACTTCGCGTTTGCAAGGAACCACAGCTAGCTATCCGTGTTCTTGCTCTAAACAATCGCGAAGGCCACGGGGGTAATTGGTTGTTCGCGTCGGCTGCAACCGCAGTGAGGATGGTGTCCTTGTACTTGCCAGTGAGGAAGGTGCCATCCATCGACAGCACAGGATGACAGTATTTGAACCCTCCACTCGCCTGGGGGAAAGCCTAGAATACTCTGTCAAGGACAAAACAATTCGGCCCCTTCGTAGGATGCACCCGGTCCAGCTTGTCAATGTATGTCCCGGGATTCGATTCTGCAATTTGATGGAGTATTCTTGGGACAAAGTTGTAGGCCTCTTCGTATGTGCAACTAGCAGGTCCTCGGTGACCACATTGGAGTCCACGACAACCACCTAAAATAACAATCAACGTTAATTATGTGATGAACATCCTTCATCTAGGATATACATTTCTGTTTGGTTATCTACCTCTATAAGCACAACATTCTGTGTGGTCGTAGGAGTGGTCGGAGTGTCAATAGGCTTACAACTTTCAGTGGCCTCATTGATTCTCAGCCCGACCGACTAGACATTAAAGAGGGTTTATGGTAAAATCAACCGGAAAACATATAAAGATAAAAAGTGGTTGATATTTTTACCTTAAGCCTCTCAGCTCTCTGTTTTGCGGAAACAACCGCTAAGATCCGAGGGAAATTAGCCTTCTCGCCAGGCCCTCCGGCGCAGATCATCTTGATTCGGCTTCTGATTTCATCAGGAGACAAAGATGTAAGAATAAACAAGAGACTTTAGGATCACAAAAATAATTGACCAATGTAAGCAAACTGGTCAGAAATCTTTAGAACTTACCCTCCTTGGAGTCTTTAGTCGCATCATCATGACCAATATACCAGAGCATCGGATATGCTCAGGCCTTCAAGGGGTTGATCCGGCGCATGGAAAAATCCTTTACTACATGCCAGGAGGTTAAACCCTTGACATTAAGGAGTTGGATGGCTTCAACCTATCTCCCTACTTTTCCCTCCTTCTTCATGGTCAAACGCCATTCTGAATTCTCGACCGCTTTCTTACCAGAATAGTAAAGGTTGTCTTTCTTAGTGACCGTCATGTAGAACCAGCTTTTCTTCCATGATGACCACGAAGACTTTGAGTATATAGGAATGTACTCATCAGTTTTTCCATCGTGGAGGCGCAAGGTGCACTCTCCAGGCATCCCAGTCGTCTTCCCCGACTTCACCATCCTATAGTAGTGCTTGAAGAGATCTAGAGTTGTAGGAATCCCCAAATACGCTTCGCAGAGGTAGACGAAGACGCCAAGGTTGACGATAGCATTGGAAGCAAGATTCACCAGTTCAACTTCGTAATGCTCCAAAACTTTGGGAAGAAAGGAGTGAACTGGGAGCCTGAATCCGCATTCGATATATGCGAGGAAGACATGAATTTCCCCATCTTCACCGCTTGGAGAATGCCCTTCAGCTGTTGATCTCTAAGAAATCAGGTTCTTGTTAGGAAGCAACCCGATCTTCTCCAAGCTCTCAAGCTTCTTCTCGCTCAAATTAGAAGCCGACCAATTGGTGATACAATCCGACATGGCAGAGATTTGGATAGGCGAAGAAAGGTGGTCGTAGAAAGTTGTAGACAATGGGAGGTCGGAGACGATTTTTCTGTCAAGAGATGAAAAGGGAAAGCAAGAGGCGTAAAAACCTAAGCCCCGTGCTAAGGGATTTTATAGCCGCAATTCTTTAACTGCAATCGGGAGTTACCCAAAAAATCCAACGGACAAAACCTTTTGTCCAATGGACAGAAAAATTCTTCGGGTCCCAAGGCAGTTTCTCAACTTTAAAGTGAATATAGACCACCTCGAGTGTCACGTCATTAAATGAGGGTCTGCCTGGTACGATTTCATTGGGAGATAGTGTTCGCACGACCAATTCACTTAAAGTTCAGGGGCTAGCTGACGAGGATTAAACTCTCGATGTATTACTTTAATACATAATAAAAGACCATATGTCTTTATAGTCGTAACCTCTAAGGCTCACAACCTCCATGGTTGTAAGGGTTCTAGAGGTTATATCGAGGATACCCTGGTCGGATGAGGGCTCAGACTCACCCCCACCGGATGATTTGCAGAGAAGCAATGAACTGGCATCTGGATCTAACTCCGGGTATATTCCATACCGTGTTATGAATGGAACACATGTCATATTTGGTCAATACCACGCGACGTTTCATAATCTAAAGACACTGACAACAACCACGTTGCGGTTGTATGTCTCACAGGCGCACAACCGTCGAACGGTTGATACTTTGTCAACCACTACCTCCCTCCGACTGGACGCGTCACTTCCCAACAGGCGCCACTTCCAGGAGTAACTGCCGCCACTTCGTCAACTATTTAAAGAAGAACGCAAGCGGCAGAAGGAGAGATCAAATCCAATTCGGAAGATCAACAGACAATTGGATTTTAATAGCATAGTAAGCATTACGCTCAGTGTAATTAGGATTAGTCCACCGCCTTGTCGAAGGCACCCCCTGTAATAGCCAGTTCATAGCAATAAAGAGCACTCCTATTCTCTCCCAAGAACTCTCTGCCATTTTCCTCTTTTCATTTCGTAACATCAGTGACTCGATTGTCGATAGGCTCCTCTCCAAAACTTGCTGTATCCACAGCCTCCTCCCCGCTTTCCACTACATCCACCTACTCGGCAAGGTATTTGTGGCAGTTAATACGGGTTGCCCACCACCTCTCCACGCCTTCGTTCGGCTCAAAAGCCTCCGTAAGTCTACATCACCCACTTCCTTGCCCACATCTCCGCCAACAGCAGCGTCTGCATCAATGCCGTAGGCCAACACAGGTACTTCAGCTCCACCAACTCCACCAGAACCACCCATGGTGGATGATTCCGTCCTCTCCACAAACTGGACATACACCATTGGCCTGGCGTATATTGCAGCGGCGGGGTTGCACACAACCTCCATGTAGTTGGTCCACGAAGTGTCACTGCTCACCTTCATAAGTTGCCAAAAGGTCTCCCCTGCACCACCCACCGCCGAGGCATACAATGCCTCAATGTGTAGCTTCTTCCTTACAGTATCCCGATCGAACGCAGAACGCGCGCACCTCCTTAGCTCATACAAGCTAATGTCCTTCAGGCCCGGTGCCCGGATCTGGGTCCGGTCACAATTTGACAGGTCCGCCCTGTACGGTCCGTCGCGTACGAGACTATCACCATAGAACACGAGCAAGTCTTCAATCGACATGTTCAGGGAAGACATCGTTGGGTTCTACGCGCAAAACGAGAAACACAAATAAATAAATAAGTGCAAATAAAATCACAAAAATATATAATATATACTGCAACGAAGATTACGATTTTAGATGAATTTAGAAACTTTAATCAATGGATTCGGAGTTTGAACGACGGAGAATGAGCGATTGATTGGAAAGAAAATGCTAGAAATTGTTGCAAATTGCAACACAGAGGAATTTTCTAGGGAATCTTCTTTTTTTGGCTGGTTTTGCATTTCCTAATGTACATGCCGAATAGTGTTTCAGATTCCCCAAATTTCTAACTGATGGGGGACATGTATAAATTAACACCCTACACATTGTGTAATATTTTTTTCCTAACACACTAAGTTTTTTTAATTTCGTAATGTATATGACGAAGAGTCTGCGTACTAGCGAAATAATGTACATCGTCCACAGTTCAAATAATTTGTACATTTACATGGTTTTACAATGGAGATTTTTACTGCATGAAGGATTACCATATTAATCAATACGTGCTAAATTCATCAAATCGTAATATAGACAGAGAAGCATGCATACAATGAAAGTACAACGTACTGCCCGAGTACCACAGTTAATTACCTCAACAAATGTACTACTTAACCGCACTAAAGTAACGATCAAATAACATCAAGCACATTATTTTCATGGCTAAGACGATATTAACATGACTAATTAAACAATGACATCCACCTTAACTAAACATTTACATCAACTAACCATGGTTACCTAACACATTCTACACTCTGAAGAAACCACTACGGTAATAATAAATTCACTACGCTCATTGCATGTGTATTTACGTAATTATTATGGGACCACTAAGCTAATTACACGCTAATCACCTAGCTAAAACTATAGTCGCATGTAGATAAAAATTACCTTTTCTCGATGCTCGCAAGCTGACCAACAACTTATGCACTTGAAAGCCATCCAAAATGCAACTGAAAACCGGCCAAAATGCCACTGATAACCACCACCAACTTCCTGCCTTCTTTGCCTCTCTCTCGGTCTCTCGTTCAAGCTGAAGAAATGCCGCGCCTCGATCATGGAGGCAGGCGGGCGACACAATGGCTTCTGATCGGGTCAGGCCGCACAACGCAGGGGTCAGCGAGGGCAACCAACATGTGGCGGGCGGATTCTCGCCTCCATGGCCGAGGCGCGGATGCAGATTTAGCTTCCACGGCCCCGAGCGCTTAAAAGAGCCCAGGCCCACCACCTTCCATTGCCGCCGCTAATTCCGCGCCAGAGAATTGCCGCCACACCACCGAAGCCATGCGGCCCCGAAAGCACGAAAATTGACACGTGTCGTGCTTAGGGCATTCCGCGCTCGGGAGGGGGGCCAAATTTGCAAATACAGCGGCACGGGCGCCATTTTTGCAATTCACGTGGCGTCAGGGGGCCAAAATAAAAAAAATCGAACAACATACGACGATCACAAAATGTTATTGCGAGTCTAACAGATTTCGTACCGTTGAAAATCTACGAAAATCACAAACAGACCAACCAGTTTAGGGTTTCAACCTCCTGTCCTCCCAATCCCACTAGACCTAATCCCCCACCCACACGCCCCCGCGCACCTGCCCTAGTCCTCCTGGCTCCTTGCGACCTCGCCTACCGCCACTGCTGCCTTCGTCCCCACCCAACGCCGTGCTCGCGCCCTCCCTCCACGCCCGGCGCCGTGCCCGTGCCCTCCTTTTTAGGGTAGGCCGCACAATGATATTTTCTCAACTCTCATTAATTTGCCTTCTAGAAATTTAGTTATTTCTTGAGCAATTATATTTATGTCTTTGTTCTCTTGATGTCTTCTATTTCACTCTGTGTATGTATGTTCTCAAATTTGTTAAACAACTTTATGTACATTAGAATATGAACATTGAACCGAGGTATGCATGGCATGTTATGCTAAACTATCTACATTAACATTGTCAATTGCTCATGGTTAGAGGACCCTTGGTTTACTGAGATTATACGACATGTGTAAAATTTCATTTTACTTTGTCGTTCCCAGGTGGGGTGGTTATGACTGGCATACTGTTTTTTTTTTCACTATTTTTATAATGCCTGCTGGCTGCTGCCACTTGAAGACCAAGTCACATTGTTTAGTTCTTTAGGGTAGTAACTACTGCGGTGCTCAAAATTGTAGACCTCAATATTGGTGCTAAATGATGTTAATAAGTGCATTATGTGCATATTGTTAATAAACAAAACTCTTCAAGAATCCAAGGCTAGTTGAAGTGCTTGTGTGTTAATAACTAATAAGTGCAACCGTTAATAAGTGCATTTCTTATTCAGGAATTAGTGATACAAAATGAAGAGGAACAAGACATTATTCGTTATGTCATAAGATGCTATACTATTTATGTTTTGCTATGCTTTTCTTATTATATTTTATGTTGAATAATTTTTTCTAAAGTTCGATATCAATGAAGCATTTGTGGCTTTTTTTTATGTCCTAGTGTGGATAGAAATTAACGTTAGTTTTAAGATATTAGCATACTAAAATTGAGCTAAGACGTAATCTAATTCTAAATCCGCCCCCATGTCACTTTCCCTTAGTCATTACTAGGAATAGTAGAATACGTACCAGTTTTGTTTTCGTTTATGACGACAATTCTGGTGAAATCGTTGGACTGGTAGGCTGCTCCAATCTGCAGAAAAGATGAATAACTCCACAAACCGATAAGCCACACCGTCCACGGAGAACCTTCTACGGACGGACGGAGCGAGCTAGCCGTCCGCTGCCTCTTCTTTCCTTCTCCATGTCACGACTCGCGAAAACATGACATGTGGATGATCGTGGAATGATCTTTGGTGCTACTTACTTATGGCCAAGTGACCGTACCCAAAAAAAAATACTACGAGTGGGGGAACAACACTGAAAAATACTCCATAAGAGCGGGAAACAATAGTAACTTTTGATTAACCACAGGATATATACGCTACAAATGTACTACTAGCTAAAAGTGTTGGAATTAATATGGGCTAGGTCTAAATGTTTTATTCTATTTAATTCCTGGTAAATCTCAAAGGCCTATATGCATATGCTAAACTGTTTAGTCCCACATGGACAGTTGAAGGGGAGTTACACCTGTTTATAAGGTGGAACGTGGTAGTCCTTCTTGTGGAATTGGAGAGAGCCAAGAGACAACACACGCGTGCTCGCTCGCCTCGCCTCGTCTCGCCGAGCCGAAATTTGTCATGCCGCGCCGCGTAAGGCGCTGCAGACGTGAGCGTGTCAGTCTTGAAAGCGATTTTCTTTATCTATTCGAAAATCGAAATGCACTGATATTGATGGCAACTGTTGGTCTCTAGTCTCTTCATTTTTTGCCATTAAAAGTGACGGTTGGCCTTTAGACTTCTGGTAACTGATTGGCCTTTCGTTTCAAGCGTATCACAATCGCTGACCTTTGGTTTTCGCAATCGTTGGCTTTTGGTTTCGCAATGTTGGCCCTTGACTCGAAGTTTTGGCTATAAAAGGAACAGAGTTACGCTTTTCCGTTGCTTCCACAATATACAATTCCACGCTCTTTGTTGTTGTCTCCGCTGATCTCCATCCCTACGAGGCACGTAGTCGGCCGCACCGGGAAGCGAGCCTCCGGAACCCTCATCCTCGAAGGCTTGCACGAGCGAGGACGAATAAGGTTTTTGGGAGCGTTATACGATCGCCGCACTACATCTACATCAATCTAGCGACTACAACCTTCGCTACGCTTCTACATCTATCGCACGACTACTACCACTACATCATGATTTAACGGTGCCATCATCAAGAACACTTGTTGCACCTTCTTCTTCATCGCACCTTCTTCTTCTACCGATTCGGTATGCCTATATCTTTCTTGTTAGTTGGTTTGCTTTTATCGCTTATTGTTGTCTTGAACACCGAGATAGAATTGCTAGCTTCGCTCTTCTAGAATCTGAATCTGGTATTGCTATAGTGTTCTTTGTGATCTATTTGTGTGAATATATTTTATCTATCATATTTCTGGATTAAAGTAATTCGAAAAATACTTATGTACTCAACAAAAAGTGCACAAAACATGCATGCATGGGGAAGCTCATCATGTTGTCAGCATGGCCACAACAATAATATATGTCGTTCATAGAAAAATAATTACATTTTCTTATATATTGAAAGGACAGCTGTTTTTAAAAAACAAACAAAGTACTGACTTCCTTAAAAAACAAATTACAGGCACACTTGCGCGTGTGGCAAACACTTCCTTAGTTTCGCTATATTTGTTCATGATCTCGAGAGTATCTTTTTAATATATTTGTTTATTAAGAGAATCTATAGTGTAGTTATTGCAATAAAGTTTTTTCTCATTTAATAGAGGTATATAATCGGGGGTTAAGTAGTTATGGTATACCATTTAATAGAAGTATATATGGTCATTTCTCATTAAGTATTTCTCATATTTAGTGTTTCCTTGTCTATATGTACAGTGGACTTCTCATATTTAGTGTTTCCTTGTCTATATGTACGGTGGACCGTAGACAAATATAAGAAAACGGTGGAGTATATCAACTTGGCTTTCAAGTTGTGTAAGCATTCTAATTAAACTAGTTCTAAATGACTATTCAGGTTTAGGAATTGGTGATTTTGCGTGATATGCAAGCACATGTTTAATTACTACGTGCACGGAAGCCCAACCAAGAACCAACCTTGACGAAAGCTGGAAACTTTTGTACTACTTCGCGGTTCCGGTAGGACGAGGCACACGTAGCATCATCCACCACCCCCGTGAGACATGGAGCCGCCTTTAATTTTCGCGGTTCCGGTAGGACGAGGCACACGTAGCATCATCCACCACCCCCGTGAGACATGTAGTAGTTGGTAGTACTCTCGATCCAATTATTTGTAGGAAGCAGTCATACATTAGGATTAGCTACAGTGCAGGCACCTAGTACTGCTCCAAATGGCGTTGCTTCTTCGCAACTAGATGTATTAGCTGGATAGATAGGTAACCTACTAACTACCAAACATTACCTATAAAGCTAGAGGCGCCAATGGCAAGAGAGTTGGTAGTCCTCGGAGGGATTGGATCCTCCACAAAAAGAGTAAATGCAGACCATCTATAGTATATAAGTATGAGAAACGATCTTTACCGTCTGACAAAAAATTAAAGACTGAGACCAATTGATATGGTATTTATTCGATACAGCAAAACCATTGTAGTACTTTCTCGATATTGCTACAATACTTTTTATGTATCCTACAGCAGCGCACTATTCACTCTCTCATGAAAACTTTGTTTAATGGTGTTTCTACAGTAACACAGAGGATCCAGGTCTGACGTCAGAGATGGCATATATACAAGTCCATTGTTTCTAGAAGGCTGGCCAGAATAATATCTCTCAGTTGATCATTTGTTGTGCGGGCCAGTCAGACTAAGCACTCATCTTTTCCTTGAAAAAAAAGCTCCCCATGCCAAGTAAATTGTTTTTTAAGAACATGCGAGAGCTTGGCATATCATTTCATTAAAAGAGGACATGTTATGTAACATAAGAAATAGAGTAATAGGATATCACAACTTGA
This sequence comes from Phyllostachys edulis, assembly GCA_036346405.1. Classification (NCBI taxonomy): domain Eukaryota; kingdom Viridiplantae; phylum Streptophyta; class Magnoliopsida; order Poales; family Poaceae; genus Phyllostachys; species Phyllostachys edulis. The sequence goes on from CM070546.1 coordinate 122,340,659, forward strand.
CAAGAGGTTTTTATTGAGAAACCCAAATTTTGTAACATCCTAAATCTTGGGTTGTATTTCAAATATATAAAAATGTGGAGAATTTAAAACTTTTGAACATGCATTGGTTTTATGGAGTTTTTGCATAAATTGTTGCATTGAAGTTGTTGAAATCAAAGAAAACATACAACTCAAATTGAAATTCCAAAAGAAAGCAAGAGCAAAAACTTGTGATAATCCTCTAGAAATAATTTATTCAAATACTAAGATAATTACCACGAATTAATATAATTTTTCCCAAATTTTTTGAACCTAATTCAACCCCTAGAAAATTCAAACACAAGTCAAAGACCTATTCTAAGTTTGAATTTAAATTACAAAAATTAAATCTTGAACAGTAGGTTTTCAAATTTTATTTGGGAACTAGGTTGTCCCAGGAACCCCTCTGATTAATTTCAGAATTTTAGGAATTTTATTCCTATTTTTAGAGCCTTGGTCAAATCTACTGCTAGTTAGTCAAACTGATTTGAACTTCGGGCTCAGCACTATTCCTCCGACTCAAACCCGGGCTTGACTCCGACCCGCGCACTGGACTTGGTCGAACCGCCTAACACGCACCCGCGCTGCGCCGTTCTTCCTCTGTCTCTGATCAATGGGCCCGGGCTGTTAGTCCCGTCTCCTTCCTCGCGCTGGCGGGCGGGCAGAACTCGCGCGCCACGCGCCCAGCGAGCTCTGCCGCTCCTCCATTAGTGCGAGCGACGCCGTCTCCCACCACCCTCGTCAACCTATCCGGGAGCATCTCCGCTTAACGCCGCTTCTTTCCCGTCCGTGCCCGAGCGTTAAACCCCCCTCGAGCCCTCTCTTTCGCTCACTTCTCTTCCTCGGTGTGGAAGAGGAGGAGGCTCTAGCTCCACCTCCATCTCGGTAAGCGCCGCCGCAACCTGGCTATCCTCTTCCTCTCTCTCCACCGTCTCCATTTCCTCTAATCCGAGCACCTCTCTCGGCTTGTAGCTTTTGGAATGCCAAGGTCGTCCTCGCCGGCTCCAGAGCGCGCACCACCGCCACTCCAACGTGTCCTGGTGTTTCCCGATGAGGTAGTCCTCGTCTTTGCGCGTCAGAAGGTGTCCTAGAGTACGAGCAAGCTTCCTCTTTCACTAATTTGGCTTTCGTTCACAGGAGCCTCGGGATAGTGATTTTCCCCCTTTTCAAGCCGCAAGAGCCCCTTTCGTCCCCGACGCCGGCACGGTGGGGCATTGACTAATCCCCTGCTTTTACACCATTCCCGTAACACCCTTTAGCTTTCCCCTCATCGCTTTCTCTTCTCTCTATGCTCGCTCTCCTGTCTCCTCGGTGAACTCCACCGCCATCGTTTGTTAAATCGTCGTGGCCCAACTCTGGCAACCTCATCGGCTCCGCGTCATACGGGTGAGCTCAGTGAACTCCCTTATTGCCCGTGCGCGCACTATTTTGCTGCAGGCATCTCTTTTCCACGTTGTGCCTTGTTAGCCGTAGCTCTCCACCGCCTCTTCACATCGCGTCGCCACTTTGCGTCGTCCCGGCCGTCGCTGCTGGCACCATCATGTGTGCAAGGTTGCCGGGGTTCCATTTTGACCACCGGCTGCGCCTGCGTAGCTCGGATTAAATTCAAGATTTGGCCGAGGACCCAATGGCGGGGCCTTGTTGTCGAGACGGAGCCGACACCCACAGTAGCGCCATTAATTGCTAATGATTGAAAAAATCTCTGTCTAAGTGTGAGTTAATGTCGCGCGGTCTCTATGGCAAGCGGGCCCCATGCACAGAAATCCCGGTCATTAATACTTTAAATTCCGCACAAACACTGACACGTGGGTCCCACCGGGAGAATTAGATTTTCATTAGAATTTTATTTGGGAATAGAAAGGGATTGTGGGGCCCTCCTGTCAGGGTGTTTGGCTAAGATGGGTATTGGTATAAAAAGTATATTATGTTTATATGAAATCCGAAATGCTTTAATTGTGAACTAAAAATTTGTTAAACTTCAAAATTGCATAAGTTAATCATTTTAGCTCCAAAATTGATGATTCAAATTTTGTTAGTTTCCTTTTTAAATGTACTTTAATATAAAAATGGGTTGAATCATGTTACTGTTACAGAAAACACTTTTGGCAACATTACTTTAGGATTAGTAATATTGTTGCATTACAAATTACTTTAACTTCAAAAATGCATAAGTATTTCTCTGTAACTCCAAATTGAGTAAACTCAACTTTGTTGGAATTCTCTGTTAGTGTAGTTTATTGTAGAATAGATTTTGAGCATGTTGCTGTTACTAAAAATCTCATCTTACAAATGTCTTGTGCACTACTTTCATAACTTTGAAAAATCATAGAAAATTCATCGTAGCTCCGAATGAGGTGAATCAAATTTCATTGATCATCTCATGTGGAGCTCTGCCTACCATAAAATTTTCAAATACACCACCCCTCTGGAAATTTTCACCAAAATATTTAATTCGGATGAACAGTAACCGGTATCAATTTATTTGGATTTTGTGGAAAACTGACTTTCAAACTGTCATAACTTTTGCATAGAACATCCAAATCAATTAATTCTTGTTGCTAAATTCACCTAAAATCATGCTCTACCTTCTTTGAATTTTTCCTGAGTTTTGGATGACTTTGAATTTTTGGGTCTTTTCGGTATTATTCGTTCTTATTGTGCTTTCGACTTCTTTCGGTAGGTTCCGACGATTCTATTGTATACGAGAGTGATCCTCTGCAGTAAGAAAGTCATCCCCAGTAAGGCAAGCAGTTTGATCATAAATGTCCTATTACTTTCAAAGTCTAATACTTTGTTTACAAATTCTATGTATGCATGCTTTTGTGTCAAAGTTTATTTTCCCGATTAGAGGTAGTTATTCCTATTGCATGGTTGCCCTTAAATTTTTCATCCACTGCTACTAAACATAAGGTATTAATCTCGCCGGTGAATTAGAACTCGGTGGTTGAATTATGCACTTTTATTGTCTTTACGGTGTCATGCTTAGAAATGCTTAGCTACCAGTAGAATTGGGCGGTTATCGACTTAGTCGATAATTTTGATCACACAAATTATTTTATTACTCTTTGACCAGCACCTTGTGCTATGTTACTTTGAAAACTAAAAGTGTAAATGAAATGATTTAGACTTGGGCAAGTGGTTGGATGGTGTGATATCGGGTGTGTGGATGTCTTGCCTAGGTCAACAAGGACCGAACATCTTGTTTCACCAAAACCAAGCATAATTGCGTGGTAACCACATGAGAGGGATATGGGACCTCTCTTGACTTAGCACTTTGGCGTGTGTTAGCTCCGGGTCGCATAGTGGTTGTGTGCGTTGTGTTGAAAAAGAAACTTGTGTGTGTTTGGGTGAGCAGTGGTGGAGGTTATCCACTGCGAGGAGCATCGTCCTTTTTAAAGGCAGTAAGCATCTTTGATGACTTCGTATCAACATATGGGCTTCTTCCATATGGGTGACTCATTGTTAATACACAATATTGGAAATATCTCGTAGGACTTAGCCTTGCTTCATACCTTCTAAGTGTGCTAAATCTAGTGGCAAAAGAGGCGGCCCATGGCGTGTGGGTACATTGGTACACCCTGCAGGTATAAACTATTCAAATAGCCTCGTCCTAGGTTATGGACACGCTTGGGATTGGATTTGCAGGAGTTAGACTCAACATTTTGGAATTTTAATTAAAACTTGATGTGGGTGGTATGAATGGGGAATTCATGCTATTGTTGTAGTGGCTATTGGGTTAGCCACTTCGGTGATGTCTTGTTATTATTCATACTTGTATCTCATTGTTTTTGTCAAATAAAATCAGATTGTAAAACTGCTTTAAATCTATTACATTATTGCAAATGAAAACTTGCTTTATGTTTGAAAATGAGTCTAGAGCCTCCTCCACTTAAATAAGCTTGCATGTAGCTATGTATAGGCTGTTACCCTACATCGTCGCCTTGCGTAGTACATTTTGTACTCATTTGCTTTGCTTAAATTAATTATTGCAGAGGAGGAAGCTGATCCCCAAGGGATCCACTTTTGTGAGATGTGCAGCGGGTTTGACGACTAGGTTGGTGGCCCGGTTGGTTGCCTTGTGGGTTAAAGGCACACTAATTGGATCTTGTTTATCGCCATCTTATGGCTGTTTGCTTCCGCTTCTTATTTAGCTCTTTAGTTGCTATTTGGCCGGTCGGCCCCTTTTGTAATAACACTTTTATGTATGTCTTTTGAATTGCGTAGTTGTACTTTGGTTCTATATGTTGAATGGAATTGATGCATAATTTTTGTATGGGGTATGTGTACTGCAATTCTGGGAAGTACATATACACCGAGAGTCGAGATATTTGATTTGTAATGCTTGAATCATCTTGATGGTTAAGTATTACAAGTTAAATACCCCGGGTTCTCACAAAAGTTTGTATCAGAGCCATGCTGATCGTAGAAACCCCTAACTTAGTCGTCGTTAGGATGTTTGAAAAACTTATGTTTAAAATATCAAATGGTTTATGAAAACTTAAGTAGGTTCTCAGATTTTACTCCTTACCTATCTTAAATTGCTCATCTCACCTTGTTCTTGTTTAAGTTTTGAAAAGTTGTTTCCTCTCATCTTCTTTCAAAAGATATTTGTTACCGTTTAAATTCGGTTTTGGGATTCAATGAGTGTTGAGAATATGAAGTGTTGGCTGTCTTTTAGTGAAGATTAGAAGCATTTGTAGTTGGAAAATTCAGCTTGGAGCTTAGATACAAAGCCTGGACAGCAAGCATAAATTTTGGACAGCAAGCACCTAGATCTTTGTTAGGGCTAAAAATGAGAGGATAATTCAACTAAAACTTATGGGAATTGAAAGGGTAAGATGTTATATTAGTTGGCTAGTGTCTAAAGTACCCTTAGATGGTTTTTACCATGATCCTTATATGCGGTAGAACTTGAGTTGTGTTCTGAAATTTTCTTTTCAAACCGATTATTCGTTCATTCAATACGAGTTAGTCGCGTCGAGAAGTTGAATCTTATGTCTTATGAGTTTTGCATTGGATCTTATGCCTTTTTGCAAATGTTTGGAGTTCATTTCCTTGCTGGTTATATGGTTGTAATTGGGTTAGGGTAATATCTCATTTCCCTAGTCGATAGCTTTTCTTTTGCTACCTTTCGCCTCTAGTTTTCGGGTTTTTGTTGCTAACCCGCCTCAATAAAACAGATGGTGGAAGAACTCATATGACCTGTGGTCACCACCGGTCAAGATGAGGAGCTCCCACCTCCTCCGACCATGGCTGAGGTTCTCGCTCAGATTGAGCGAAACCGCATGGATCAGACAAGGATCCTTGAGGCGATTGCGCGGAATACCTCCAACCTTTCCGGTGCCTCCGGATCAGGGGGAGGAGGTGGTCATCATCAGAGGGGAGGACTCTCGAGTTCCTTCGCACACAGCCGCCCACCTTCTCGCGGTCCGAAGATCCCCTTGACACAGATGATTGGTTGCGTCTAGTCGAGCGGAAGCTCGATGTCGCTCAGTGCCAAGAACAAGAGAAGGCACTATTCTCCTCCCATCAACTAGAGGGGGCAACACTCTCATGGTGGGAAAACTTTCTCGCCATGCAGCCCGCGGGCCGAGCCATCACTTGGGAGGAGTTTCGCACTGCCTTCCGTCGGGCTCATGTTCCCGCCGGATTGATGAAGCTTAAGAAGAAGGAGTTCTCGGCGCTCAAGCAAGAGCGCAAATCAGTGACTGAGTACCTGCATGAATTCAACCATCTGTCTCGGTACGCCCCTAAGGACGTGCCCACTGATAAGGCCAAGCAGGAGAAGTTCATGGATGGCTTGTCTGAGGAGCTTCAGGACAAGCTGTCTATCGTCGACTTCCCCGACTTCCAGATATTGGTCGACAAGGCTATTGTCGCCGAGCACAAAGGAAGAGCTCTTAGCGATTCTCGCAAGCGCAAGTAGGAAGCCCAAAAATCAGCAAGGGCAAGTCTTCCCCGTTCTCGCGTCGGGCAAGCCCCGGTGCCTTACTCTCAGGCTCCAGCATCATTGAGAGCACCGGCGTTTGTACCACGCCCACTGCAGGCCGTGTCTCAACCACGTGCACCTACGGGACAGCAAGGGGGCCTCCGCAATCAGGCTGCCGAGGTCACTTGTTTCTTCTGCTACAACAAGGGGCATTATGCTAATCATTGCCCTAAGAAGATTGGAACGGCTCCTCGTCCTAATGGAGGACACGGGCAAGGAAATGACCAAGATCAGAAGGCTACTCAGAAGGCCCAGAATGTGGGCAACAGCCGAGTCAACCATATCTAAGCCGAGGAAGCATAGGAGGCACCCGATGTCGTGTTGGGTACGCTTCTTGTCAACTCTCAACCTGCTACCGTTTTATTCGATTCCAGAGCTTCTCATTCTTTTATATTAAAGTCTTTTGCTGCACTTAGTGATCTTCAAATTGTTCATATGCATGTTCCTTTTATTATTCATTCTCCGGGGTCGGAAATGAGAGCTGAAAATGAATGTCGGGATGTTTCTATTGAGATTGGAGGAGTGGGATTTTTTTGGCAAATCTTATCCTCCTCAATTCAGCAAGTTTGGATGTGATACTTGGCATGGATTGGCTGTCCCAACACTTAGGACAAATCGATTGTGCCAGAAAATTCATCTCCCTCACGAGTCCATCCGGCGAGCAAGTTGGAATTTCGCCAAAGCTGCAAGAACCACATCTTTATGCACTTGAAGCGAAGCTAACTATGGAGATTCATGAAGTCTCAGTAGTGTGTGACTTCGCTGATGTGTTTCCCAAAGAATTGCCTGGAATGCATCCAGTCAGAGATATTGAATTCGTCATCGAGTTGCTGCCCGGTACCGCCCCGATTTCCAAGAGGCCATATCGGATGCCTCCAAATGAATTGGAGGAGTTGAAGAAGCAGCTTGGTGAGCTTCAAGAGAAAGGTTTCATCCGCCCAAGCTCATCACCGTGGGGCTGTCCTGTGTAAGACCCGGGATTAACACTCCCAAATCCTCTGTGTATTTCTGAACTAGTCCCATGATCAGTAGCTAGTCCACACAGTAAACAAATATGGTAACAAAATCATATCACAACTTTATTAATAAATAACAACAAAGTTGATTACAAAGGAGGCTTACAGGGCCAACAATAAAATAAACACAATGGAAGACGAAGAAGTAGTAGGGTCTGTTAATCGCCACGTGCAATCAATCGAAAGCGCCTAGTCGTCGAGATCCACACCGATAGCAAAAGTTCTTCTCCTCTCAAATTATTTGCATTAAGCAAGAATGAGCACAACTACTGTGCTCGCAAGTTACACCCACAAATAATGTAATGACATGCATACATGGATATCTCAAAGGAAGGTTTAATATGGTTGAATTTGCATAAAGCGACATTTTCTTTAAATACTTGTATAAATTTTCAAGGCCATTTTTATACCATATCTAAAATCGATTTTAAATGACAGTTTTATAGTGTGGATAACCTCCATAATGAAAGGTGAAGGATACCCTCCTATCACATGGCTTCCCGCCTAAATCCCATTTGATAGAAATCCAAAATCATTTATGTCAAATCATTTTGAAACCAAAACCAAAGTATAACTTTGAGTGGCTTTGCTAGCATGTCCATGATCATGACGCGTTATTCAATAGTTTTACACTCTGCAGAGTTTGTGCACTTTACCCACATGACACGAATTCTCTAGTTTGTCCAAAGATATATCTATGCCACCGCCACTACCTTAGGTAAGCGGTCTAGAGCAGTGACAAGGCTTTTACAAAGCTCTACCCAAAAGTATTCATGCCCGCTAAGGTTTCACTTCCATTGACTACCCATCCTCCTAAGCCCCTCTTGCGCCAGTGGGAAAACTGCCTAACCAACACCCACACAAACAAATGGCACAAATAACAATGAGGTATCACTAATTAGTAAGCAGTCCTACTCCCCATATCGAGGACATGTGGTTGCACGGTGAGGCATAGCCCATTATAGGCATAGCAAAGGAACGCTCAAGGCGGGTCCTTAATTGACTTGGGCGACTTCCAAATTAACCACGGCCTTAATCCTAACCAGATTAAGCCCGTGCATAAACTCGCACCAACCTTTCAACCATTTCGCCCAAGTCCAAACCATCACTTTGTTTTATTTTTCAAAGTCATTTATAAACTTCCATAACACACCAATGCCATGGATGCAATTTAAACAATATTTGAATTTTGGCTGAAACTCCCCAAATCAAATATTTTTGGTCTAAGCATGTCTTTGCAACTTTTTCAAATGATCCTAGTTCATACTATTGTATCAACTAGGTTTTATCTAAGGTGACAAGGGGTGAGGATTCAATGTCAAGGTATTGTCGTCACGAGACCCAGATGTGAACCATCCGCATCGTGTTCATAATCCGATAATCCAAACTCCAAGAATTATGTGATTCTATACTACAACATTACTTAGTCCAATATCCACCATATCGCTTTGTTTCTATGATCTGACCTCCATCGATCCAACATCCAGTAATGCTCTAATTCTATAATCTGATGTCCATCAATCCATTAATCCCTAATGAATTACTTCTAATAATTCAACACCCATCAATCCGATGATTATGTAACCCTATAATCCAATTTTTGATAATTCGATATCCAATGATTATCTATTTCTATAATCCATTCTTCGTCAATCCATTATCAACAATTATCTACTTCTAAGATCTAATCAAGTTTTATTTTTGTAATCCCACCAAGATTTAATCCTATAATCCAACATCCAAGCAAATCAATATTCTACAATGACTACTTCTATAATTCAATCTTGAAAGTCCAATATCAATAATTAACTATCTCTTCAAATCAATATCCATCGTTCACTTATTTCTTCATCCGTTAATAATGCATTCCTATGATTCAATCTCCAACAATTATTCTACCCTATAATCCAACAATCAACAATTGCATAATTGTATAATCAATATCTAAGCATCATGTATTCATATAATCTAATACCCAATAATCACGTGATTCTATAATTCAATATCCATCCATAATGTATATCTACAATCTCATGTCCATCAATTGTGTAATCCTATACTTCCATCTCCAATATTCTGATGCCCAAAAATATATTTCTGTAATTTAACCTCAACAACAAATCAATTTCTTTAATCTCATATCCAACGATCATGTTATCTTTTAATCCAATATTTCCACTTTCTACCTCCAAAGATATATATCACATTCTAATGGTCCTCCATATAGTCTATACCGACAATATTTGGCTATACAATGGAATAGGGAAAAACTATAAAGCTTAAAACAGGGATTTAAATTACTTGAATATAAATACGCATGCAATAATAATTTAAAATAGAATTTAAATAATGTAAAATAATGGGTGCAAATATGGTCAAGAATGTAACTTGCCTTGCTTGGTGATGTTGTTTTCCCTTAACAGGTCACCTAGTACTCACAAACACTCTCTCCAGGTTGCTTGTGTGTACAACCACGATGATCATACAGTCAAAATCAATCCTCTTATATGGTCTTCAACTACATTGAAAACTGACTCTCAGAAGTCGTCGAAATCTATACGCGAAAACGATCCAAATTCAAACGAAATTCAAATAACAAATCAAAAAGGCAATTCAACTTAACTCAAAACTAAATAATTCTATTTTATTTAGCTAGATAATAATTTTATAAAATTTTAGAAATTTGCATCACTCAAATTGGAGTTGGGATTTAAAAGATATGAATTTTACAAGTTTTAATCCTAAATCAAATTTAAATGAATTTCTAAATGCAAACAAGATTCAAATGAAGCACAATTTAAATAGTTTTGGTTTAGTTAGCTAGATCTTCAATTTATATGAATTTAGAAATTTGAAACACTTAATTTGGAGTTAGGAATCAAAAGATATGAATTTTACAATTTTTGATCTAAATTTGGAATTTAGATGAATTTTAAATTCTAAAACAAGACTAAACTGAACTCCAAATTGAATAATTATATTTTATTTAGTTAGACAATAATTTTCTAAGATTTTAACAATTTGAATCATCTAATTTGGAGTTAAAATGCAAAAGTTATGAATTTTACAAATTTTAAACTAAATCATTATTTAAACAATTTTCTCCAATTATTCTCCTAAAGGAAATTCTAATTATTGCGCATGGTGACGTCGCGATGAATTTTCCGAATTTAAAGGAATTAAAATGAAATCCGGCATGTGGGGCCCATATGCCTGTCTCACTACTCATATGGACTAAGTCCACGGTGTTTGAGGTCGGGAGGGTGGACCTTGCCACGCGGGCGTGCCACGGGCGGACACGTCGCGAGGAGGCGAGGTGGCGCCGACTGGCGCCAAGGTGGCGACCACGTGGCGTGCCACGTAGGGCCGGCGAGGTGGCGCTCGGGTTCAAGGAACCGGCGAACCATCGCCGCGGCGAGGCCGGCGAGGGCACCGATGAGGGAGAGAAGGGCGCGGGAGTCTAATGCTCACCGTTGTGGCGTCTGGCGTGAGATGGTGGCCGGCGACGAGGTGTTGGCGGCGCGCAAACGGGTCGTGGCGCGGCGGCTCGGGAGGTGCTCCGCGAGAAGCGCGTGCGCCGCAGGGCGGGCGGCGGTGCGATGCCGTTCTTTGCGGTCAAAGTCGCCGGGCCGTCCTTGACCTCGCCGGAATTGACAAAGAACGGCGACACGGTCGGCGGTGCTCAAACTCAAAATTCGGGCGCTACGGGGCGAGAGAGGCTAAGAGGTGAGGGGCGTTTGGATGAGTGAGGAGATGCGGAGCCGGGGCGCTCCTTTATAGGGTGAGGGCGAGTTGGGGTGAGGAGATCGTGAGGCGGCGCTAATGGCGGCGGGCGGTTTTGTGCGTGGCCGAGACGGGCGCAAGGAGAGAGGGAAACGTGGGGGAGTGGGTCGGTTCGTGCATGCGAGTCGTCTTGTGGGTCGCATGAGGAGAGGCGGCGGGGAAAGGCGGCGGGGTGGAGCTTCATATGGTTGGCAATGGTGGCGTCTTGATTCTTTGTGAGGAAGAAAGAGGTGGGGAGAAGAAAGTGGCGGGTGGTGGATTGGGATCGTATGGTTTGACTCGATCAAGGTGTGTTGGGTTGATGGTAGTCGGATTCCCATCCGACGGTGACTCGCCAAGAGGAGGAGAAAGTGGTGGGCAGTGCGGTAAAATGGCGGAGTGATGATGGAAAGAAATGGGCCTAATGACCCGGTTTACCAAAAGCATTTTAGGATTTTAAATGATTTAGTATTTTAAAAATCCTGTTAAATCAAAAAGGGTTTAGAAAATAGCAAATAATATCCAAAAATTCTAGAAAAAAATCACAGAAAATCCTAGACTTATTTTGGACTTAATAAAATTATTTCCAACTTAAAGTTGGCTTTTGATTTTGCAAATAAATTATTTTGGCTTTAAAATATTTAGGAAAAAGCTTTTAAGATTTCAGAAAATTCATAAATTAATTAAAATTTTATTTTTCAACTTTAACTCAAATAAAACTTTAAAAACTTTAATAAATTTTATCTTTGACTTTTAAATCTTTAGAATTTTAAATAAATCAAACAAACTCTTTGAAATTTCGTAAAATCCAATAAAATAATAACTTTATTAATTTTAATTTGGTAATGAACTTTGGGCTGTTACATCCTGCAATCTTTGTGAAGAAGAAAGACAAGACATTGCGGTTGTGTGTTGATTACCGTCCGCTGAATGCAGTGACGGTGAAGAACAAGTACCCGTTGCCTCGGATTGACGACCTTTTTGATCAATTGACCGGAGCTTGGGTATTCTCCAAGATTGATCTAAGATTGGGCTACCATCATGTCCGAATCAGTCCTGAAGATATTCCAAAGATGGCTTTCTACTCGCTTCGGATTATGCGAGTGTACACCATGTCTTTCGACAGCGAATGCTCCCGCCTGTTCATAAATCTTATGAATATGGTATTCATGGAGTATTTGGACAAGTTTGTGGTGGTCTTCATTGATGATATCCTCATATACTCGAAGAATGATGAAGAGCATCTTTGAACACCGAAGCTAGTGTTGGGAAAAGCTAGCGAACATCAACTCTATCACGAAATCTGACAAGTCGCGAGTTTTGGTTGAAGGAAGCGGCATTCTTGGGCCATGTTCTTTCAAATGAAGGCATAGCCGTGGATCCTAGTAAGGTCGATGATGTGCTCTCATGGGTCACCAAGTCGAATCGACGCGAGGAGTTTTCTCGGTTTAGCGGGTACTATCGTCGCTTTATTGAGAACTTCTCCAAGATTGCAAAGCCAATGACAGAATTGCTCAAGAAGGACAAGAAGTATGTGCGGTCCGCTGATTGTGAGAAGAGTTTTCAAGAACTCAAGAAAAGATTAACCACAGCTCCAGTTCTTGTTCTTTCCGACGTCTATTGAAGCTTCGATATCTATTGCGATGCTTCTCGTCAAGAACTCGGTTGTGTTCTTATGCAAGAGGGTAAGGTCGTGGCTTATGCATCAAGACAATTGAGACCTGATGAACTCAATTATCCAACCCATGACTTGGAATTAGCTGCAGTGGTTCATGCACTGAAGATTTGACGACATTACCTTATCGGTAATCGTTGTGAAGTGTATTCTGATCACAAAAGTTTGAAGTATTTGTTCACCCAACCAGATCAGAACCTTAGGCAAAGAAGATGGTTGGAATTGATCAAAGATTATGATAGGGGTCTCCAATACCATCCGGGCAAGGCTAATGTTGTTGCCGATGCACTCAGTCGGAAGGTTTATTGCAACACAGTGATGCTCAAGGAGCAGCAGCCCGCCCTTCATGAGGAATTTCAGCGGCTCAACTTAGGAGTGGTTGAGCATGGTTTTCTCGTTGCTTTGGTTGTGCAACCAACCTTGGAGGACCAGATCAAGGCTGCTGCAACAATCAAATGAAGGTGTGAATAAGATCAAGCAGAATATCAAGAACGGAACAACTAAGTGTTTCTCGGAAGATGACAATGGAGTCGTATGGATCGGATCACGTCTGGTTGTTTCGAAGGTTGTGGAATTGCGGGACTTAATCCTCCGCGAAGCCCATGACTCTCCTTTGTCCATTCATCCCGGGGCCACAAAGATGTATCAAGACCTCCGTTAGAGATTCTGGTGGACTCGAATGAAGTGAGAGATTGCAAAATTTGTTGCCGAGTGCGACGTATGTCGCCGAGTGAAGGCCGAACATCAGCGACCAGTGGGCATGTTGCAGCCTCTTCCCATTCCTGAGTGGAAGTGGGATTCCATCGGAATGGATTGCATGAACATAATGTAGAAGATGTCAGATATTGTAAAGATAGAATTTGCTGAGCTTGCCCTGAATGGCGACAATTAACTCACCTGGTCGATGGACGTAAAGATTAGCCTGAAGTCTCGATCTCTTAGAGCTGCCATCACCGAGCCAGAAGCTAGCGTCCCTGCCAACCAAGAAGCCGCTAGGTATGCGGCTTTGCACTTCCTGAGACACCAGCTGCATGAAGACCTGAAGTCTGAATATTTAATGGAGGAGGATCCACTGGCATTGTGGAATTAGCTAAAGGAACGCTAAAACCAGCAGAGATATGTCCTTCTCCCAGAAGCACAATGAGAATGGACTAACCTGCATTTTTAGGATTTCAAGACCGTGGCAGCATACAACTCTGCCATGCACAAACTTATCTCCAAATTGAGGTTCTGTAACCAGGCAGTTGCAGAAGCCGATATGATAGAGAAAACCTTATGCACCTTCCACTCCAATATGCGGATACTGCAGCAACAGTACCACAATGCGAAGTACTTGAAGTACTTTGAGCTGATGTACACTCTGTTGGAAGTAGAGAAACATGTAGAACTTCTGATGGAAAACTATCAAATACATCCTACTGGGACAATGGTCAAGCCTGAAGTACATGCAAATGCTCAGCAGGCTAGCAAAAGCCGGTACCACGAAAAAGGTCTTATGCTTGAAGCACATGCAAATGCTCAACGGGCTAGCAAAATCTAGGACCGCGGAAAAGGTCCAAAACGGAATAGGGGCAAATGGAAGAAGGCTGGGGTGCAAAGAGGCAGGGGTAAACCCCGTGGTAGAGGAGCAGGAAAAGGGAGGCCCCAGAAGCAAGAATTAGGCAACAAGACTGCTCATCCTCCCCAGACGTGCTTCAAATGCGGTTGCACCAGCCATTGGTCGCGCACTTGCCGCACCCCGCAGCATTTGGTCAACCTCTACATGCAGTCCAAAGGACGAGTTAAGAAGACTCAGGGGAACAAAGTTGAGGCTCATTTCACCGCACAATCCGCTCTAATTGGATCGTCTCCTAGCCAAGACGTCGAGAATAATGATTACATGATTATTGACGATGCGGCTTAGGGATAAGGCACCTCTATGGATCACAACAATCTTCTTGGGTTGGAGCTTCTGGACCCTCATAAGGACAGCCATGATCCTTTTGGAGACATGAAGTAGTCTCCTTAGATTATCTATTGTGTATCAGTATAGTTTCAGTTGCCGATGAACATTGGTTTATTCATGCTCATGTTGAGCACTTATCTTTCATTTTTTGCTTAGGCTGAACTCTTGGCATTGTTATTTTTCCAGATTAAATTGATTCATTATCTTTTTGGTGTATGCTTGTTCTACTTTATTTCGAACTATATTTCATGTTGAATAATTGTTTGATAATAAATCATATTTTAAAAATAGAATAACTCAGTACGATCCAATAGCGGAAGAGGAAATATGTCTTGTAGAAAGTTTCACCACTAATTTGTTTTTTAGGGAAACTAAATATTTCTAGACGTTAACTAAGAAAACTAGGAATATCATGACGATCGCCGGAAGCAATGCTCTCATAGTCGGCACTGGAAGGGCCGTCATAGTTCACTCTATGGGTACATGTATAACAGTCAAGGATGCTCTTCTGTATCCCGAATCTAAACGTACCCTCCTCAGTTCTAAAGACATTCGTCTGAACGGATTTCATGTAGAAACCGATAATGAGAATGATACAAAATACATACTCATGACTAAGTCTAATTGATGCCAAAAGCAAGTGGTCGAACCCCCCCCCCTTCTTTCTCATCAGGATTGTACTACACTTATATAAAACCTGAAGTTTATGTTGTGATGAAAACAATATTCTATGTTCCAGCATTGTATTTATGTTCCTGAAGAGCATCCTGCAGTTTTATGTTGTAAGAACATACTGCTTATCCTCATAAGAAAATATGTTGCGTAATTATAAACTTGAAGTTTAATGTTCCAAATTATTCAAAATAAGGTATGAGTAATTGGATCAAAATTTGGGCAAATAATAAAGTAGCTAGTCTAAAGAATAAGTCTGCCAACTCTCGGACCCCCGTATGGGACTTCGTAGTAGATTAATAACCAACCAGAAGTTGGGATATCCTACAGGATATTAGGATCATGCAGTTTTCTTGCCACTGCACTGATAAAAGTCTAGCTCACTGCATATAATTATCAAACCCCTTATCGAAATAAATGCGTGTTGGAGGAATCAAACATTTCCTACAAATTATCACCATTGTAGCATACACCTTTTGGGCCACCACTAGTTGTTAGAGATCATGTTGGATCTGAAATCCAATCAATCATGTGCCCATGATAGGGGAATTCTATGGTATGCTATTAATAAAGATCGAATATCGACATTAGGGGGAGAGAAATGCCCAAAAGTTCGAATGCTGTTGTATTTTTCCAGAAGGAAAAAATCTTTAGTACGACGATACACGCATTAGTTAAGCTAAACTTAAGGTTTAGTTTATACTCTTGTGCGCCAGAAGCAGGGAGCATGCTAGATACTTTCTAATTAAAGAGGAGTTACCATAGTGTTTACTTGCAGTAAATATGCCGCTAAGAGTGGAATACCCCGAGTTGAATAATATATCCACATCTGCAAATTTGACTTATTGGTCCATGATTTAAATTATGTGGGGACAATTGTGGGTCTAAGATCTAATGACACTAGTCAAAACAATTATTAATCATTCATTTAACTCTCTTGAAGAGAACTCACTTTGAAGGTGAAATACCTTATGAAGAGGTTCATCATAAAGATGAAAGCCCCAGCAACTTGATGCGTGCATATTACAATGATGGGATTGCGGAACGACCAATAATCTTTTATTTGGGAAATAACAAAGATCTGGTTAACACTGAGATACCCTTAGGTTTAAGGATACGGGAGAAAATTTATCGACAATCACTTTGCCTCTATAATTGCTAAAGTTTCTCTTATGAGAACTCGGATCCCGAACCAAAGTCCATGGTCGAGCGTTTGAAGCGTTCATATCAGGTCACATAATGAAAGCATACGAGGCTAAACCATAATTGCTAAATAAAAGTCTTGGAACCAAATAGTTCAGACTTGATGTGTCATTATGAATATAATGAAGTGGTTAAAGCTATGGTTCAAAGGTCCCCGTTGAGACCAAGCATTCTCTATTATGAATGATATAATGTTTCGTTGCATAATAATTCTGGAAAAAGTCATGAATAAATAAATAAAATATGCAGTCAATGGATTCTGAAAATCCTTGATGAGATCCTAGGAGGACTCAAAATCTCTAGTAAGAAGTGAAACAAAATTGCAATATGTATAAAGCTCATACATAATACTCTTACCTGTAGGAAGAGCATCTCCTTGAAGGAAAATTATCTTACCAGTCGATCTCTTAATCACACCAATGATCATATGATCCCTAGAAGTGGACAAGGACCCATCAAGACCTAAAAGAATGTAATGAGGAAACTAAAGACCAGAAGTGCGCCACATCAGCACTTATAAAGTGCATCTTCCACCAGAACTTAGTGGAGTGGTGGTTTCCTCTAGTACCATGAAGGTATGTCATACATTAGTGATATTGGCAATTAATCCCGTAAACGCCAGAACTAAGATTGATTATATTTTACTCTAAATTGGTACAACTATACTTTATAATTCTACAGAACAGACTATTTGTTGTAACTTTAACCACCCAGAGATAGTTACAAAATATTAAGACCTTGAAAGGTTTTGATAAATCGCATGCAGGAGGCATACAACTTTACAACTAGTATTACCATATATCCTCTGGAAGGATAATCTACTTGTATTACATAATCAAATAATGGCATTTGACGAGTTAAACATATTACTCCCGAATAGTGATTATCCTAAACCTCGAGATGAGTAATAGGATATTTGTATGTAAGACTCTGCATCGTGATAATCCAGTAGATTTGATCACATTATTCTTGGATATGTTCATTTTCGAAAAATGTATGAAAGGCATTGGAGCAACAAGACTTCAGCGGAAGTTTGTAGGATTAAGGATGACCGACTAGAGAGGGGGTAAATAGGAGGTTTACAAAATCTTGTTCTTTAATTAGCAATTTTAACAAGAGTTATCTAATTAAAGAAGTTCTACCACAATTCAAGATATATGATTGAAGCTTTAACCAAAACACCTCAAATTTATGTCAATACTAAATACCATTCTAGCTAAGCAGCTTTACACAAAAGAATTGCTAGAATAGTAAATGCAGAAGTAGTAAAGACGAAAGAGAAAACCGCAATGGAGACAAGCAATATTTTTCCCGTGGTATCGAAGACTTGCCGTTCTTCACTAGTCCATGTTGAGGAAACTTGAATGAATCAAGTTGGTTCCACACGAGCACTTCCCTCGATCACTATCGTTGCTCTTCCTCCTCTCTGGAGATGGTGAGCACGCAACCACTTCATAATTCCTTGTCGGATCACTTCACAATCTTCTTTGAAGAGATCACCGCGCAACCACTTCTCCAAGCTGTCTAGGTGCCGGCAAGCATCAATAGTAATAAACCACAGTTTTTGTTTGAAGAAAACAACTGCCAAGATGATCAACTAATGATGCAATGCACTCGAATGCTCTAAACTACCTCAAAATGAGAAATATGAGCAAATGGGTAGTAGAGAGTGCACTAGAGGCTCAAATGTATTCAATGAGGTCCAAGGTTGAGCTTGGTGCAGGAAAGGGGGTATTTATAGCCCCCAACCATAAAACTAGCAATTTGAATCAAATCCCTGAAAAATTCAGGATTTGCAGTAGTACCGCTGTACAAACCCGGTACTACCGCACCTACTGATCAACAGTCAATTGTTGTTCATTAAATACTTCTGAACTATCTGTTATAAAAAGGTGCGTTACTACCGCCCTCACAAGACCCGATACTACCGCAGCGCGGTAGTACATCTCGACTAGAACGGAACTACCGATTTCTAGACGATCAGAAAGACACAAAAACACGCTCTTTGGAAAAAATGTACCGGCATGCAAAGTTCGGTACTACCGCCTTGCGGTGGTACCACTTAAGAAGTGTGGTCATACTGATTTGCAAGGGAGAACAAAAACTCCCAAAAACATGCTTTCTAGAAAATACATACCGCCAACTCGAGTCTGGTCCTACTGCTCTGGGGTAGTACCGCTTATTAACTGCGGTCATACCGATTTAACTGAACATTTTTCCAGATGCAAAACTAAATGCAATGCATAACACTTGGTTGATCAAAATAGTACAAAATAAACTTTCAAGCTACTAGCCCTGATCCCTCTTCATAGTCCAGCATCTAGACTACAAATTTGGTCTTTTCTTCAAACACCGAGACCAGTAAAAACTACAAAATGATCCTTAGGCTATACATTACTTTTACCTTGAGCCAAGTTGATCTTTTACTATCTTTGCATTGCCATCTCCATGTCATGATTCAAATTATGGGACTAAACCTTTAAAACATCTTAGCACATATATTAGTCACATAACACATTGTTGACATTAATTACCAAAATTATTTTTAGGGGCCTAGATGCTTTCAATCTCCCCCTTTTTGATAATTGATGACAACCTAAACAATATGAATGAATTTAAAGGTTTTGAATATAGATCAAGTTGTATATTCTTGTTTTTACTATTGATTTGCAAATAATTCTTGAGATGAGTTAGAAAGAAATGGAGAATTAGTTGCTTTTCAAAGTCAATAAATAAATAAATAAAACTCCCCCTAAATATGTGTACAGGGATTCATGAAGTGATTTTCATGCACATGTGTAGATTTTTGGAAATTTTGACGGAGTTTCCTTTATTTATTGAATATGAGGAGCATGTAAACAATTATGTCAAAGATGCTTGAATACATAAACTTGATTAAACATAGATAATAAACATCATGTAGCATAGCATAGCATAGCATATCATAAGAGTTATGAAGCATCATAAGTTTAACTAAACTATTACAAGCATACATGCAACTAGTCCAAAACACTTCAAACATTAACAAAATCATTACATAAGCAAACAAGTCCTCATATAATATAATATAAGATATAATAAGATAGTAGTAGCAGTCTTGGATTATTCTTAGACTTCCTTCTTTTAGCTCCCCCTAAATCTCTCTCCCCCTTTGGCACCAAGTACCAAAAAGGATTACTCAAAAGGAGGGGCAAGGCTTGGTTTGTACTCTGTATGTGCCGAGTCACTTTCAATGAAGAAACCAAGCTTGTCTCGAATCAGTTTCATTATGTAGGGAGCATAGAAAATATTGTCCTCTGTATCACTCATTGAGAAAGAGATCTCTCTTAAGATAAAATCAACGATGTCAAACTTGGTACCTTTTAGAATGTGATAGATAATGTTCCAAACTTTAGGATAAATATCATCATTGTTACCACCTCTGGGAAAGAAAGTTGTCTTTAAAATCTTGTATATGATGTTTGGCATGGGTAGCAGTCCCGTGGCTTTTCCACGCACAAAAGGTTGAGAAACATCATATAGCACATCAATCTGAGTCAAATCCCAAGGTTATTCTAGATGTACTTTCATAGCCACTGAACCATTCCGAGGTGTAGGGATGCGCCAAGATTCATGACAATCTTCCTTTGATGCACTGAGTTTTAGAGATCCAGTCATCCATGTGATAGAATCATATTCAGGAGAGACATGTATTGTGGCATAGAACTGCTTGATAGTTCTAGCATCATAACCACTCTTCAGAGTCACAAGACCGTCCAGTTTCACTCTATAAAAGGTGTCGTGGAGTCCATTGAAGTAGGGGTTCTGATTCAAATGCTCCCAAGTTACATACTGATGATGAGAAAGTTCTTTTTGTCATAGATGTGATAAAATACATTCTCTTGGAACTTTGTGTGGAAGAAAGGATCGACTGCATTCTTCAGTAAGAGAAACTGATTTGCATGTCTCATTGTAGTATAAGTTTTACCTTTGATCTTCCTTGGATCGGCAACAAAGAAAGGTGTATTATTTGGCATATAATCTTCATCACTGGTATCGTTGTCAGTTGGTTCTTCTTCAAAATCATCTTCTGATAAATATTGAACTTTCTCCTTTCCTTTTGATGATGATGGACCAAAATTATGAGACATAGTTGCTTAGATAAGAAACAGCAATTGGGACAAGGATAGGATATGATTGAAGTAAATGAGCATGATAAAATCAAATTTTCTCTGCAAAAGCGGTAGTACCGCAGAAGGCATCCGATATTACCAGCAAGTAGTGGTACCGAGATCCTCGGGCGGTAGTACCATAGTTCCAAAACTGCCTAGGGCATTTGCTCGATTTTGCATCTAGCATGTATTTGGCATGAAATAAATCATGGAATGTACATCACATGTCGCCAAATACTAGATTTAATCGTTTTTGCCCAAAAGTAATTGATCTAATCAAGCATATTTCATTCAAACCCTAGAATGGAGATAGAAGCCTAAAAGATGAGAAAAGAAGTGATTCAATGGTAAATAACTTGAGGGATGGATGAGATATGATCCCAAGGACTGATTTCCAGTGCAAGATCCAAGAAAAATCCTCAAACCCGAACGATTGAGAGTGGAGTTTTGTGGAGAAGAGAAGAGAAGAGAGGAGAGGAGAAGAACTGGTGTGTTTTTTCTGGAATGAGGAGCGGTTGGACCGCACGGAGAAGGAGGCCAAAGGATAAGGCCTCGGTCGTAACCATTTTTGGAACCATCGGCCGAGATCTTAGTATCAAGACTTAAGGCATCAGACACGGACAATGATAGTAATCATGCAGAAACCGCAGATACTGCTTTTCTGGAATAACAGGAGCTAAAAAGGGATGCAAGTGATCCTTAATAAAACATTCAAATAAATAAATTTCAGGATCATTATGCATGAGATAAACAATAAAAAAGCTCAATTAATATAGTTTTTATTAAATTAGAGAATTATGAGAAATATTTTAAAAGCGATTGCATAAGAACTCCAAGAAATCCAAAAGAGAGCAAATATCAAGAGGCATGAGTTTCAAGCAACATTAGAATGATCTATGGCATTTAACTCATCCCTCAATTTGCAAAACCGGCTCTTATATAAAGGTTTGGTGAAGATATCGACTAATTGATCATCGGTCCTTATGTGGCCAATTTTTACGTCTCCTTTGCCCACATGATCTCTCAAGAAATGGTGGCGGATATCTATATACTTGGTTCTTGAGTATTGGATCGGGTTATTTGCCATCTTCACTGCACTATCATTATCACACAAAAGAGGTATATTGTCAAATTTAATTCCATAATCCATCAATGTTTGCCTCATCCATAGCAATTGAGCACAACAACTTTCCACGAAAACATATTCAGCTTCGGCGGTGGATAGGGCTACGGAATTTTGTTTCTTGGATGGCCATGAAACTAAGGATCTCCCTAAGAATTGACAACTACCCGATATGCTTTTTCTATCCACTTTGCAACCCGCGTAATCGGAATCCGAATTTCTAATTAAATCAAAATTTGCACCTTTGGGATACCATAAACTAATGCTAGATGAATGCTTTAATATCTTAGAATTCTTTTCACGGCCACTAAATGACACTCTTTTGGTGATGCTTGAAATCTTGCACACATGCAAACACTAAACATGATATCGGGTCTAGATGCGGTACGATAAAGCGAACTATCAATCATAGACCTATAAAGCTTTAAATCTACCAGTTTACCACTCTCATTAAGGTCAAGATGACCGTTGGTAGCCATGGGAGTCTTGATGGGCTTTGTGTCTTCCATGTCAAACCTTTTGATCAAATCCTTCATGTATTTTGTTTGGCTCATGAATGTCTCATCTTTGAGTTGCTTAATTTGAAGTCCAAGGAAATAACTAAGTTCTCTGATCATGAACATTTCAAATTCCCTAGACATCATATCACCAAAATTTTTGCAGAAGTTTTGGTTAGTAGACCCAAAAATAATATCATCAACATATATTTGACATACAAAGAATTCATCATCTAGAACTTTTGTAAACAAAGTTGTGTCAACTTTTCCGAATTTAAATCCTTTTGAGAGTAGAAAATCTTAAAGGCGTTCATACCAAACTCTAGGAGCTTGTTTGAGACCATAACGTGTCTTGGAGAGTTTTATACACATGATTTTGATTCTTAGTATCTTCAAAACGGGGTGGCTATTCAACAAACACAAGTTCAGATATTTTTCCATTTAGAAAAGCACTTTTAACATACATTTGAAATATTTTAATATCAAAGCATGATGCAAAAGCAAGTAACATGCGAATGGATTCAACTCTAGCTACGGGAGCAAAAGTTTCACCAAAATCCAATCCTTCGACTTATGAGAATTCTTGAGCGACCAATCTTGTTTTGTTTCTCACAACCATTCTACTTTCATCTTGCTTGTTTCTAAAAACCCATTTTGTACCAATTACGTTATGTTCCTTGGGTTTCTCTACCAATATCCGAACGATATTTTGGGTGAAGTTATTGAGTTCTTCATGCATTGCATTATCCCAATCCGGATCATCGAGTGCTTCATATACATGTTTTGGCTCAAGAGAAGAGACAAAAGAGTAATGTTCGCATAAAGAAGCAACACGAGATCGAGTTTGGATGCCCTTACGCATATCACCCAATACTTGATCTATTGGATGATCTTTGGCAATTGTGTTGTGGATTTTTTGAGGTAGGTTCGTTGGTTGTTCATCTTCCTTGTTGTCCTCTTCATTTATTTGAATTTGATTTGACGTGGAAGAGGTAGGAGGTTTGACTTGAGTGGAAGATCGTGACTCATTTAAGTCTTCCTTTGGCTTGATGTCTCCTATTTGCATATTCTTCGTTACTTGTCTCAATGCTTCGTTACCTACATCATCCAAATTTTCTTGCTATTCTTGAGAGCCATTAGTTTCGTCAAATTGTACATCACAGGTTTCTTAAACTAAACTAGAGTTTTTGTTAAAGACACGATAAGCTTTACTATTTGATGAATAGCCAAGTAGGAAACCAACATCACACCGACTTGCTAATTTTGAAAGACGAACACCTTTTCTTAAAATATAACATTTGCAACCAAAGACACAAAAATATGAGATGTTTAGTTTTCTTCCAACAAGAAGCTCATAGGAAGTCTTTTTCAAAAAACGATGCAAATGAAGATGATTTATGGCATGACAAGCAGTATTGATTGCTTTCGCCCAAAAGCTATAGGAAGTATTATATTCATCAAGCATTGTCCTGACCATTTCAATTAATGTTCGATTTTTCCTTTGTATAACTCTATTTTGCTCCGGAGTGTAGGTAGTGGAAAGTTCATGCTTTGTTCCAAGTTTATTACAAAAATCTTCAATTTTAGTGCTCTTGAACTCGGAGCCATTATCACTACGGATTTTATTAATTTTGAAATCAAATTCATTTTAAGCCCTTTTAGCAGAACTTTTGAAAATACGAGAGGTCTCGGCTTTGTCATGTAGGAAGAAGACCAATGTATATCTTAAATAAACATCTACAATGACTAAACAATAGCTATTACCCCTGAGCTCTAATGGCCTAGAAGTTGACATGAAACTTTTGGAAGGATGGGAATTTGCAACTTGCTTTTTGGCTTGACAAGTACTGCATAATCTATTTTTCTCTAACTTCACATCTGGGAGAACCCGAGATATTAAAACTAATCTAAATAGCGCTAATCGGTTTTTAGCAGTAAATTAAAACTTTCTAATCAAGAACAAAACATAAAGCTCAAATTTATCTTGAACACATCACTAAGAAATTTCATATAAAATAATACAATTAGAATTTAACAACGAATTTACAATATAAATTATTGATGCAATACTAAATCATCAATATAACTTCAGAGTCTTTACAAAAATCCTTTACAAGCGAAAATGAAATATTAATGCAACCTTGAAATTATTTACAACAATTTACTTCAAGCCGAAATAAAACAATAATGCAGTCCCTGAATCAATTACAAGAATTAATTTACAACGAACCAAGAAATAAATTACAGCTGAGAGTAAATTATAAAAATAATACAATAAAAATATTCATGCATGTCGCGGAGCCTTTCCTTGACCATATATCGCCAGCCATCGAACCCATCCTTCAGCCAATCTGAAAACTCGACCCACCGTTCCATCGCTCGCCATCGACCAATACACAAGTAGAGAACCAAACACGTTAGAATAGAATTAGAATAAAGAAGATTGACGTCAGATTCCACGAAATCCACAAAGGATATGAGACCAATCTAAGTTAGTCGGCACCTTGATTATCAAGATACTCAGACCAACCTAAGTCACTCGAAACCCTTCACTCCCGTAGGTTTCATCACCCGGCGTTTATTAAATCCCAACACCTACGTTTACGAGTTTAGTAGCCAAAACACCCTTAAGACCAAAAGAGCCATGAGCAAATAGTATAATGTGAGGGCACAATGGATAAGGGCAAGGGGCAAAAATGGGATCGCACATGGCCAAGGGAGAGAGAGCCAACCAAAGCTCCCTCCCCATAAAGCCCTTCTTTTCTCACCAAAGCCATTCAAAAGCCCTCATTTCCTTCCTCAGCCACAAGCACCCAGCACAAGGCAAGCAAGCACAAGCCAAGAGCCTTCTACCTCCACCAAAGGAGCAAACCACCACAACCAAGAATAACAAAGCAAAGCACCACTAGACAACAAGCCAAAGGCCAAGCATATCACCCCCACTGCCTCAACCAAGAACCAAGAACAACCACAACCAGGAGCTCCACTGCCATCCACAAGAACAAGCAAGCAAAACAAGCCCTCCCATTCCCAAGTTCCACTAGCAAGCACAAGTAAGGCCAGGCCACCACACCATTGTCAGCACCCCCAAACCAGCCCGAGAGAGAGAGAGAGTGAAGGTGGAGAGGAGCAAAGGAGAAGGGGAAGCCCAGGAAGCAAGAATGGCGCCGGCACCAGCTTCGAACCATCAACGACCATTGACACCAAGACAACAAGGCTACCAGGATTAGAAGGGCACAAGAGAGCTCCATCACCATCACTGTGGCCAGCATCACCAAGCACTGCCATCCCCAAAACCGACCAGGACTACCCAAGGTAGCCCACCATTCAACCCCTCACTATCAGTTTATCCAAAAAGAAACTACCAAATATGAACTAAATATTTCACAAGAACATTAACAGTAGCAATATCGTCCATCACAACTCCATCACAGAGAGAAATAGCACCGTCACAAACCCACCATTACTCCCCCGTTTCTATTTCTGCCCAAGGCAAACCAACCCACAGTAGCATCATCGCAATAGCCCTTAGTATACCTCACACGGAACCCACCCATATCAACATCCAATTGTTTCATCACAGAGCAATAGGGGGGAGGGATTAGAGGGAGGGATTAAGGGGAGTAGTTTTACCTCAGTGTAGCGGCAAAAAACTGACCACATCAGCTCACCCCACCCCCATTCCTCATGCATGAACAGGAAGCAACACACACCAGTAAGCAAATCAACACAAGTCAACAAAATGAATCGACAACAGCAAGCAGACCGAGCACATATATTGATAACCAAATCAAAGATAGCAAGCAAAAAAAAGGGGAAACATTGGGAGGAAGGGAGTCTCGGGCGGCTTTTGGCCGGGCCGACCATGGGAGAACCGGACCGGGGGCGATGCCGGGCGATACGGGCCATGAGTGGTGACGCACGGAGGGGCATGTGCATGGGCCAAGTGGCCGGAGCAAGCTGGAGCTCAGGAAGGCAGCCCAAAGCGCGTGGGGCCGAGCAGGGAGCAGAGCGCGCGGTCGGAGGCCAAGTGCATGAGGTCGGGCCACATCGGACCAAGCCGAAGGTAGGAGAGGAGAGCACGGGGGTGAGCGCGCAAGCCAAGGGGTGTGGGTGGTGGCACAGGGAGGAGTCGATTGGCGGCGTCGGGGCACGGGGGAGCCGGAGTGGCGGTAGGGCCCGTGGCGGCGGCAGGAGGGAGGAGACACCGGAGGAGCACCATGGGAGCCAGAGGAGGAGCGCCATGGAGCCAGGGAGGCACTGGCGCGAGCCGAGGGGAGAGAAGAGGAGGTCACGCGGGAGAGGCGGGCCCAGCGGCAGTGGTGCATGGAGCCGGTGGAGATGGCGCCGAGAAGAGCTCCGGTCGGAGCAAGCAGCCACCAAGAGAAGAAGCATTGGGGGAGGCATGAGGAAGAAGATGAGTACCATGGAGCATTCGGCTGGAGGAGAGGAAGCAAGGAAGGGGAAAAGCAAACGGGAAAAAGAATGGGTGACCAAGGATATGTCGGCCAAATAGTAGGGGAGAGAGATAGTAAAGGCATTAGGCGTAAAAGTAAGATTAGAGATTAAGAAAGAGGAGAAGAAAATGAAAAAAATATATATTAAAAAGGTAAATTCGAGTGAAGATTAGTAGTAATAATTGTAGATGAGCATTCTGAATAGTAAGTATCGGCGCTAGGTATTTGTTAGCCCGAATAAATCTTATGAACCACGTATGAACAAATAGTAATAGATCGTCTAGTCGAAAATAAAAGCGAGCGAAACGCGTAGAATTTATCTGAGTCTGTATAAGCAAGTTTACCGCTGCATTAAATTAAACAAATAGTCTGATTTGTCCCAAGTGTTAAGACAACCAATCCATGCCAAGTATCACGTCCAAACTTGCTGAATTGAGGAGAATAAGATTTGACAGAAACCCCACTCCTTCAATTTCAATAGATATGTCCCAGCATTCGAGTTCAGCTCTCATTTCCGACCTCGGGGAGTGAATAATCAGAGGGGCATGTATAGGAGAAATATGAATATCACCACCAGCAAAGGATTGCGATATAAAAGAATGCGAAGCTCCAGAATCGAATAAAACTGTAGCAGGGCGAGAGTTGACAAGAAGTGTACCCAACAGACGTCAGGTGCCTCTTGTGCTTCTTTGGCTGAGATATGGTTGACTCAACGACATGTAACCTTCTGAACTGGCTGGGCCACCTTTTTAGTTGGGGGATGACCACGTCCTTTCCCTTGCACTTGCCCCTGATTAGGGCAAGTGGCTGCTTCATTCTTCACAGGACAACTGTTGGCGTAGTGTCCCTTATTGTGGTAATAGAAGAAAACGACCTCAATAGCTAGATTGCGGAGGCCTCCTTGTAGTCCCGCGGGTGGACGTGGTTGAAACACGGCCTACGGAGGGTGAGGTGCAAACGTCGGCGGCCTCGGTGGTGGTGGAGCTTGGGGATGGGGCATTGGGGCTTACCCGAAATGAGCACGGGGGTTGTTGCCACCTGCTGATGTCTGTGCCTCCCACTTACGCTTGCAGGATTCACCAAGTGCTTTCCTCTTGTACTCAGCGACGATGGCTTTGTCAACCAATGTTTGGAAGTTGGGGAAGTCCATGATAGACACTTTATCCTGCAGCTCCTCGGACAAGCCATCCATGAACTTTTCCTGCTTGGTGGCGTCGATGGGCACATCTTCTGGAGCATACCGAGCCAAGTGGTTGAAATCATGTAAATACTCCGTTACTAATTTACACCCTTGCTTGAGCACCATAAACTCCTTCTTCTTCAGCTTCATTAAGCCGGCGGAGACGTGAGCCCGTCAGAAGGCAGTACGGAACTCCTCCCGGGTGACAACTTGGCCCGCGGGCTGCATAGCAAGGAAATTCTCCCACCAAGAAAACGCTGCCCATCCAGTTGATGAGAGGCGAAGAGCGCCTTCTCATGATCCCGGCATTGAGCGATGTTGAGCTTCCATTCGACCAAACATAGCCAGTCGTCTGCATCAAGTGGGTCTTCAGACCGTGAGAAAGTCGGTGGCTGAGTGCGAAGGAACTCTAAGAGTCCCCCCCCCCGGCGGCTGATGCCCACCTCCTCCTGATCCAGAGGAGCCTGAGAGGGCGGAAGTGTTCCGAGCAATAGCCTCGAGGATTCACGTCTGATCCATCCGGTTCCGCTCGATCTAAGCAAGAACCTCAGTCATGGTGGGTGGAGGTGGAAGTTCCTCGTCATGGCCAGCTTGCTGACCTTACCCATTGCGAGTTCATCCAGCCATCCTATTCCAGTAAATAGGGTTAGCAACGTCACCCAACAGTAGATATGAAAAGCAGCAGTTGAAGGAACATCCTGCTAAAGAAGAATGTGATTGTCAGTGTTTTAGAACCGAACTTACGTAAAGATTGTTTGATTTGGGGGGTCTCCAAGACTCAAATCACGCAGAGAGAGGCGACACGGGGATTTTTATATAGGTTCGGGCCTTCTCTGGGGAGAATAACAACCCTACTCCTGTGTGTATGTATTGAATATGCTGGATTACAAGATCAAGAGGAAGACTAGAATGAGGCGTCTTGTGCTCCTGATTCCTCTCTCTTTCTCCTTTTGATGATTCTACCTTTTATACAGTACTCAGAGCGTGCTGCTGTTCCTCCAGTGGGTGCTTTAATGCTTCAGATAATAGAGCTGTTACTGGAGATTATTGTGGGAGTAGTAACGTTCCCACGTCGCTAGACAGTTATCACCATGACAGGGAGTTAAATCGTGCCATTATTCCAGAGAATAACAGCGTAGTTTACTGCCCATATCTTTAGATATGGTACGGAAGATTCTCTGGTCGACTAGGCCCACACATCTGTAAGCCCCATCGACTAGAGACTGGTCGTAGAAGAGCTTACGACCATAGACTGATCGTAGGAGAGCTTACGATCAGGGCATAGTCGTAGAAAGGCTTACGACTATGGGGTAGTCGTAGAAAGACTTATGACTGTGGGGTGGTCGTAGAAGAACTTACAACCTTTAGCTTCTCCCTTATGAATATTAAAAGGTATACTCAAGAACCATATGACGTCATTATTATCCATAATATGAATTACAGATATATAATTAAATGAGGATTGTTATATCCTCGTTAGTGATAATACCCTACCATATGCTCATACAATTATTTAACAAGAACTCAAACTCCAAACAAAAGTATAAAGACATAAAAGCCAGCACAAAAACCATTTTTTTATCGCAATAGCATAGTAAGCTAGGGGTACCTTAACACTAGACTTCTATACTAGCACCTTCATTGAATCCCCTAATCTAAAATGAAACGTATACTCTAGCTTTTGAAAAGAGACGAGGGGGGAAACATCTTTTGACAAATCAAATCAAAACCGGATAAGATTAAGAAACTAAGATAGGTAAGGAGTAAAATCTGAGCACTTACTTAAGTTTTCATCAAAGATATGATATTTTGAAACTAAGTTTTTCAAATATTCTAATGACGACCAAGCTAAGGGTTTCTACGGTCAATATGCCTCTGATACCAACTTTTGTGAGAGTCGTCGGACGATTTAATTTGTAATGCTTAACTTTTCCAGTGGTTCCAGCATCACAAATCAAATTTTCCTGCTCTTGGTGGTATATGTACTTCCCAGAACAGCAGTACACATATACCTTACAAAAATTAAGCATCAACTCCATACACATGTCATTACATTACCGAAGTTTTCGTAATTTACAACATATCCGAAATACACTAAGATTTCATACAAAAGTTAAGTTTGCAGTGGAACACCTGCCATAAGATGGATGAAAACCAAAAGCCCAACCAGCTGCCCTTAACCACAAGGCAACCAACCGGAAACGCCGAGCTAGTCATCAAGAGTGAAGTCAGCCTCACAAACGTCAACCCCTTGGGGGTCAACCTCCTCTACAGCAAATAGACAAAGGAGTTGAGTACAAAAATTATACTCGCAAGACTTATGATTAACAAACCTATACATAGCTACATGCAGGCTTGAATCAATAGAGATGGCTATAGAGTTCATTTTCAGCGTAAAGCCACATTTTATTTGCAACAGTGTAATAGATTGATAGCAATTTGTTAAAACAGTTTTTAATTGTTCAAATATCAGTGAGACAGCAATTATAAACATAATTAACATCCTAGAGGTGACTTCCCATAGCCACCCCAACAATAGCACGAATTACCCATTCGTACCGCCCATTCTCAAGTTTTATCAAAATATTATATTTTAACTCTTGAAAGATCTCCCCAAGCGTGTCCATAACCAACGACATGGCTATTCGAATAGATTAAACCCTGCAGGGGTGTACAACTTTACCCACATGTAAGACCGTCTTTTTGCCAAGTTATAGAGCACACTTCCTTAGGTATGACGGCAAGGCTAAATCCTACGAAACATTTTCCAATGTTATGTATTAACTACGAACCGCCTGTATGGATAGACACCCATACATTGTGTTGGAGTCATTGTAAAACCTCAGTCAACTACTCCTCGGGGTAAAGACTTGGACAACTACAATGCCCCCCGGTGTGGAGAACCTAGCCAGGATCCCAATCCCGCACACCCAACAACAACAACACATTTCCTCTTTTTAACACCACACACAACCCCCAACCCGCGACTCGGAGCTAATACACGCTAAAGTACCAAGTCAAGAGAGATTCCCAATATCCTCATGTGGATGCACGCAATAACGCTTGGTTTAGTGAGACAAGATGTTCGGTCCTTGTTGACTTAGACACCAACCACACGCCCGATAATCACACCTGCCAACCATGTGCCCAAGTCTAATTCTTTTTTTATTTTCAGTTTTAGTTTTTTCAAATATAATACATATATGAGTACCCTGACTCAAGTATTTAAAGTGATGTTGCAATGACCATCACCGAGGCGATGATCCCCAGACTACCATTCTAAGCATGGCTAAGCGACAACAACTCGTAAACTAAATATAAAGTGACTAGAACCCATCCATCGAGCTCTAAATCACAATGGATATAAACCTAGACTCAGTGGTAAAGGATGAATATTTACCTACGGTTCACATAACTATTCAGGTTAACTATCGTAAACTGTGAAATTACTCATTAACATAGCATGCATACATACAGTTTGAAATCAAAATATTAGCATGAGAATATAATAGGATCAACGTGCATCAAAGGAGGAACTGCTTGCCTTGTTGATGACAATCTTCTAGCTGCTGAGGATCACTCTCACGTGCACCTGATTCGTCAAAATCTATCGATCGAGCAACAAGAACGAATAAAAATGAATAGCACCAAAAATAATCAAAATTCAATTTCATCTAACATGCATACACAGCAGGTAGAACAGAGTTTTTAAAGAATTTTAGGTGAAAATTTCAATCCAAAGTGAATTTATATGGATTTTCTAAGTGTCTAACAAGGTAAAGGCATGATTACACAAATAAATTAATTACCACCATTTTGTGAAATAGAAACATACATCAAATTTATACCGAGTTAAAGTACAGGAAACGAATAAGGATTAACAAAATTAATTTCACTCTATTTGGAGTTGGGATGAAATACTTATGAATTTTTGAAGTTTAAATCATTTTCTAAGGTAAAAACAATTCCTTTTAACTATCCAATATTTTCTTGAATAGAAGCATACTTGAAACCTATTCCATTTAAAATTACACTAAAAATGAAAACCAACAAAATTGGTTTCATCTGATTTGAATTAGTTATGAATTTTCTAATTTGTTTGAATTTTCAGTGTAAAACTAATTCATTTTGGAATTTATAAATGGACTAATTACTTTTTACACCGGCGCTCAGCTAGCCATAGTGAATGACCGGTGGGAATGAGGTTGGGGGCGTTGATTGGGTCGAATTTGACCTAGCCTCAACTAAGATGACGTCGAAAACGTATTCGAAGAATATGTTTTCGATTTACAAAAATGTAAACTAAAACTAAGTATATCAGGAATACACTTTGATTAAGAGAAAGCGTATTTCACCAATTTGCACAATCACTTAACTAGCCGCGAGGGCCCACATGTCAAAGACGCCGAGTTTTAATCGGTTTCAAATTGGGTTTCTAATCATGTTTAACTCGGCAGGGTCCACATGTCGTACAATCACTAATAAAACGATTAGCACTAATGATATGACCTTTTACCCTAAAATGCCGGCGGCTCACCGGAGCTCTTCCGAGCGCGAGTGTGGCGGTGAGGTAACAGATCTGGCGAGCAGATGGGTCTCCAGGCATGGGGATGGCTTCACTAGGTGCGCCCGGACCTCACGAAGCTGGTGACGGCGAAGCGGATCCCTGAGGATGCTGGCGACGACCGGAGACGGTGACAAAGACACGGCTCATGCGGAGAAGACATTGTGGTGGTCGAGGAGCCTCAATAAGGTGTGCGTTGAGGTCACCTCGTCTTCAGGAGCACGACGCCCATGATAACGTCGTCGTTGGAGGTCGGAGGTGACCGGAATCGAGGCGGCGGCGTTTGACGAATTGTTTTATAAATAATATAGTTTTTATTTTGAAATACAATAATAATACTACTTTTTATTTTACAAAAATAATCATCTATCGCTCAACCGTTGGGCGACTAGCCCAAGTCGCTCAACGGTTGAGCGACTTGGACATTTGTCGCCTAACGGTGTACATGCATGCCTTGCTAGGTGAAATACACATGCACACTAGGACCCGGTAGTTAGCGACAAGTGTCCAAGTCGCTCAACTGTTGACTACTTGGGCTAAGTTGCTCAACCGTTAAGCTACTTGGACACTTGTCGCTCAACCGTTGATCGACTTGGACTAGTCGCCCAACGATTGGGCGGCAGATGATTATTCCTGTAAAATAAAAAAGTAGTATTATTATTGTATTTCGAAATAAAATCTAGATTATTTTGAAGAAAAATTCTGCATTTGACCATAGCCGGAGAAGACGGACTCTTCTTCCCTCGATGATGCACCAAAGACAAATCAAACTCGCTGAGAGACTCAGTGGAATATTGCGATCATTATGGACAAAACGACGAGGACAAAAATTCACCAGATCTCTTGCTAGCTCACGGGGCGGTGGCCACCCGACGTGAAGACGACGAAGATGGTCCGGATGACTCCGTGTACGCCTAGAGCTGGGATCAACTAAAATGGAGGCGGCGCGGTGAGTGGTACTCAGCGGCGGGGTCGTGGGTGCGAGGGCAACACTGAGGCGGCGGCACTCTTAACGACTTGATCTCTGGCCGAAAGAGAGAACTGAGCGGAGAAAGCGAGAAGGTACGAGAGAGGGCGTATGGATTGGCTCATAAGATAGATGAAGTCCCAGTGATGCTTTGAGAGCGTTCCTGGGAGCATGAGGTGGCAGCCGAGGGCTTCGTGGCGCCCAATGCGTGAGCGCCAGCGCTGTGCAGCTTCGGCGGCGAGGAAGAAGACAGGGTTGATAGGCGGGTCCCACTCGTTAGTAGCGACGGCGAAATGGCGCGGTGGAGTGGTGCAAGTCAGGCTCGGGTTTGGTCAAGCGACGTGGTCCAACCAAGTCAAATCGGTTAGGTCCGGTCGGTTTCAAAGCGGCCCGTGTTTAGGGTTTTGATTTGGTTTTTGATTTGACCGAAATACAACTGGTTTGACTTGGTGGTTTAAAATAGCAATAAAATTATAAAAATCCTAAAAAAAAAATTCTGAGTGTTCTCAAGTTCAACTATGACTTAGGAAAATTTATTTTAGGCACTGTTCATACACCAATTGTCTGAAATAAATTCCTTTCCAAATCTGTTTTAGTAACTTGGTTAGGATTTTATTGAGATAAAATTAACTCCTAAAAATTTGTGAAAAATTATATTAATCCAGGATAAATATTCTAGTATTTTAAAAAGTTATTTCCAAAAACTTTTACACACAAAATTTTCTGGAATCCAATAAAAACTTGAATTTAAGTTAAAAGTTTGAAATTTTAGAGCAAACTTTAGCAACCAAGTGCAAACTCATGAATTTCATCAAAAGTTTTCTTGAAAACTCAAACTTTTATACATTTGGAACACAAACCAAAGTTTAGGATGTTACATACTCAAACTTGTTATTATTCTCCTTTGTTAGATCCTAGTCCGGCTGGAAACTATCCTGAGTAAGACGAATGACACGCAGGTACCGATACGATCGCAGGAGGTGAGGGCACTGACTACGAGGACCAAGACGAGATGGGCGCCATATTTGACATGTGGGATGAGTAGAAGACCGGTGGAGCAAGAAAGACAAGCGAGCGGACTTAGTCCCATTTATCAGTTGTACATTACTACTTGTATTGCAGACCATAGCCTTGCGTGGCTAAATACTGGAATAAAGTACATTTTCTATCTTATTGTTCTGTTGTGTAGACATTGGTAAGGCTTACTATTCGTCAGAACGGTGTCCTACCGGGCAGACAAATGGTAATCCATATGCCTAAGTGTGATTACCCTTTGGGGTGACGCAGGGCTCCACAGTTGGTATCAGAGTAATTGGTTAGGGCCACGCTAATAAAATAGAAATGGTAGCAAGAACTTAAATATGTCTTTCTCGCTTGCTATATGGCACTAAGTACGATATTAATTCTTGTCTTCATCTCAATTTTTATTTCAGTCCCGTTTCAAAAGTATTATGTTAAAAAGCTCATCTTCCTTAAAGTGACAACCATGCTAACATAGAACCATTCCTTTTGTTAGTCCTTCGCCCGAGAGAGTGTGGGGGAAATGCGTGATTTATCATAGGACTCGTGTTATTATCCTCTACTAGTAGACATGTCAAACTTGCAACCCAACTTAGGATAGGTTATTCAAAAATCTAGGCGATGGGTGTACTGTCATAAGATTTAGACTTTAGTGCCTGGACTAGAGGCATGGAGTAGAATTCTTGTATGAACTCGCTTTTCCACCTCTGGAGAAGTATGGACCGTACCCATAGTAACCTCTTACCTTTTCATCTGTATAACCCTAAAGACATGTCAGCAATTCAAAGTAATGCAAGTATACTTAAAGAAATCAAATAAAAGCTGGCGACGAAAAAGAATGTGACTTATCCCATTTCTGCATGTTAGATTTCCCGAATGAGTGGTTCATAGCACTCCGAGAGTGTAGCTCTGGCGTACCCAAGAACGAAGTCCTGGGCGTACTCAGGAATGAGCCCTGAGCGTTTCCCGAACACGTGATTTGGGTGGTCTTGTGAACGGGATCTCGAGCGTACCTGGGCACATGGATCTAAGGTAGTGTAGGTTTGCACTCAGAGGCAAGCTCTGAGCGGTCCCAAACACGTGATTTGGGCGGTCTCGAGAATGGGATCTCGAGCGTGACTGAGCATGAAAGACTTAGCTAGTATAGGATTTGCATCTTTTGCATCTCTATGTTTCTTGATGTTATTTGCTTAACTGTGTATGGCATAACACAACTCACCCGAGAGATAACTCCTGCCATTTAAACCTGATATTATCTTCCCTACAACAAATTATTGCTGAAGAAGCAAGGAATACATATAACCAACAATAGGCTCCTCAAAATAAAATGCTTCAAGTACAACAACTAATGCAACCGATTTCTTAACACCTCCCCCCACAGAATGGAAGGTCAAGGACACGTCGATCGAGATTTCAGATTAAGATTGGGACTACCGCCGCAGGACACACCAACGGGAAAACCACCAGTAGACCTCAATGAGATAGCACCAAGCCAACCCAGAACCACCCCAATACCTGAAACCAGACACCAGCCAACTGCAAGAGCAACAGACCCGCTAGGAGTAATGGCGGATGTTCTCAAGTTCCTAGAAAATTCTAGAAGAGAAGCCCAAGAAAACCAAAACCGCTTCATGGAGGCGTTGTTAAGCTGAGTAGCACCTACCACCTCTCAGCCAACACGCGGGGTGAATTTGGGGGATTTTCTCCAAACTCGCCCTTCCACTTTTACCAAAGCAGTCGATCCACTGGATGCGAGTGACTGGCTAGTGGAGATAGAAAAGAAACTGGACACCGTAGGGTGCTCGGATATAAAAAAAGTGCGGTATGCGTCACATCAACTGATCGGACCAACTGCTACCTGGTGGCTAAATTATAACTGCCACCGTGTCAGCGAACAACCTATTACTTGGGCTGAGTTTTAGTTACATTTCACAGAAAGCCATGTACCCACCGGGAGAATGGAGCTGAAGAAGTGTGAGTTTAGAGCCTTAACGCAAGGAGAGAGAAAAAAATGGTAGAATATCTTAGCCAGTTTAATGAACTCCCCCGATATGCTCCAGTTAACATAGACACAGAAGAAAAGAAGATAGAAAGGTTCCTAGATGGAATGCACCCTTATCTTAAGATGCTTCTATCCATCCACAAAATTGCCGAATTTCAGGATTTGGTAAATAGAGCCATCATCTTAGAGAACGAACATTCCAACTTAACTGAAGAATGAAGAAAGAAAGCCAAAACCGACCACCATCCATCACCTGCTCATAGACCTCGTCCATATATGGCACAACAACCACCGCCAAGATATGGACCACCTCAACCGCGACCCTTCAACCCACCTTTTCAGATACCAATAGCCCAGCAGCAGCCAGTGGCCTTAGCATTGAGATGTGCAAAGTGTAGAGGAAGCCACTTAATGAAAGATTGCCTAAAAGGCACAAATGCATTTCCATTGCAGGTAGCCTGGTTCTCGAATGTAGTGAACATTTTTCTATCATCGGTCATGTGTTGGGTATAACCGCTATCAAGTACCTAATATTTTTCACCGGTCCTGTAGTTCACCTACAAAACA
This sequence comes from Phyllostachys edulis, assembly GCA_036346405.1. Taxonomy (NCBI): domain Eukaryota; kingdom Viridiplantae; phylum Streptophyta; class Magnoliopsida; order Poales; family Poaceae; genus Phyllostachys; species Phyllostachys edulis. Next base: position 122,377,467 of record CM070546.1, read on the forward strand.
AGAATTAAGTTCTTTTAGGTACCTAAACTTGTTTGGGTCCTTGGATGTTAGTAATCAAGGTTTTGGGCACTGAAATAGCAGTCTTTTTTTGCGCCTAAAATTAGGGTGCTAATAAACTTTGCTACAACTTTACCATCTTTAGATTTTCTAAACATGTAACGTGAATCATCAATGCCATAGGATTTAGTTTTAGTAATTGAGCATGCATTTTGTAAATGTCCTACATTAAGACATTTATTGCAATATTTTCTATTTTTTTGCAAACATTGTGGGTTTGTAAATTTGCTTCTTACCTTTCTTGAGAATAAACCCAAGTTCTTCTTTATTGAATGAACACATTTGCTCACTCAATAACTTGTCAAGAGTAGCTTTACCCTTAAAGCATCTTTCTAGGCTTTTGCTTAGCTTGGTGACTTACTCTTTTAATTCATTATTTTCAGTAATGAGCAAGGGATCACACGATTTAGCCATACTAGAATTTGAATCAATTTTAGAACAACATGACATGGCTAATAAATCATCACACGAAGTAGAAGTATTACTCATAGAAATGATATTTGAAGTGACTTCTACTTTAGGCATCTCATTCATAATATCACAAGTAATTCCAACATTTGAATAAGATTTTTCAATATCCTTTAGAAGGATTGAGTCATGAGCTTCCTTTAGCTCCTCATAAGAGTCTTTTAGAGAGAGATACTCTTTCCTCAAGACCTTAAATTTTGACTTCTCCTTTCTAAGATATTCATTCAATTCTTTGAGTATATCCATTAATTCATCATATGAAGGTTCATTATCATTAATGTATTTTACCCTGTCTCCTTTTGCCATGAGGCAAGTTAGAGTGAAGAAGAGTGGCGGTGTTTCCTTGATAGCGATGCCGACAAGTCATCTCTTCTTTGAAGACCCACCATCATCGGAGTCGTAATCCGAATACTAAGTTTCAAGAAATCGCCACTAGGCGCCGCCTAGGCGGTCGGCGGAGCCCTGCCGCCGCGACTTCACAGAAGTCGGTGGGTTAGGTAGGCGGACCGCCTAGGACCGCCTAGGCAGTCAAAGCCGGCCCAAGGTGGTGCTCGGCGGTGCTAGGCGAGGCGGGTTCTAGCCATCCCGCGGTAGTTCATCGACCTCGCCGCCTACGAATTGGCCTCGGCGAGGAGGGAGAGGAAGGGGGAAGGAGAGGGGGCAGAGGATCTGGCACCTTAATTGCCGCCGTCGTCATCGCCGCTAGGACGTAGACTCGTAGTTATTGTTGCTGCCACTCCCGACCTCACCTGTCTTCATCGCCGGACCTCGCCTCTCTTCTCCGTCGGTCGCCTTCGCCTCGCTTGCGCCACCTCACGCCCACAGAGGGAGAGCAAGAGGGAGAGGGTCGACCGAGGTCCGAAGAGGGAGAGGGGCAGTCGGATCTGTAGAGGGGGAAGGGGAGCGAGAGGGGCGTACGGGCGGCCGAGAGAGAGAGAGAGAGGTTGCGTTGTGAGAGACAGAGTCATAAGGGGGGAGAGAGAGAGAGAGAGCGACTCGACGACTCGTAGAGGGTAAGAGCATAGCAGCTCAGGTTGGGACGGCCGGTTGGCTGAGATGGGCCGATGTATTGATTTTAAGCCCATTAAGAATAGTATCATTTGTGAATTTTGTTTTGCTCTACAGTCTCTGCACTACGCTATACTGTAGCTAGTCAACCGCCTAGGCGCTAAGCGCTGGGCTACCGCCCGACTAGCGTTTAGCGTCTTCTTGAACCTTGCCGAATACTCCTCATCGGAGTTTCATTCTCCAACACATGCTTAAGTTTTGCCATCCTTTTGAAGCTTCTTGAAAAGCTTCTTCTTGCCGTTGAATTCTTTCTTCAATGATGACTTGACCTTGTCATCCTTGTTGTTTGTGTAATGAGAAGCAATGTGCCCCTTCTCATAGCAGCGAATATTATTATAACGCTTGTTGTCATTGGAGAAATACCCCTTTTTGCCCTTGTCAAAATTAGCGCTTCGTTATGAGCGTCTTCTCATGAATTTCTTTATTCTCCTCACAAGGAGAGCGAATTCTTCTTTGGAGTCTTCTTCTTCATCCTCTGCTTCATCACTTGATTCCGCTTTCGCTTTGAAAGCGATAATCTTTTTCTTGGAGGAAGATGGCTCCAAGAGCTGCTCCTTGTCTTTCTTGTATAACTCATTTATGATGAGATTGCCTAAGCGACCGGTTGGCGTCATTCTTGACAATTCAGGAGAGTTGAGAAATAGCGTCACCAAAGTCTCATATTTGTCCGGTAGAACCCTAAGCATTTTGTGCACAATATTAACATCAGTTAGATTAGTGCCTAGGCCTTGAGCTTATTTACAATGTTGTTAAGACGAGAATACATCTCTATGATGTTTTCATGAGATAACATTGTAAATATTTCATATTTAACCCAAAGCCTATGCAACTTGGCCTCTTTGACCGTGGATGTGCCCTCATGAATTTCCGTGAGCGTGGACCATATCTCATGAGCAGTTTCAAGGTTGCTCACTCGATTGAACTCATCCGCATTCAAAGCTCCAAAAAGAGCGTTTATAGCTTGAGCATTGAGATGAGGGTTTCATTCCTTAAGATCCGTGAGATATGTAGGATCAAGTGCTATAACGAAACCCTCACTAATAATTCTCTATATGCTTGGGCTCATTGTCTTTAAATAAATGGGCATTCTTATTTCCCAATAAACATAATTGTATCCATCAAAAAGAGGTGCTTTGCCTATTGACATACCTTTAATAGCCATCCTTTTTCTCCTAGATGGTTAAGTCTAAATAATAGAGAGACCAAGCTCTCATACTACTTATAGGATCAAGGATGACCGACTAGAGGGGGGTGAATAGGAGGTTTATAAAATCTTGTTCTTTAATTAGCAATTTTAACAAGAGTTATCTAATTAAAGAAGTTCTAGCACAAATCAAGATATATGATTGAAGCTTTAACCAAAACACCTCAAATTTATGTCAATACTAAATACAATTCTAGCTAAACAGCTTTACACAAAAGAATTGCTAGAAGGGTAAATGCGGAAGTAGTAAAGACAAAAGAGAAAACCGCAATGGAGACAAGCAATATTTTTCCTAAGGTATCGAAGACTTGCTGGTCTTGACTAGTCCATATTCAGGAGACTTGAATGAATCAAGTTGGCTTCACACGAGCACTTCCCTCTATCAGTATCATTGCTCTTCCTCCTCTCCGGAGATGGTAAGCACGCAACTGCTTCACAATTCCTTGCCAGGTCAGTTCTCAATATTCTTTGAAGAGATCACCGTGCAACCACTTCTCTAAGCCGTCTAGGTGCTGACAAGCACCAACAGTAATAAACTACAGCTTTTGCTTGAAGAAAAAAAGTGCCAAGATGATCAACTAATGATGCAATGCACTTGAATACTTTCAACTACCTCAAAATGAGAAATATGAGCAAATGGGTAGTAGAGAGTGCACTAGAGGCTTAAATGTATTCAGGTTCTGAGCTTGGTGCAGGTGAGGGGGTATTTATAGCCCCCAACCACAAAAATAGTCGTTTGAATCAAATCCCTGGAAAATTCAGGATTTGTGGTAGTACCGCTGTACAAACCCGGTACTACCGCACCTACTGATCAACAGTCGATTGCTATTCATTAAATGCTTCTGAATTAGCCATCATAAAAAGGTGCGGTACCACCGCCCTCACAAGACCCGGTACTACCGCGCTGCGGTAGTACCTCTCGGCTAGAACAGAACTACCGATTTCTAGAGGATCAGAAAGACACAAAAACATGCTCTCTGGAAAAAACATACCGCCATGCAAAGTTTGGTACTACGGCCTTGTGATAGTACTACTTAAGAAGTGCAGTCATACCGATTTCCAAGGGAGAACAAAAATTCCCAAAAACATGCTTTCTGGAAAATACATACCACCAACTAGAGTCCGGTCCTACCACTCTACGGTAGTACCGCTCATCAACTGCGGCCATACCGATTTAACTGAACATTTTTCAAGATGCAAAACTAAATGCAATGCATAACACTTGGTTGATCAAAATAGCACAAGATAAACTTTTAAGCTACTAGCCATGATCCCTCTTCATAGTATGACATCTAGCCTACAAATCCGATATTTTCTTCAAACACTGAGACCAGTAAAAACTATAAAAAGATCCTTAGGCTATACATTACCTTTGCCTTGAGCCAGGTTGATCTTTTACCATCTTTGCATTGCCATCTCCATGTCATGATTCAAATTTTGGGACTAAACCTTTAAAACATCTTAGCACACATATTAGTCCCATAACACATTGTTGACATTAATTACCAAAATCATTTTTAGGGGCCTAGATGCTTTCAAAGTTGTCTTCAAGGGGAGCATATGCTAAACACTGGTCATCATACTTGAGATTTTGAAATATTAGTCAAGCCTAGAATGTGTTGATACGATGATTACTGATTAAATTTACCTTGAAGGTTTTACCACTTAACAATTTAAATCCAGTTGGTTGACAATGCAAAGATCATGAAGGCCATGTATAATCCCGATGATCATTAATGAATCCTGAAGATATCTATCAAATATCTATAGTGCAAAATCCCATAATGGATTTATATTACTTTGTACTGGTGCAACCATCTTTTGGCGGTATTCTAAGCAGGGCTTGGTAGCTATTTTCACCAACCACTCAGAGATTATAGCACTATATGAGGCCTCACTTGAATATGTTTGACTCAGACGTGTGATTAATCACATCCAGAAGTATTGTGGCATTAATACCATTAATACCCCCTAAATTGTCTATGAAGATAATGCTGTTTGTATTACATAAATACAAATGGGTTATGTCAAGAGCAACATCACGAAGCACATTACTCCTAAATATTTTATCCTCATGAAATCCAGAAGAATAGTGAGATAAATATCCTGCAAACAAAATCTTGTGAAAATCCAGTTGATTTACTCGCTAAGTCTCTCAATGTATCCAGTTTTCAAAGATGCATTGGGATGAGGCGATTTAAAGAGTTGCAGAATTCAGGGGGAGTAAATCCCTGAATCATGACTCTTATCAAATCCTGAGGATTTATCCAAATATTGAAGATTGGATCCCGAAGATTAAACGTTGTACTCTTTTTCTTAGTGAGTTTTCCTGAAGTTTTCTCACATGAAGGTTTTTAGTAAGGCAACAAGTATAATGCAACTTACGAATGTAATGTACCCTTTTCTCCATTCCCTTTTTTCCAATGGGTTTTTGGAAGAATTTTTTGATGAGGCATTTGCGTATCGTTGTCTATTGCTCAAGGGGGAGTGTTACGAAATCTAATTGTATGGGCAAAAGACTAAACCGTTCATGAATGGCTTTCACCCCTTGTGGGCTATAAATATGAGGACTCCCATGTACAAGTGACAGAGATGAATAAAGATTATGGATCCTCCCCTATACGCTTGTGTTCATTGTGTCTCTTGGTGTTCATGTGATTGTTCTTGTGTGATTGTTCTACACAAATATCACAACGACCACCGCTATTTCTCAACAAGAGCAACCCATCCAATGGTATTTTGTGTTGTCTATTGGGTCGTCTCTTCACGAAGAGACAACTAAACCATCTCTGCTCCTTCTCTTTCCTATGTCAACAAGAATCCTACGTGGCAAAAGCTTTAAACAGCTGACATCACACATGACATATTGTAACATCCCAATTTTTGGGAGTTTTTGATATTTTCAAAAACAAAAATAACCATTTGATTTTTCTTGAATTGCTAAAGCTCAATTTAAAATTTTAGAAATAAAAACAATTTAATGTGAGCAAATCAAACTCTAATTAAATAAAAATTATTTACTTGATTTTCTGGTTTTATCTTGGGTTTCCATTTTCCCAGATCTGTTGTTATCTCCTTGCACTCTTTGTATTTCTTTTTAGTTTTCCGGGATCTCGGAGTCTTTTCGAAGCATTAATAAAATAAAATAAAATATTTGTATTTCATTGATAAATGTAAAGCTTAAATTAAAATTCCAAAGTGAAAAACATTTAAATGATTAAATCAAACCTTAATTAAATACAAAATGAGTTTATTGAATTTTCTGGGTTTTCTTGGATTTTATTCAAGTCTTTGTTGTTTCTTGCAACCCAGTCTGTTTTATTTCTTTTCTGTCTTCCCAAAAATATTTTATTTGTTGTAAAATTTAATTTAAATTATTTAATTTAAAGGGGGATTTATTTTGAAGCTTTAAAAATAAAAATAATCATTTGGATTTTATCGGTTTAATTTAAAGCTTAAATTGAATTTCTAAAGGAAAATATATTTTTATTGATTAAAATAAAATAAAAAAAATACAAAACTATTTTATTTGATCTATTCAAGTTCCAAAGTATTTTATAAAATTTTCTTAGATTTTCTAATTTTTCTTCTTTCCTTTCTTTTTCTCCTTTTCTCTCTCCTACTGTGCTTCTTCCCGAATGGGTGTTCCTCTCGTACGTTGCTGGCTTTTTCCACTGCGCCATGCTCATTTTCTTGCTTTTTCCCTTGAGATTCTGTTGCCACCTCGAGCCTTGCGCCTCCCAATCCCATCCTCTCTTAGTCCCATGCCGGCCTCCCATCCCGCACGCCACCGCCCATTTCCCTGCCTCTCTACGCACGACGCGCCATGCGCCGACCTCTCTCCCGTGCCTCCAGCTCTCCCCCTCCTCTTCTCTTTTCTCCCCCTAAACCGCAGCCACCACCAGCAGCTCCCTCTCCTTTAGTGCAAACCGGTAGTGAGCTCCACCTCTCCTTTTCCTGGTGATCTTCCCAAGCATGCGTGCCTTTCTTGTTGTTTCTTCTCTCCTCCCATGTGTGTGCGCCATGACCGCCCATCCCCTGTGCAAACCCATGCCGCCCCCATGCCCTACCACCACCATGCCCTGCCGCGCCTCCCCCCATGCTGCTAAGCCGTGCCCCATGCTGCTGCTGCTGCAGCTCCTCCCCATCCTGTGCTCCCCTCTTCCACTCTATAAAAGCCAGCTGAGCGCCTCTCCCCTCTCCCCCTCCTCTCTTTCCTCCTCCAAACCGAGCCAAAGCCCCCACTGCATCAAGCTCTCCATTTTCTTCTCCACTCCAACCATGAGCTCCAAGCTCCTGTACAAGTCGACTGCGCCTCCTCCTCCTCCGTTCTCCCTCCTCGGTCACTCATTTCCCGAGTTGACTGCGTCACAGCGCACGCCTTGGTCTCCTCTTCCATCTCCCTGAATTCGCTCCACTGTCTCATCTTTTTTTCTTCGATCACCCCCTGGTGATGTCATCATTGCCGTTAGCTTCGCCTCGCGATGTTCTACGTCGTGCTCCCCTCCTTTTCTCTGAAGCACTACTGGTTCGCCGGAGCCCCGTACGCCGTCGTGACTCCTGCTCACGTTCCACATCGAACCGTGTGCCTCTTTCGCTTATATAAGTGAGCACCACGTGCTCCCAACCTCCCTTTTCAAATCTCCGCCAACACCTCTCTCTAATTCCTTCCTGTTTGCCTAGATTTCGTCAGTGACCGTGCGCTACTGAAGCTCCTTCTTCACCGGACTGCGTCACCATCGAAGGTCCTATGTGCGAGCCACCACCACCATTGGATTCGTCGCTTCGCGTTCTACACGTCGCTCTCTCCATCTCTCTTATTGCATCACCGGTTCACCGGCACCATTATTCCTTCGTGTGCCTTTTTGCGCGCCGCCGCTGCACTAGACCTCCGCCGACGACGCCATCACCACCCTTGGGTTCGCCACGTCCGTGGGGTTCTATTTTGCTAGTTTGCTGGCCGCTCCGTCTTGCTTCCCCTCACCAGCACTGCCGTCGAACTCGAGCCACTCTGGAAGCTCCAACTTGTGCTTCCCGTCCCTCTTTTTTTTCTTGAGCCTCTTACGTGTGGGGTCAGCATGTCATCCACCCTTTCTTTTCTCTCCTTCATCCCTCACTTACTAGTGGGCCCTCAAGGTCATCCCCTCTTGCTTTACTCTGTAAAGAAAGCAAATCAGCCGAGAGTCAATAAGAATTTTCTCTCTCCAACTGATTTTCTATATTTCATGTGAGCGTAAACTTCCAGATATTCGTTCTCTTTCATACGAAATCCGATTTGGTCGATTCTTGGTTCTAAATTCATCCAAATTCAGCCTCTTTCTTTCTCTACTAATTTTGTAATTTTTGGATTTTATTTGGATTTGTTGTATTTATTTTGTTCTTTTCGCGCGTGTAGATTCCACCGTTTCCGAAGAATTCCTGGAACCGTCCGCCGAAGCAACTCAGCCCTTCAACGGAGGCAAGTCATAGACCTTTGGTCATGTCGTACCCATTTTATAAAACTATATTGATTTATATCAACATGCATTGTTAAGTTTATAATAAATGCTTTCGGGAATAGTTAAATGCCTAAATTGTTATTATGCCTCCTTGTATAATTGCTATTAACATGTACCCTTGATTGACATAAATCCTTGGACACCATAGGATGGTTAATTATTAGTTGGACATTATTGTACTACCATCATGGGTTGTATTATGCTTAGTCATGCTTAGCCGGTGGGATTCTTGATCACATATTCATAGTGATTAATCTTGACTTAATGATATATGGAATTGTGGCGGAGCCACTGTTATTAAAAGATGTTGTGCCTTGCATTAAAAGATATTGTGCCATGGCAAGGGTTGCCATTTGGTTGGGCTGAACAAAAAATAATTTATACTCGAGCGAGCGATCATGCAGTAAAGGGGATGAATTTGGGATGTGGTTGCCTCGCCTGAGTAGTCACTAAGGACTTAACTTTGTGTGCTATTGATCTGGGCCTTACCGTACCACCAGATGTGACATGTCTAGACTGGGATAGACCTTGCCAACTAATTAGCAATGCTTTGAGTTGGTTCTCTTTGGGTTGATAAGTACGCAAGAGGGGGCATGGATGATGAATCCTTAGTGAGTAGAACCGGGTCAAAATAAAACTTTATAAAGGCCTTGACGTGTGCTCTAGACTACTTACCTAAGGTAGTGAGTGATGGTATCGACAGATGCCAAACAAACTAAAGAAGTCGTGTTATATTGGTAAAGCTGTATAACCTCTGTAGAGTGTAAAACTATTCGAATAGCCATGTCTCCGGTTATGGACAATGCCCGGTGATTTCACACAAGGGGTAGATTTTCAAAAAAATATTGGAATAGTTTGGTTGGAATGGTTGAGAAGTGAACAGGATGTTCACTGCTTGTTGGTTGGAAAGTGAACGGGGGTGTTCGCTTGTTGTTTCAAAGAAACTTGTTTACTTAAGTATTGATCTTTTAAATTATGCTTTTCGATCTCATTACTGTATTTACTATCAATACCGCTTTCTGTAAAATAGATATAAAGCTATCCTTGTCAAGCCTTGTGTGAATACTATTTGCATACATTTCCCTACGACTTGCTGAGTACTTTAAGTACTCACGATTTTGCGTCATTGTTGAACATTCACAGAGGAAAAACTAGGGAATACAGAGATTTATGAGGAGAAATACTTTGAAGACTATGCAAACTAGGATGTGTTCTCCACTCGATTGCCTGTGGGCATATCGGATGGCTTCCACGAGTTATGTTATTCCGCTGCAAGTTTATCTTTTGACTGTTAAGCCCTGCGAGGCAAACTCTGTAAGACTTGACCATAAGGTCCTTTTGTTGCTAAGTAATATTAATTTGTCAGCTTCATTAGCTATTTTGTTGTATGGATATGATTACATCGATGTTGCAACTGTGTGAGCTAGCTATTGATCTGGACTAGTTCAGAATACACAGAGGGTCCCGGAGTTGTATATCCAGGGTCCCGACAGAGATGGTATCAGAGCTATATCGATTGTAGGACGCAACTATAGTTAGCATGATCGTTTAGTCAAAAGTTTCAAAATTTATTTTATAAATCAAACCAACCATTTAATATGAATAGTTATTCTTCTCTTGTCTTATTCTATTCTCTTCTCATATCATTCCTATGTTCTTATATCTTACCTTTTTTGAAACTTTGTTTTTGAATTTAAAGTGACTCTCTCACTCCAGTAATCTCTATATGATCGATTCCTGATTTTCTCTCCCTCTATAGTCTACCTGATTTGGATTGTAAATGAGCCAAATCTTTGCTGAGATGGGCCCAAGTTGATCTATCTGACTAGCTAGAATCTAGGCCTGGTAGGGCTCTTTCTTAGATGGGCTCCATCAGGCCCAACTCAGGCAAACCATCCAAAAGGCGAAAGGAATTGATGAGGTGGGAGATGCGCATCGACTGTACGATGCACCGCTGCTGCCCATTGTTCTTGTGCCCACAATACCACCGTCCTAGGATCGTCTGCATAATGAAAATTATCTCTTCGTTTAATATATGAATGCAAGATTTGTTTACCAGAAATCAAGACATACTTTGGTGCCTCCCATTACAAAATATTTGCAATAACAAGTAGTTGCATTCTTTGCTACAAACTCAAATAATAATTGTTATGTTCTTTTCTTATTATATGATTTGCACATCACTTGTCAAGTGCCAACTACAACATAAAAGAGATAGTGCGTCAAGTTCTACTTTTTTTATAAAAAAAAACAGCGCATCAAATTCTATCACATGTTTATGTCGCAAATAATGCACCGTGGTGGTTTTAATTTATATATATATATATAATTAGATGCATTTGTAATTAAAACAAAGTTTAGTTTTAAAGCAAATCCATGACTAGCCATTAGATAAGATGCGGATAGTTCATTCTGAAAATAGATAGTCAATATTTAAAGTATAGCTCTGTTGGTACATGTATGTAGCTACATAATTTTGCCCAAAAGCCAGACAATTTTGTAAGAAAAAAAGCTATAAATTTTGATGGTGGCAGTAGGTCCACATGTCATCCTGACTGAGATCCGGCCGGCCTCATGTGATCATATCAGAGGCCACACATCTGCCCCCTTTATATTATCCTGGCCATTGTGTTTTTCTTCCACCACAAGAACCAAAATCCAACCTCGAGCTCTCCCTCCCCACATCCGAACCCAATCTAATCTACTATCGTCGAGATGGGCCGCAAGTTCTTCGTTGGTGGCAACTGGAAATGCGTAATCTTCTTTTCTCCTTTATTTGTCTAGTTACATGTTCTTGTTTCTTGATGGATCAGCGTGGAAGAAAAGAATTGATTATCTGTTCTTTTCTGTGTTTTTTGGGGTCTGAAGGGGCCACGTAGTGTAAAAGTGGATCTTTCCTTGAGATATGATCATTAATTTCACTGATTTCGATCCAGATCGGTGTAAAGATAGTTGTTTTAGTGCGTGTCTTGATTTTTGGTTGGGAACACTGGATGTGTTGGTTAAAGGTCGGATTTTTTTGAGATCCGGGCAATAATTCAAATGGTTTGATCATATTCTTAATTTATGGGTTCGTTGTGATTTTTGTATGCATTATTAGTATTGTAAAACACTCGTCTGTGATTAAATTCTCGTGCTTGTTTTGAGATGCTTAGACCTAGTATTATATACATCTAGGTTGGAATCAGATGCTATGGTACGTTCTTTGTTGGATTTGTAGACGAGATTAATTGCTACCTCCTATATTCCAGTGTGAAATAGTGTGGAACAGTTTGATCTAGATAGCTGTTTCATTGTGGCGCAAGTGTGCGATACATTTTTCTGGGTTCAAGTTTGTCTGGCAAGGTACCATAATGTATTGGCCAGTTCAAACCTGGAGCTTTTACGAGGTAAATGCGTTAGTTCTTTTAATTTTTCTGTGTTTCTAGGTCTGAACAAATTACTCGTACTTTTCGGGTGAAAGATTTATGATGTGCGTTGCCAAGGGTCTAGATCAGTTCAAGGGCGCCAACTTCCGGAGATCTGTTCGTCTACAATACAAATTAGCCCCTTCATTCTCCTTTTCAATTAATCTTTTTGTTGAATTGCTAGAAAATCACGCAATACATATAATTATGATTTGAATTTTGGTGTTCCATGGAGTTTGATAAATTTTGGGGGTTAGATCGGAACATTCTTTTGCACATGTAATAGATCATGCAGTAAAAATAAAAAATGTATTGGTATTAATGCTTGTTGATATCAAAATTCTCATACAAATTGTCATCTGCATGTCTATGCTGAATTATATGTAAGACTGAACATGGTTAATGTGAGCTGTGTCCATCTTTAATGAGCTGCTTGCTAAACATTGACATAGTTGATCTTGACGTTTGCAGAATGGAACCATCGATCAGGTAGACAAAATCGACAAAACTCTGAATGAAGGACAGGTCCCCCCTCCAGATGTTGTTGGTATGGAAGCCTACACATTAGCTTGGTTCTTCTTATTCTATGTTTCCATCTTTCCTGAGAAATTTGCTAAGCCTAAAGCTACATTGTAAGATGTACTTACCCTTTTGTAATTATTGTGCCGCAGAGGTGGTTGTCAGCCCACCGTATGTGTTCCTTCCCGTGGTCAAGAATCAGCTGCGCCCTGAGTTCCAAGTTGCTGCTCAGAATTGTTGGGTGAAGAAGGGAGGTGCTTTCACCGGTGAGGTCAGGTTAGTATTCAGTTCTCTGTCAGCTGTACACCCAATATGTTGTAATGACCACTTGATTGATTTATTACAAATCTACAATGCAAGCAGATGTAGTCTTACTCTGTGGTTTAAATTCTCATGTTCATTTTAGCTTCTACAATTGAATCTTTTCTAAGCTTCACTTAGCTTTAACAATTCAATATTGCTGTTAGATTTGTTCGGTCACAGATAACTAATTTGTGAACAAGAGTCAGATAACTAATTCAGTTGAATAGTACTTGTATCTGCAGTTTCTTTTACTTATAATTTATGATTCATTCCTGTTCAACCTATCTGTTGGTTGATAATCTATTGCTAATGCAGTGCTGAGATGCTTGTCAACCTTGGCATTCCTTGGGTCATTCTTGGACACTCTGAAAGGAGGAGCTTGTTGGGAGAATCAAGTGAGGTATGCTCTACTTTACATTTTTTGCATAATGTATTCATAAATCACATGCACTTCTAATTGCAAATAGTGCAACCAACAAAACCTGTGGAATGCTGGCATACTGCTATTTGAAAACACATCAACAATATTGTAGTTACTGAGCTGACATGCTGTCTTGTTTAATCCTCCTCCAATGCCATCAAATAAGCATTAATTTTCTAAAGGTGATTGTCTGCATTATATTTGGTGGATGATGTACTGCACTTGCTTTTTTCAATATCGTAGTCACTTGATTGATCTAAAGAGTGTTTGCATATAATCGTTACCTGCCCTTTCTCGACTGCCAGTTTGTTGGAGACAAAGTTGCATATGCACTCGCTCAGGGCTTGAAGGTCATTGCATGTGTTGGTGAAACCCTTGAGCAGCGAGAAGCTGGATCAACCATGGATGTTGTTGCTGCACAAACAAAAGCAATCGCTGGTACTTACTATCTAGTGTCTACTTTTGGTCATGTTGACTAAGTTCCTTCACTTTCATGCATATACACAAATTCACCTTTGAATTGTTTGTGTTACGGTGCGTAGATTCCCTTGAATTCTCTTTACCATTGGAGTATTTATTGTAATCCTTGATGGCTTATTGTGAATGATCGCATACAAGTTCAAACAATTTTAGGATTAGTTTCCAGTTATGGAAGTTTTGGCTTGCAATAGCAAGCAATATATGTTTTCATGAACAACTTACTTTTATTTTCAGTGAAAATTTTATTATGCCATTCCCATGTTCACTGTTGATATAGGCTTTCAGCAAGGGAAGAAAATCTTGTCACTTCCATTATCAGCATTACTATTTTACTTTCGAACTGCTTCGCTCCAGATGGCATATATCTATTGTTGATGTCTTGATGATGTATGACAGGCTATTCTTTGCCTTCCCTAGTTTGAATGACTAATGCAGACTTTTTTTTAAATATTATCACATGAAAATTCAGGCTGAAATGATTGTTTGTTTTGCAGACAGGATCAAACACTGGACCAACGTGGTTATTGCCTACGAACCAGTGTGGGCCATTGGAACTGGTAAAGTTGCAACACCAGCTCAGGCTCAGGAAGTAAGTTCTCTGATGATCAGCACAGGTTTCTGGTTCATGAAATTTTATACATTTCGAGATTGGTCTATGCTCTGCAGTTCTAAATATCTTGTTCAGGTACAATGCATTATCATGTTTGCACAATACTCAGATTTGTTCTGTTTTTGCCAGGTCCATGCAGTTCTGAGGGATTGGCTCAAGACCAATGTCAGCCCTGAGGTTGCTGAATCCACACGGATCATCTATGGAGGTATACATTTCTTAAACAACTGCCTTATTTATGTACGGACCACCAAGTCATCTTGATATATGATCCCCTATATGATTATGCACGCACTTTTGCTACAGGTTCTGTAACTTCTGCAAACTGCAAAGAGCTGGCAGCACAGCCTGATGTTGACGGTTTTCTTGTTGGCGGTGCTTCTTTGAAGGTAAAGAAAAATGTGAACACAGTAGAATGCTGTGTGCCTGTGTAGGCCTGCTTACCTGCCTGAGTTACTAAATATTTTCTCCCTTGGTTGTGTAGCCTGAATTCATCGACATCATCAACTCTGCCACTGTGAAGACTGCCTAAGATCTTCCACCCCTTCACCTTGGTGTGGAAAATGGCTGAAGAGGAACAAACCTTTTACTGTGTTATGTATGCTAGTATTTTTGTGCCGGAGCAGCTACTGTTTTTCTCCCTTAACTTTTCTGAAGCTACAGCTTGAGCATGCCAATAATGTTTACCACTGAACATATCTCAATAATGCTTAGCTCCTTTTGTCGTGAATTTCTGATCCAACGGCATTGGTATGGTTCGTTACAGCTTTTTTTCACCTGTCTCTGAAGATTTAGTCACTGCTGAAATCTCATTCTTTGCCGAGCTTTCAGTTTTCTGAATCATGCAGTGAGCTGTTAGTGCATCTTGTTTTGTGAAATATACACTGAGGTTAAGCTTTTGCAACTTTGTGTCACATGAATGCTGCCTCCTGTCTTGTGAAAATAGCCATAGTACATCAGTTTGGACTACTTGTGTTGTGTCTACTTGTCTTGTGTCGTGTTTATCAGCTATTGTTGGTCCAACCTCTGAATGCAACCGTACATCCAATCTTTGCACGGATGCAACCAATCAATCGGGTATGGACCACACGCACGGTCATTTCAGAAAGATGAGATGCTAGGATTATTTGTCAGATGTTTGACTATTGGGACCTAACATCAGATTTGTACGAGGATATATTCCCCGAATGACAACTTTTCCAACATATCTAGCATGCTTGGCGGTAGCAAGCAGTTGGATCCTCTGGTTGTTCTGCTGTGCAACGCATCGTCTGGGTAAGTGCTCTAGCTAACTACTCTTGGTCCCTGGATTGAAATGGAAGGGGCAAGTAGGTTAAAACTGTCTGCTGCATCTGTTTAGGCCTTAGGTCCTGGCTCTAGATTCTTATTTTTCAGATTCTACTTTTATTCTCTAAAAATCTACTTCTTTGATAATCTGGAGCAATCAGAGGAAAGTGTTTGACTGGTAGGTTAGCTCCGGATTCAAGAATGAAAGGATTGTATACAAAAATGTCTATACTATCCATGGTTTTGGCACATGTATATTGTTTTGTACATATTGCTAGCTT
The DNA here is from genome assembly GCA_036346405.1 of Phyllostachys edulis. Classification (NCBI taxonomy): domain Eukaryota; kingdom Viridiplantae; phylum Streptophyta; class Magnoliopsida; order Poales; family Poaceae; genus Phyllostachys; species Phyllostachys edulis. Next base: position 122,393,070 of record CM070546.1, read on the forward strand.
ATTTATGTGGTTTCTTTGTATGTTGTTATTTTGGACATTATTTCTTTTTTTAAAACATTTTTGGCCAAAAAGTATTTAAAATTTTTGGACGTAAACTCGGCAAATGTCCATGTTGTCATTCATCATGAATGTGAACTCGGTTTTCCACTCGGCCAAATATTTTCAATCCACCATGAAAGCACATAAATAGTAAACATAAGCATTGGACAGATAACACATTCTCAACAACGACTAGAAAAATTACACCACTAGAATAATATCAATGTTACAAGCATCAAGAACACGGGATCAATATTACAACCATCTCATTTCTAGCTACATAAAAACTCATCTCTCGATAATTAACATCACTTTTAACCGATTCAACTAGAGTAAATACCAATATATACATCACTAATGCTAAAATGAACCAAACAAAATTGAAGTTACTACCAATGTATACATCACTATTGCTACATCAAGCTAGCATGAAAGCTAGAACCACTGCAGCCTGAAGAACCATAGCCATCTTGAACCTTCTCTTCAGTTTTGTGTTCGGAACCTCTATCCAATCATCCTTCATAACCTCCACCTTCCAAACCAAAGAAACTTCACAGTATGTAAGGGGTGGCTTCACAGTACAAAAGTATACAAATATTTGATAGCAACAACCTTCCAACCTGAACTCCTACAGTGCTACCAATGCCTACACCGAGTCAAAGTAAACAATGTCGTTAGTTCTTGCTATGTGCAGATTGTGTTAACCATTCCATTGTCGGTCACTGATACACTTCCATCAGTCTTGTTTTCTTTAGTTCTGCGATACTCCCTCACTGTAACACTCTTCAGGGAAAACATATGAGCTGAGCAGACTGATATGGCAACCATCTGAAGTTGCCAACCAATAAAACCTCTATTAGGTTCTTTATTACTGCAGACCATGAAAAAATCCTAGCATGTCGATGCTACACCTTATTCACCTGACAATAGATAGAAGCTGCTCAAAGCAGTAGCACATATCAAGCAAAATTTGATGAATATAAGAAAGGAAAAGCAAAGTAAGTAACAAACAATGTGCTTATATATAGAAAGTTCAATGATTAGCATAACAAACTCATCTGGTACTAGTACTCACAGACCATTATTTACATTTGACATTACAAATCAGTAAGCATTGAGACATTTCATAGAAATAATGAACAAGAAACAATGTACTGGAAAAAAAGAAACATAATTATATTACAATTCTCCACTAGGTCAATTAACACCATACAACATCTGGTACAAAGAGAAGACCATTAGGAGCAATACTGCAATTTTACTAAAACTTCGACAATCAAACGCATTGCACAAACTCTCAAATAATAGTACAACATTCCAATGTGAATAACATTGCAATCAAATCAGAAAAATAATATTTAATTAGCCTAGCATCCTGTGGCGAACTATTTCATCAAGATACAATATTGCAATTTTACTGAAGAAGATGTTACATTGCAACGCGGGTCAAAAATTTGCACCTTGTGACGAATTGATTCAATCATTTGAGAGAGATTGCCGTACGGGCACATCACAGGGCGATAGGCGAAGAGGAAGGAGAAAAAGGGAGTAGTAGGGAGGGCAAGGGGGATGGGCGGATGAAGAGCATACCTTCACAAGAGGCCGACGGTGGCTCTCAGAAAACGACGGCGGGGAAGAAGTTGGGGAATGGCGGGGGCAACGAAGTCGGGGAACGGCGGCGGAGTCCTCTAGGCTTTCCGGTCGACTCGAGTCTTGACGTCAAGGCGGCAAGACTCGACAATGGGAGAAGGCACACACGAGGGCCGGCATTGCCTAGGGCTTCGACAAGAAAATCGCCTCCCGGTGCGCGAGTGCGAGAGAAGTAAACGACACGAGGAGGAATTCCAATCGGGACTCGAGGGGGGTCTCACGGAGGGGTGAGAGAGGGGTGTACTTCGATGGCAAATTGCGGGTAATAAAAACCAACTTCAAGGGGTATGTTCGCTCTGCAAGGTTGGATTCTCACGAGAATCTACGGGAAGACTACTTCTCGTTGCTAGTTCATTTTTAAGACAGCTCCTCGCGAGAAGCAGAATCGGGTGGTTTTGAGAAGCTAGGTGTTTGGTACTGCTCCACAAAATTCAAACGAGAAGCTAGGAGTTGGAGCTGTACCAAATAGGGCCTTAGTTCCTTTCTCGATTCTTGCAGAAATTGAACTATTTTTAGAAAAAAATCTTGCCAATTTCTACGAAATTCATGTGTTCCAAACGAAACTTGACAGGATGGTTAACCACTGGTCGAGACCATTTCCTGAATTTCTGTACAGATGGTGGCATGGTGCCATAGAAGCCTGAATAGTCTAAGGGTCTGTTTGGAACGGTTGTGGCTTTCTGGCGGTTTCCTACAGTCTTTGTATGGTCAGCAATTTGAAGTGAAGAGATTTTGTGTTTGTCTATCTGGTTTTTAGATAGGCTGGCTATAACTTCCGAGATAACAAATGTCTGAAATGCCCTTGAGGACGATAATAGCCTGTGTTGATGTTGTTTAACGCAATTAACGAAAATTAACGACGATTAACGCAATTGATGATTATTACAATAAACATTTATTACAACCAATAATTACTAAAAATGATTATTACAATGAATAATTATTACAACAAATAATTATTAAAATAATTAATTATTACAATAATTAATTATTAAAAATAAAAATAAAAAAAAGAGCCGGCGACAATTATTACAAGCCATTACCGAAAATAATTATTACAAACCATTGATTTGAGCAACACAGCCATGGACTCTGCCCCTAATAAAACTGTCATTGTTTAGGTGAGCCTACAACCATTGATAGTGTCCATTGATTCAACATTTTTAGAAGAAAACAACTACCAAAAGCATACTTGATGTTTCAACTTTGGAATTTCACAATTTTATCGCCAGATTGTTCCATTCAGAGTCAAATCATCCATAAGTACAAGCTATTGCTACTCTTATTCTGATCATAACAATTGCACTAAACCAGACTGAACTCTGAACCGCACCAACGGTTAGATACAGACATACATATAAAACGCTAACAACAACAACAAACAACACTTTCTTTATGAATCAACTCCGGGGGGAGAATTTGGATGGTTACAATTCACAAAGGAAACCAACTTTGTTCGATTAAACAATTCTGATACACATTATTCATCCAATGTTCGGAATTTGTAAACAAAAACATAAGCCCTGGTTCCCATCATACAAGGAAACTAAACAGCAGCAGTTTTGGGCCTCTAAAAGAGCTTCATCAACATCCAAGAAAGACCAATGCTGATCAATATCCTACAAAAGAAAGAAACAAAACTTGTTGATGCATAACAAAGAGAAACAAAGGTGCTCAATTTTCAGAGTTAAAGTACTAGCCATAGATAAGTTACTGCAAAACTACAAGCCACACATCACTGATTCTGTTTTCAGATAATCCAAATGGCCAATTTTACTTAATACACATTTCTTCTAGTCTACTAGATTAGAATATATCCCAACAAATTCTGCCAATTTTACACTAGCCCTGCAAGGCTAATCGTATAATTCAAGAACCCTAGCTGTAGCATCACTTCTACAGAGATGTAGCAACTGCCACTGAATAACAACCAACCAGACCAAAATCTACCACATTACAATCCAATTCAATCAAGCATCACAAGGTCTCAAGCATCACGACGACGAATGGACCGAGGCGGAGGCGACGACGAGATTGCCGAGCCTTCACGAGCTATCCAGCGGCGGTGTGGGCCTAGGTCACGAAAGAGGGAGGCAGGCGGAGGAGGGAGCTGGGGAGGAGGGAGGAGGAGAGAGCTCGGCGGCGGCTTGGGAGGTGGAAGGAGGAGGAGCAGAAGGGGAGCGGTGCGGCGTCGCTCAGGAGGAGAGACGGGGCGTGATCTAGGCCGGTGGGGTTGGAACGCCGCCACTGCCACTTGCCCACTTCAGGGGCTAGGGTTAGGGGTAGGGGAATGGACTCGGGCTGCCAGATTTGGTCGGGGAGAGAGGAGGAGGGTGAAGGAGTGGGCGAGGCAGCGGCGGCACTAGAAGGGGAGGAGGAGGGCAACCGAGCAGCGATAGGGTTGGGGGAGCCAGGAGCGGTGCTCGGTCGGGGTGGGGAACAGGAGAGGCGCGGGGAGAGGAGGGGACATGCTGGGGGGAGGCGTGCGAGAGGAGGAGCCGAGTTGGGTTTTATGGAGTGGCATTTGGTGGGTAATTACCTCCGAACTTCGGGGGTAATTTCGGAACGGAGGCTGCGGGAAGTTGCGGAAGCTCCCTGCGGACAGCTTTCGGCTTCTATGCGTTGTAGTTAACACGAAGCCGCTTTGAAGAAAAGCGGATGTGAAAAACCAGTCATTTGGGACGGTTTCCCGCTTTTCTGAGCAAAAGCCGGAAGCTGAAGTCGTCTCAAACACCCTTATCTCATCACATCACGGGCATAAATTCTCGGCCCTTCAGTGAACTACTCCACGACTCCACCAACCGCTCGAGAATTTAAGCCGCTCATGCGTTGCATGGGCGAGCAATTTCCGTTGCGCGCACGGGAAGCGTGACATGATGCATGCGTCCACCATTCCATTTCCGCACCTCCCCTTCTCTCGCCTCTGCTTCCTCTGAAAGTGGCAACCAGTGCGGCTGATAGCGAGATGTTGCACTGAGGAGGAGTTGTTCTTCTTTCTCTTTCTTTTCACCTTTTTTCGCGGCACCGAAGGCTAGAGATCCATAAATGAGCTCGCCGACGCCATTACGCTCCACCTCCGGCAGTTACACCCTCCACCGCAGGCGAGGGCGGTCCGGTTTAAGGGGGCCGCGGGTGCGGCGGAGCAATATGAAGCTCATGTACTTCCTCATGGATAAGGATGAACAGAACAAGAAGAGGCTCGAGCTCGAGTTCGAGGTGATCATCGCTCCAAGAATTGTGGAGATACATGTTTGTTATACAACTCGCTGCTGAAATGATGAACGTTTTGCCCCTCTCTGTGTTCGTGTGTAGGTGTCGGAGTTGGAGACGGTTCTTGAGAAGGAGAAGCGGCTGAGCAGGATTCTGCAGTGCTCGCTGCAAGGGCGGGTCGTCTGCCATTGTTGCCTCTCTACGTTGGTTCCTACCAAGGTAAGCTCAGTTTATCCGATGCAAATTCATACGTATGCCTTTCGATTATTTTTCATCAGCATGACTGTGCTAGTTGATAATCGTCCATGTGATCCTTAAATTATTATTTTTTAAAAAAAGAAAAAAAGATGCGTTGAAGAAAATTCTGCTTTGCTGTTTTGGATGTGCTTTTCATGTGTTTTTTACCTCTTGATATTATTACCGACCATAAATTAGCTTAGCACTCTACTTTAAAGTTGAAACAGTTGAATTTTAAGTCCGAACCATGAAGGAAAAATGAAATTGCAAGTGCAACATCACTACAATCCCAGAAAGAGTTGTCATCGTAAGAATTCACCTCGGCATCTGAAGATTCGAGACTTGACAGTGATACTGTCATACTCATGCCTGCTGCTTGTCGGCGTTGAGCATGAAGTTGACAACAGGAGATCTCTTATGACAATTGTAACAAATGGTTGTGGCATGGAAATTTCCATGGGTTAAGGGTTGCAGAATTAAGTTCCGGTGAACGAATTCAGGTGTAAAAACTGTGTTTACTTTGGATTCCTGTCTGTCATACTATGTTATCCATCTGGTTCGGACTTCTGACAGGAGGACATCAAAGTACTATTTGCACATTGCATGTCACAATCTTGATTTGTCTGCAAACAATCGCCCTTTATCTACCAGATCTGCTTTCATTGGATCCTGGCTTCTTGTACCTGTCTAACCTGATCAATCTCTTGCAGGTGGAGCCATTTGTACTATTTTGTCAATTGCCTATTTTTTTAATTGACATTGTCCCACATCACGATCGCATTATTGCCTTGTAGTAATAGTCGAAGTAAAATTATTTTCTGATCACACTACATTTTGATACTTTTTTTGAGTAATTTGAGCCACATGTTTGTGGTACTCTCTTCATATCAATGATCACAACATGACAAAGGTATCACAGAACATTTTGCCGAATCAACATATTCTTTCCATTGCTGTAGGTTAGGGGGCTCCTTGCAGAGCTAGCAATAGTGGAGGACGAGATATTCTACCTAGAGAAGAAGGTCGACGACCTAAGGCTGCGCCTTCACCGGGAGCGCAAGTGGACTGACCAGTGCATTCTTCAGCAGCAGCAGCAAAATTGGCCGCAAAACCGCCAGCAAAGGCACTCCATCTGTGGTTTGGGTTGTCGGAGGGAGCTCCAGGGAGGTGAACAGTTCCCAAAACTACCTTGTCCAGGCAGTGAAGCTCTTGAATGTGAAAGCAAGGCTTCTGTTGGATCTGTTTCTGCCAAAGGTACAAAATGTTCGGCATGCGCACACGCAATTTCTACAGGCTGCTGGGTTCTTTCACAAGTGCTAGTGTGTTGAGAGTTAAGACACATAAAATTCAGCCAAAATTTCACTTTTGATCATTCTATTATCTAAGAATAATCACAAGTACTTCTTTGTGTTTGAATTTTGATATATACATGGGACTTATGAGCTTAGTTTCAACTATGCATATTTTCAGTGGAGAGGTCCAATGTTCTGAACTTTTACTACAATTCTCTGCACTTTTTTTTAAAAGGCATCTGCACTTCTTTTAGCATACACCCCAAAAGAACTACTTGATTTATGATGGGTGCTTAATTAGGTGAGGAGGTTGAGCACATTCGAAGAAGCAGTCACTCATTTGATAACTTGATACTTCCTGAGAGGAAAATATGCTTGGTCAGTGCAAACAAGCTTTCTGAAGAACTGATCAGACTGATGGTGACCATCTTCCATAAGCTGAATAAAACAACGGATGCAATAGAATTAGAGCTGAGCGGAACATCAAAGCTCAACATCTCCTGCATAGGCTCCAGGAGTCTCGTTCCTAAGGCGTCTGTGAACGGCAATGCAGCCATGAACTCACTCAAGAATCGCATATTGTCGAAAGGCGACGATGGGGCAGCAAAAGAGATAGGGTGCTACAAGAGAATTATCGAGTTCACGAGAAGCTCGTTTGATGTAAACCGCATATCATTGTGTCTTGTAGACATCAAGAACTTGAGGTGAGCTCTAGACCCATAGTATACCTATATGTGTTACACTACGGTTAGAAGAAACTCAACTGTGATACCATTTCTTTTGCTTCTGACAGAGTGTTGATGCATAAACTTTGCACTGTCGATCCAAGTTTTCTGACGAACAAGCAGAAGTTGGCATTTTGGCTCAACATCTACAACTTCTGCATAATGCATGTACAGTAAGCTACCCTTATCATCATATTAGTGATGTATACGATAAATAGTCTAATCTGGTGCTAATTTAAGAAAGATAATTTGCTGTGATCTCAGGCATTTCTTCAGCATGGTTTACCTCCATCGCCAGATAAACTTCTTGCACTGCTCAATCAGGTAGAGGTGTCCTTCCAGTCAGACAAATCGATTCAGTGATTCACAACTCCGTGATCTTTAGTCACATGTTGAACAAGTATTTATTTACCAGCAGGCTTCAGTGAACGTCGGAGGAACAGTACTAAATGTTTTGTCGATCGAGCATCTCATTCTGAGGCACTCCCCTGAAGGCAAGCAAGTAAGCAATATCTACATAAATCCATCATGTATCTTGTTGCAGCGTATACACACGCCTTCTCCATCTAATCTGAACAATGATGATTGACGGCAAAAGGGAATCATGGACGAAGGGGAGAGGGATTTGCAGCTCTCCTACGGATTAGGATACCCTGAACCGAACGTGGTCTTCGCGCTATGCAGAGGCAGTCGCTCCTCACCTGCTGTACGTGCAATTGTCCACTGCCAGTGATATTGATTTCATTGCATCAAACTATCAAAGGATAAAAATGAGATATTTTCCTGTATTAAAATTCAACTATTCAAGTCCTATGGTATCTCCAGATCGTGATATAATGTTGTTCAGTTGGTTTCAAAAGATATAATGTTGTTCAGCATTGAAGAAAACGATATGATATTGTTCACTTGTCCAACATGGACACAGGCTTCTTGATCGGTTTCAGCCTTTAACTTTTCTCAGCTTGATGCTTACAAACTCTTGCATTGCAGCTGAGAGCGTACACGTCAGAAGACGTCTCAAACGAGCTGGAGAGAGCCAAGATCGAGTACCTGGAATCGTCAGTTCGTGTCGTGAGCAAGAAGAGGGTCGTCCTCCCCAAGCTGCTGCACTGGCACATGCGCGACTTCGCCGACGACGTCGAGTCGCTGCTGGAGTGGATCTACAGTCAGCTCCCCCGGTCTGGGCCGCTCAAGAGGACGATCAGGGAGCTCCTGAGCGCGGACAGCAAGACGGCGCCGGCGAAGATGGTGGAGATTGAGCCTTACAATGCCGAGTTCCATTACCTGCTGCCTCTCTGGTGAATGTTTCATTCAGGTTATGTATGCTACGTTCTTCTCAGATACTACTACTAGCTGGTACTTGCCGTCTTCTTGTCAAGGCGTACTGCAGCGTATACCGACATGTACAATGTAAAGTGGCAATGGAGAGAATTAATAAAAGAAAGAAATTTGTGCTTTGCTATTTTTTTTCCTTTACTGAGTCCGACAAAGATGTATGTATTCAGGGAGTGTCTGACGGAGGCAATCTGTGAAAGAAGTATAGTTCCTGCTTACGGATTAAGGGGGTGTTTGGAAGCTGGCTTTCTGGCGGCTTTCAGCTTTCACCGTGGTTTCTGAGGCTTTCCTACTGTGGGCTGAACAATTTGGGTTGAAAATGTTTTGTATTTGGCTATCTGGCTTTTGGCCCTGTTTGTTTAAACCGGCTTTCGCCAAAAAGCCGGAAGCAAACAAACAAATGACTTTTCCTTGACGCTTTGCCACTGCCGCCTCGCTCAACTGGTGGAAGCCGAAAGCCGGCCGCGAGGTGCTTCCCACCACCTCCATTCCCAAATTACCCTCCAAGTTTGGAGGTAATTACCCGCAAAATGCTATCGCATATAACCCAGCTCACCACTTCGGCCGTCGCCTCCTCCTCCTCCACATGGCGAGGCCACGCCACCCTCCTCCTCCTCCCTCCACCTCCCTGACGGCCACCTCCTTGTCCCACGGCGCACCTCCTCCCTGACACGGCTCCTCCCCTGACTCCGTCCTCCCCCGATGCGGCGCCTCCTCCCCCGATGCGGTAGCGCCTCCTCCTCGGGCTCCCTCCCCCGGCGCCTCCTCCTCCAGCTCCATCCCCTACCACCGGCCTCCTCCCCTGAGCCGCTGGCGTTCTCCCCGGCTCCTTCTCCCTCGGTGCCTCACTTCTTCTTGCCGCCGCCTTTCTTCCCTCCGGCTCCTCCTCGTCCACCATGATGATGACATTGTTTGCTAATGTCAGAGGTGATGATGACATGCTTGCTCCTAATGATGATTGGTGTGCTCGATTACTTTCCAGACATCTAGGCATGTATATACATCTGGATCACAAGCTCCAAATCCCTTGATGATACTCTCTGTTTTCGTGTTGTTGTTCAAGAGACAGTAGAACATTTGCATCCTTTCGGTACAATATATTCACATGAATTGCATTTACTGGGATGATTCCTTAAGCAATTTGATGGAATTGTGGTGGAGTGTGCAATTAGTAGATGGCTAGTCGGGCTTATCACGCACCAAATTGATTTTAGGTGTTGGTGCTTTGTAATTTTGCATCTTTTGTTGCTAAGAAATGATGCATCTAGGGTGGATTCGATTTACTTGGTAGTTGACAGTTAAGGAACATCCGATTTATTCTGTATTTGCTACAGCAAATTCTAGTTTTTAATATGATGAGGTCCTTAATATCATCCATAAGCCAAGAACTGATTAAGTAAAGACTGCATGCATCATTTTTGGTAGCATGGCAATGATGAGAAAGATTAAACCTGAGATGCTAATTACTGATGCAAACATCTAGTGCTGTTGGTTGGGAACAAAGAAAGAGGAATGAAAGAAAAGAAGAGGACTCTCTTAAAAATGGTTGTAGTTTCTAATTATAGAATTGATCTCCAAGAGCCATAATTAAGTTGTAGTTTCATTTAAGATTTGCATGAACGATTTTTTCATTGGCCATTGACTCATTGTAGATTAATGAATGTATCACCTGCAAGTTTTATGAACTAGGTATAGTTGACTTGAGATATTTTCATTTCACTTCGAAGCTATGTTTGCATTTTAGTTGGTTGAAAGCATAGCTGTCTTCCTTAACACGGTATCTGTCATTCATTTTTTTCCTAAAAAATATTTATGTACATACATGAGCTAGCTATCTTCCCTAACATGAGCTTTGTTTTGTTCTCTTAATTATTATCCTATAAATTTACATGGAGGGGTAATTCAATGTACATGAGCAAGTTTTAGTTTTATTTTTGGGGGTACGTGTGAGGGAGGGGGTGCCTAACATTGCCGATGCCGATCCCAAGCTGGGGAAAAAGTGGAGGGGGCATGAATTATTTATGTAATGATTTTTAATAATGATTTTTTATAATATTTATTCATTACAATAATTGTTTTAATAATGATTTGTTGTAATAAATGTTTATTGTAATAATTGTTTGTATTTTTCTTTTTCGATGAAATAATTGTTGTTGAAAAAAATTGTGTGTATTCATTATTGTTGTAAATGAAATAATGTTGTATTCATTATCCATTGTAATAATTGTGTGTAATAATTAGTTATTGTAATAATTATTTTTGTAATAAATGTTTATTGTAATAATTGTCGCTAAATACGCTAATTGTGTTGTTTACGGTATATTATGGTTAATCGCGGTCAATTGTGACAATTGTCGTTTATTGCGATAGTTCTCGTTAATTGCGTTAGTCGTCGTTAATAGTCGTCAATTGTCGTTAAATATCGTTAATTGCGTTAAACGGCATCAACAAGCCATTACTGTCCTCAGGGGCACTTCAGACATTTCCTATCTCGAAAATTGCGATCGGCTATCTAAAAGCGAATGACCAAACAACAAATCGAAAAAACCGGTTATTCACCGCAAAATTAAAAAGCATTATAGCACGATCGAAGACGCTTTTGAAAAAAGTCCAAATTGCTCCAAACACCCCTTTAGGTAGGTCGGTCAGAACTTCGAGATGAGAAATGTTTAAAATGCCAATGAGACAAGTAATGACTTGTTTGATGCAGTTTAACGGCAATTAACGGCATTTAACGACAATTTACAGCAACTGACACTCCAATTAACACAATTGACGGTATTTAATGAGAACTAACGACAATTGCCAGTAATTAAGGGCAAACTAACGCAATTGACGATAATTAACGCAGTTACACCTGTTCAAAGTGAGCTCGCCCACGGCCCGAGAGCCCGAGCATGTCTGGGCTTGCTTGGGATCATGATTTTACGGCGAAGCCTACTACTAATTTTCAAAAAAACAATTGAATAAATAGAAATATATTATTTTAATCCTGAAAATGAATTAAATAATACTTTTTAATCCAAAAAAAGATTAAAATAATGCATTTTAATGGGAAAAGCAACTTTTGGGTCGGCAGTTTCTGCCCGCAAATTTCAAGCTACCAAGCTCTAGGCCAAACCGAAGATTTGAACGACTCTAAACGCAGTTGACGACAATTAACGCTCCAATTGCCACAATTAATGACGATTAACTACCACTAACGACAATTGATGATTATTAACGACGACTAACGCAATTAACGACAATTATCTGCAATTAACGATGATTAACATAATTGACCGCAATGAACGATGACCACCGCAATTGATCGCATTCAATGACGATTAACGACAATCAACGCAATAAACCGCAATTAACGTATTTAACGATAATTATTACAATAAATATTTATTACAACAAATAATTATTAAAAACAATCATTACAATGAATAAATATTACAATAAATAATTATTAAGATAAACAATTAACTACCGCAATTGTTTTTTTGTCGCAAACTTTGAATAATTCATGCCCCCTCCAATTTTTTCCGGGCTTGGAACCGGCATCGGCAGTGTTAGGCACCCCCACCCTCACATGTATCCCCCCAAAATAAAGAAGTAACAAAGAGAAGGAAAAAGAACAAACAAAGGAACTACAGTCGAAATTATTCATTACTACATAAATGAAAATACAAGTATATCTCCAGCCAACTCAAATGATCATCATAATTCACAAGTGACACCCTTTCTCCGAACAAATTTAATTGAGTACTCACAACTACAGTTCATTATCATATTTTCTAGATGAATACAAGAACTACAACATTGGAAAAAAGAGACAACCAGCATAAATTTTCTACACTGAACTAGATCTACAATTCTTTGTTGGCATAAAACCCATATAATGTTTTACTAAATTTAAAGTGCTGAACACCAGATCAAGATTCAAAATCCAGTTTAAGTCCAAAAGAAATAAGCATACTCAGATAAAAAATCATTAGAACTAATTGAAATAGTTAAGTCTGTATAGCAGCACGTTATCCTCCCAAGCTATTAAACATAACATAACAAACTAGTCTAGTGCATAAGAGAAATCAAGAAATTTCCAATCAAGGTACAAGATAAACCTGTAAGAGGAGCCTTCGAAAATTTGGGCCAAGATACATTCATGGTGACTAAATCATCCAAAAAATGCCCTCTAGTTCATAGTTCATACTTCGCCCAAAGATTCATGTCTTATTGTTGGAGGCAACTCTACCAGAAAAATAGAGAGAGAAGGATCTATTGTCGTCTTGAATATCCCATAGTCAACAAGATAATTTGTATCAACCAAGGTACGAACCTACAATCTTAAACCATGTTTTGTACAAAACTATCAACCTTTCCATCGACATGAATTGAAAATTGAAAATATCCAAGATGCTTAACTATGCACTTGTTTCCCATATTCCCTAATCAGAACAACAATCAAGCATAGCAGACAAAAAATCGCGATTTCCAACAAACACCTAATAAACATGACATATGTCAGATGATTTCAAAATAGGTGTGACACATTCAAAGTATGTAGGGAGGCAAGTAATTCTAGAGGGAACTGATGTAAACTTAATATAGCAAAGAATGCAAAGATTTCACAAAGTACTTGCATTGACAAGAGTATTTCAGAAACTAATTGAGGACTAAGAAATCCAGCTTGCCAGTGGTGTCTCATCCTGATTGAGGACCTATTTTTGGATTAAGATTAGTACATAATTTAGTCAACGTATCCCTCAAGATACAGACTGAGAGAATCATGAGAAGGCGCCGGGGATCATGTGGCAAGGAGGTGCCAGCGGTAGGGGAGGGAGCCCGAGGAGGAGGCATCGGGGGAGGGAGCCCGAGGAGGAGGCGTCGGGGTAGGAGAAGGAGGAGGCCGGCGTCGGGGGAGGAGGGGCCACGCAGAGGGAGGAGGCCGACGGTGGCTTGAGGTTTGGGAGGAGCGTAGATCCGGTGGGCCCGAGGTGGCCGGACGCGCGGGGAGGAGGAGAGGTGGCAGCGCGTGGGGAGAAGGAGGGGGCCGGCGTGGGAGGAGGATAGGCGGCGGCCCGTGGGGAGGAAGGACATGGGGATGAGGAGAGGTGGCAGCACGTGGGGAGGAGGAGGGGGCCGGCGTGGGAGGAAGGGCGCTGGCGCCGCTCGGGAGGAAGGGGAGAGGTTGAGAGGAGGCTGGCAGGGAGGAAGAGGAGGGCTCTAAAAGGGCGGGATTAGGGTTAGGGTTCGGTCGGGTGGGGGTTTTATGCGATGGCAAGTTGCGGGTAAATACCTATGAACTCGAGGGGTAATTACGGAAGAGATGTGGTGGGAAGCCACGGGAAGTTGCCCCACGACAACTTCCCGCTTCTGGCTTCCGCGTGTTGAGACCGGAAGCGCTTTGACGAAAAGCGGCTGTGAAAAACCGACCGTTTGGAACGGCTTCCGGCTTTTCCGGACGAAAGCCAGAAGCCAGAGCAGTTCTAAACAGGACCTAAAGATGACCATTTGAGGGTTATCTGGTACACGTGCATTTGACGCCTGGATTTGTGTATGAACATGGAAGAATTCCTACATTCCAAAAGTGAAAACATTACATTAAACTATTATTAAAGTTTCATAATGGGGGTATTATTTTAGAAAATCCATCTTGGTCTTCCTGTTTTTCCTAAAAAAATATAAACAATGCTGAGCAACTATGAGGACATTATGGCCTACTGCAACTTCAATGCTACGTTGAGATGCAACCTCATCCAGCCGCACCCTAGCCGTGGCCCACTCTTTCCTCGCTGAGCCGTTGCCATGAATCTTCACATCATAACTATTTTTTCTTACTAGATGTTGTGAGGGACGAGGAAAAGGGGGGCGCCATGAATAATGTGGTAGCGAGGTGAAGCTTTGGCAGCCAGTGAACGCGAACCGTGATGCCATGGCGGGTTCAAGTGGAGAAGGCGCAACACATCAAACGACGAGGCAACAACACAGGTACCATGGTCATGGCGGCAAGGGTAGCGGTGCAGCGCGATCGGGGCGACTGCTCACAAGTCGACGGTGGTGGCACGACCAGTGATGCCTCCTGTTACTTTTCTTTGGACGTCTATTTATCTGGGAGACACCAAGGAAGGAGGCAACCTCTGTGCTTGAAGATATGAGCGCGATAGTACAGCCGTGAGTTGGGGAGAGAGAGAGGGGAAAGAGCGTAGCGCCAAGGCGGCGGCACTAGATGCGAGCCAAACCCGGCGAGGAAGGAGTCGGAGCGGAGAGACAGAGAGGGGTGAGTGGATAGGGAATTAGAGATGGACTCCAATGCCTGCGACGTGGGCGAGCTGCCCGGAGTTTTTTTTTCGATTTAGGGCTGTTACGATCGGTAACGGTAGAAGTAGCATCCGCCGTGAAGAATTTGCAGATTTGATACCGGATCTGTATGACCACTGCATATACGACCACACGGACAATTGCTGAGGCGACATGCACCCCTCCTGCACGGCCACCCATGAATTATAACCACTTTGGTCACGTTATGACCCGTGATGTGACCAAAATATGCTGTCACGCCACCGACCGCGGCGTGACTAAACCTGCCACGATAGCTCTCCGAGTCAACACACGTCTGTTTTTTTGCTTAGTCCTGTCACATCAAGAGAAGTGACGTGACAACACTCATTTGTCACGTCGAGATTCATGTCGTGACAACGTGCTTTTGCTATACCACGCGTTGTGGCGTGGCCAATAGGGTCAGAAGCACGGAGCAGCTCCACCACACGTTGGTCGTACGGGGAGGGGTGCGTATCGTCCCGGTAATTGTCTGTGTGGTCGTCCGCACGATGATCGCACAGACCACACGGTGACCTTTTGGACCCGATGTCAAATCTATAAATTCTTTACGATGGACGCTAATTAGCCATCACAACTAGGGATGGCAATTGTGCCCGATTACCCGTGTGCCTGCGGGCGAATACCCTAATAGAGGTGGGTATGGGCATTTTTCTTTGCCCACGGGTATGGAAACGGGCACAATTCCTTGCCCATCGGGTAAATGGGTGTGGGCATGGGTAAGCTTTACCGTGTGCTTCGCCTGACACCAATAACCACTCGACAAAGGGACACCCACTATCTAAAACCCTAGTCTCAGTCGCTCCAAGTCCCAGCCGCCAGATTCACTCTACCTCACACGCACCCCCCGTCCCCCATTCCCTCGATCCAGATCTTCTCATCTTCTTCCTCCAGTCCCTCGTCCTCCTCCCAGCCAGTCGCTGCCCCCGACACCCGTCCTCCTCCTAGGCCCCCGGCTAGCCGTTGCCCTTGTCCTCCTCCCTGCCAACCGCCGCCCCCGTCCTCCTCCCGTCCGCCGCAGTCACTCACGCCAACCCCCCAAGAACTCCAAATCCACCCCCGTCGGCCTGGGCTCCTCCTCCCGCCTGGGCACGCAGTCAGCTCGGTCGCCTCCTCCTGAACGTCGGTCGCCCTTTCCTGTCCGACCTCCTCCTCAACGCCAGCTTGACTCCCTCCTCTTATTTCCCCATCCAGCCGAAGGGCTCCCTGGTTCTTCTCCCCATTCTCTTTCTTTCTTACTTCCTCTCTCTCTGTTCTTCTCCCGGAGATTCTTCCTTCTTGAAGCTTGCCATGGCGCCGCCTCCTGTTCCTCCTGCTTGGCTCGGCTACCCCCCCTTTGAGTGATTTTGGTCCTTATGGCTTAAGCTTGATTTGTTCTCTGATTTTGATGTCTTTTTGTTCACACAAGGTAAAGGAAATGGATGTTAGTTTGTGATGTATTGAAGAAGAAAGAAAAAAAATAGAAGGAAATGGTTTGTGATGTATTGAGAGCTCAGAAAACCACTCTTCCAAAAACCTATTTGTTCTGTCTATTTAGGAGCTGTATGATTTTGTACGCTTATTTATATTGAGTTTTATGCTCTCTGATGACCACTAACTTACCACAATTTTGACAAGCATGGCTTACTTAATGGTTTCTTTTTACATGTAAAATCTTGTACTGTCTGTAAAAGTTCCAAATCTAATGTTTTAATAGCTTTTATTGTTTAGTGAGGTGATATGAATCCACTGTCCCATTATGCAAACTAATCGGATTTGGCATAACTCCACCAAAAGTAAATTCAGCGACTACTTCTAGACATGAATTGTTTCATAGGGTCATTGCAATAAGGATAAGGATTGAACTTTAATGTATCCCACAGATAAAGTAATAGAATAGCATTTTCATTAGACTACTTCTGATGTGTTGGATCTAAATTTGGTAGCTTCTGATGAATATGATCAGAATCAGATAAGTTCAAACTAACTCTAAACAGGGATGCAACATGATATTGTTGACAACTATTAACATGTCTAACTTCTAGTTTTTTATCTGACTGGAATTTAACTATTTAAGGATTGCTTTTGTGCTTTGTCCAAACTTGTCCTACCATTTAGTACCCAACTTTACTATTGTGGTTTTGAACTAGATTAAAGTTTATGCTACAACAGTTAACAAGTCCATCGCTAATTTCTGACCCATGCTTATTTGTGGTCAGGTACTTGAGAGCTATGAGCGTGCTTATAATAACATGGTTCAGTTCAAATACTTTCGTAATCGGAAGAGGTATTGTCATTTTGTGTTCATTCAAGAAAGTTAGTAATTGTTTTGCTAACAAAATGAGTGAAGTGTAATTCAGGTGATTGATTACTGCATTCTTCCGATGAAAATTTCAATTGCTGACGGGCGAAGGGAACTTATCCGTAATATGTGGAATGAGCGCATTTAAGGAACAAAACGAAATGTTGAGGTTATATGATGCCTTTGCTAATGAATGCTGCCTTGTGCCCTATACTGTTATCAATTTTTATATTGACTTCAAAACAATTCTTAGGTGTGGCAAGCCCTACTTCCTGTAAGAGAGTTGGTTCTTCCTCCTAATGAAGACAGAGACACCTGGATAAAATTTGCTAAACTTTTATGGAAGAATGGCAGTATTAGTCAGGCTAGATCTACTTTAGTCAAACTCTTATAGGTAGGCTAGTAGTTATTATTAATCAGCTATTGCCTGTGTAACTCCTCCATATGAAACAATTAATTTCTTATGCCAAATGAAGTTTGATCCTGAATCTTCTCCTAAATTGACACTGTATCATGGGCATCCTCAAGTTGTTGAATGCTCTGTTGATTGCTTAATAGCTTAGTGCCTCGGTCACTTCACGTCCTTAGCTCAATGCTTAATATCTGAAGTTCACGGGCATGGGCGAGGTTCATGGGTACACGGGTATGCTCACGGACGACGGGTATCCGCGGGCGATGGGTATGAGTGAGTTTCTTCGTCTGTTGTCCTTCATGAACATACCCATAAAGAGAAATCAGGATCGCAAATATAGATATGAACGAGCACTACCTTTGTCCACCGCGCCCACGCTGAATCGGCGAAAGACTCCGCTCCAAAAGCTTGAGGCTGACAAAGCCATGACAAACCGGCGCGGCAATCAAAGCACGGGCCCACAGAGAGCATCCCAAAAGGATAAGACCGTCAAAGCTCCCTGCCATGCAACTGATTAATCGGTCCCACTTGTCACCCTCCCACCTCGTACTACTGGCGCTTCCCTTCTCCCGTGCACGGTGCACCCCCAACAGGACAAAACCACTGCAAATGCAGTGCTCTCCTCTTAAGTCTTAAATCCCTTCCGGTAAAAAGCCCTTTCCTTTCTCGCCGATTCCGCCCGTTGCCACCGCAAATCCAGCCAAGGCAGCCTTGTTTTCGTGCAATGCTCGCGAATTCGATGCGGTTTTGATGCAGTCTGGGGCTTTCGCCGTCCGATTCCATCCAGTTTCGTGCCATTTCGGATACATTCTGGTCCAGTTCGTTTGAAAGGTGAGTCTTTTCTTTTCCTCATTCAATGATTTCGCTCGAAGAATCGCCTGAGAAAACCTCGCGTTCTTCCCTCAAAAGTTTCGATCGAATGCCATGACTAGGGGGGAAATATTCTGTGTTTGTCGTCAGGAATCGTCTCAAATCTTGCTGTTCTGCAGTTGAAACTCTGGTCCAAGAGTGGATCTTGACATGGACGACTACATGGACCCCTACGAGGAAGCCGAGGCCGAGGCCGCCGCGGAAGCCGCCGGCTTGACCGCCCCCGCCGCCGCCACGGCGGATTCCTCCTCCTCCGATCCCGACGAGGACGACTCGGAGGCGGAGAGCGACTACGAGGAGAAGTCCTACGGCCTCCTCAAGTCCGGCAACCACCGGGTGCGCAACCCGGACGGCACCTTCCGCTGCCCCTTCTGCCCCGGCAAGAAGAAGCAGGACTACAAGCTCAAGGACCTCCTCCAGCACGCCGATGGCATCGGCGTTTCCAGCAAGCACCGCCGCCACGGTCGAGAGCGCGCCTTCCACCGTGCCTTTGCCCGCTTTGTCCGCACCGACCCGTCCTTCGCTCATGACCTTGCCGCTATCAATGGCATTGCAGGTGCCAATGTAACTGTCACTGCTAATGCCAACGCCAGTGCCAAGGGAAATGCCGATGCCAATGATGATACCGCTGGATCCAGTTCCGCAGCAGCGGCCATGGGGCAGCCACAGGAGAAGTTTGCTTGGCCATGGACTGCGGTTCTTGCAGCCGATGCAGGTTTCAGTGCTGAGGACTTTGCTGGTAGAGTGGCAATGTTTAGTTCGGTTGATGTTGTGCCTTTGGTTGTGGATGAGGCGGAAGGCATGGAAAGCTTTGCAATTGTGAGGTTTACAAATGGTTGGGGTGGATTTAACGACTCTCTCACACTCGAGAACCATTTCAACGTGAATAAGCTTGGGAAGAAGGAATGGGAGGCAAGGAATAGTGGTGGTGGTGCTGCGAAGGGGGAGGAGAACGGGGAAGGGGATGTTAAGGTTTATGGGTGGGTTGCCCGAGAGGGGGACTATAATGCAGGGAGTGTGGTGGGCAGGTACTTGAGGAAGCATACCAACCTGACAACCGTAGACGAGGTCTCCAAGAGTGAGTTGGAGAAGTCGGGGAAGATGGTGGCGATACTGGCAACTCAGATCGAGGCAAAGAACCGATACTTGCAGGATTTGGAGACAAAGAAGAATGCAACAGAACTCTCCATTGCACGGCTTGAGGAGGACAATAGGAGGCTACATGAGGCATACAATGAAGGTACGCTTTGCAATTATGCTTCATTTCCTTTAGGGCTTGTTTGGATACATTGTGATCCGAGTCAATCCGAAAATCCCTTCCAATCCGAAGGGATAGGTTCTAATCCCTTCATATCCAAACAAGCCCTTAGGTGTACTTGATTGTGTAGAGTTATCCATTTGTCACATGTCTAGTGAATGTGTAAGTGAAACTTTTGTCAAATGGAGCACATCAGCACATGATATTTCTGTTTTGTACTATTGCATAACTAATAATTTGCAACTGATGTTAATAGTCCTGAATGATCAACTTTTCTGGGATTCTACCTTTATATTGTACATGAAGTGTTTATAGAAATATTGCTTATTGGTTGGTTAGACAAGTAGCAGGAGTGCAGGGTTTTTGTTGGTACATCATTGTGCATGCAGTTCCTTCGTTTCTCTCTTATGTACTTTAACATCAGGTATTGGCCAGTAAGACTTACCTGGTGAGATAAACGTTGGTTACAGCTCCAAACACACTTTCCCCAACCGTTAACTTTCATTGGTTAGCTTTAGTTTCTTGCTGTTACAATATCATCAAAGTAGTGTTGCTCTATTAGACACTAATATGCACTCTGCAGAATCGTAATAAGTTTTACATTTTCTCCTTCAGAAATGCGCAATCTGCATCGCAAGGCTCGTGACAATGCTGTGAGGATTTTCCAGGATAATGAAAACTTGAAGCTTGAATTAGAAAATAAGAGGAGAGAACTGAATTCACGTGCTAAGCAGCTAGAAAAGTTGACAGCTGAGAATGCCATTGACAGGAAGAAACTTGATGATGAGAAGCAAAAGGTAAGTTAATGAACTATCTATGCTAGGCACCAAGCTATGCTCATGTACTGTCTGCTAAAATATTATGCCTAGGATACACTATTCTTAACTTAAAGGATATCAAATGCCTGTTTATTTTGAGTGGCTAACTTCAAAACGAAATCAAGATTGTTACCTGCTTCTTTTATATATTTCATGTGAGACTTGTACAAGTCGTTTGAAATGACATAACATAACAATGATTTCTATTTGGCAGGTACATATTAATATATTATTAGTAAGTATTGTATTGTCTGAATGATATGCTACTGTTCAACATTTTGTTTCTAAGCATCTTAAATAATGACCTGCTTCTTTCTATTGCATAAGTGCTTAGTGGTTAGTGCTATGCCCAATAGTTTCCTAGTTTCTCTCTCTTACTCACTTATAAAGCAACAGCTGGCACTTTCTAGATATTGAAAACTTTGTAATGTTATGGACTAAGACCCGAGGCAATGTTGTGGTCTTTGGTTGGGTACGTGTCTGAGAACTGAGGGTAGGGCACTTGCCCTTATCTAACTGTCGGCAGGGCTCTTCCCTATCGAGGTAGCGAGCTCTGAGGCCTGATTAGCCAGGGAGGTGAGGAATCACCCTCCAAGCTCGGCCGTGACTCTTCCCGACGAACAAGAAGGCTCTGATCTTTAGCCAACCGGTTAGGAACTAATTATGTTTATTTTTTGCTTAACCCTACCTGATACAATGCTATCCCTCTTATAGGGATAGCTTGACTTAACCCCTGAAAGGCATATTGCTAATATAGGAAATAGATGATCCTAACAATCCAATCTAATAATAACTTGCTTAACTAATAGATAATGCAAAACACTTAATAGATAGATTCCTAATAATGAATCCTTCCTAATAATCGTGGGTAGTACTATTCATGCATCACCACAGTACTTGTGGTACTGTTCACATGCCTGCTGCTGTGGCCTGTGCCTTTGTCCATTACATTGCACCCCTCACGCGCGAGGCAGCTCGTCCTCGAGCTATGGTGGGGGTCACGGTTGAAGTCATTGGTGGCCCCATGTTGATGAGAGGGTACGATGATGACGTCCTGTCGCGTAGAAGAGGATCAACGAAGCCTCGATGAACAACATCGGGGACAACAACCCTCCAGCGTCGGTTGATGTCGCATGAGTCGCCGACGGCAAAGGCAACCGGCGCGGGCAGTAGCAGCATCCTTCTCGCCTCGAGTTGCAACGGTTGTAGGAGAGAGGTGACGACGTCGAATTTCACACGACAAACCTGTTCAAGATCAAGACCTTCAAGGCACGACTTTGGCCGGCCGCGTGGAGAGGACCACTGTTGGACGACGGTAACCTTCGTCCTCGACAAAGGCACCAATGGTGCAGCCAAGGGCAGTGAAGCCTGAAGAGAATTCGTCGATGGTGAGGGTAGTGGCAGTGGTGGCGATTGTGTTGCGACACAGCTTGCCTCCTTTGCCTTGACCCTTGCCACTATCATCTCCTGCAATATGTGTCGGATCTCCTGGCAGATAGCAATGGCTCTGTCACACGGTGACTCGGCCACGAAAACCAAGGATAACTCGGCAGCAGAAGCTATGGTGAGTGGCTCTGATACCAAATGTTGTGGTCTTTGGTTGGGTATGGGTCTGAGGACTGAGGGTAGGGCAATTGCCCTCATCTAACCGCCGACAGGGCTTTTCCCTATCGAGGTAGCGAGGCTCTGAGGCCTGATTAGCCAGGGAGGTGAGGGATCACCCTCCAAACTCGCTCGGGGTCTTCTCGACGAACAAGGAGGCTCTGATCTTTAGCCAACCGGTTAGGGACTTATTTTGTTTATTTTTTGCCTAACCATACCTGATACAATGCTATCCCACTTATAGGGATAATTTGACTTGACTCTTAAGAAACATATCTCTAATATAGGAAATAAATGATCCTGTTAAGGGTATTTGTGGTATTTTCCTATTGTTCTAGGGTTTAGTCTTGTGTCCTTTGTACTCTATATATTGCCCATTGTGCTATTGCAATAGATGACAATCATTCACATTTCCACTCTCCCTCTCCATCTAACGTGGTATTAGAGCAAGGTTCATAGCCAACACTCCTACTCGTCCTTCGTTGCCGCTGCCCCTGGGAGGAGCAATCTGCACTCCCGGGGGCGGCCTCCTAGTTGTAGTTTAGTGTCAAAGCAGCTGCTCCATGCCGACGGATTCGCTGTTGCTGGCTTTCTCTCCCATCCAGGGATCACAGGGGTGGAGACAACGGATCTGGAGCCGTCGTGCCTAGGTCCGGAGTCGCCGACAGTGGAGGAGCGCAACCTCTCGCAATCAACGCGTTGTTGTCGCCCGCAAAGGTCAGTCCCCGCGCCACGACACGTCGCGACTCTCGCCAGGCCGAGCTCTTCGGATCCGGCCAGATCCAGCCGGATCTAGTTGGGAGGTAGCCGCGACATTCCCGCGACCGAGCCACGTGCCCGATGTAAGGACCAGGGATTAATATCCCAAATCCTCTGTGCATAACCGAGCTAGTCCCAAGATCAGCGGCTAGCTCACACAGCAAACAAATGTGGTAACAATCATAAACACAAACTTTATTAATAAACAACAGAGTTGATTACAAGAACGGCTTACGAGCCGACAAGATCGAACACAGCGGAAGATAAAAACAAATAGACCACACAATTCGCCACAGGCATTCGTTTGGAGGGCGTAGCCTAGTCGTCCTGGTCCTCAGGCTTCTCGTAGACCTCTTCTCCTGCTCAATTATCGAGTTAAGCAAGAGTGAGCACAACAACCGCGCTCGCAAGTCACACTCGTCAAGTAACAGATTGAAATGCATGTAAGAATATCTCAAAGGAAAGTTTATAGAGTTGATTTGCATAAAGCCATGTTTCTTTCCAAATACTTGTACTAAGTTCCAAAGCAGTTATACAATAACTAAAATTCATTTTCTAAATCTCAGTTTTATAGTCAGATAAGATTCATCAACAAGTGGTGAAGGATATCCTTCTATCATAAGGCTACCTGCCCAAAACCCATTTGGATAGACATCCAAAACCATTTCATAAAGTCTTTTGAAAACAAAACCGAAATCTAACTTGGAGCAGTTATGCTAGCATGTCCATGACCGTGGACACGGCTATTCGAATAGTTTTACACTCTGCAGAGGTGTACAGCTTTACTCACACGACACGACTTCTCTAGTTTGTTTGGCATCCGTCGATACCACCGCTCACTACTGTAGGTAAGCGGTCTAGAGCACGTGACAAGGCCTTTACAATGCGCCATTCCACCGCAGTCCCCCCTCGCTAAGGTTTCACCCCCTTTGGATAGAGACCCGTCGGGTTCATGGCCCCCTCTTGCGCCAGGTGGGAATAAATAAAAGTAGGTCGTAAAGACACTCACACAACCGGATGGAACGACCACGGTGAAACGTTGCAAATTAGTTAGCCAGGTCCCTCCCACTTGAGACATGTGGTAGTACGGTACGGTGTAGCAAAATACACTCGAAGACCGGTCCTTAACTGACTTGGGCGACTTCCAACAGAACTCTGGGCCTCGATCATAGAAATGAATCGATCCCGTGCATGGTCTTCTTGCACCTCGTGATTATTTTGGTCTTTGCCTCTTTGGGTGTATGTGCTATGGTCTTCTTGCACCTCGTGAGCGCACCAAGCTGACCGCTCAGTCCATCGAGTGTGTTTTTTTGGGCTATAGTGTTGAGCATAAGGGATATCGTTGTTGGGATCCTGTTGGCCGACGGATGCGGATTTCTCGGGACGTCACTTTTGATGAGTCGTCCTTTCTACCCTTGTCCTTCTCCTTCCACCACTCCAGCATCTCTCGTCGAGCCACTTGCTTTCTTGACTTTTCCTGTCACCCCCATAGTCACCACACCTCCACTACAGCCTTTAGCCTCTCTCATGCCTCCTTACCTGTCGGCATCTTCTTCACCACTGGCGCCTCCTTCACCACCGATACCCTCTCCAGAGGTTCCTCCTGGCCTTGTTCCTTCTTATTCTCTCTACTACACTCCTCGTCCGCGAGTTGAGGATCATCTTCGGCCTCTCCTCGATATGCTCTTCGTGATCGCTAGTCTATTCGGCCTCCTGAGCGCTTTGGTTTTGTTGCTGCTGCTCTTGCTGAACCGATCTCTTATCGTGATGCTGCTGCTCATCAGGAGTGGTAGCATGCGATGGCAGAGGAGATTGCTGTCCTTGAGCGTACTGGCACGTGGGATTTTGTCCCTCTTCCCGTGCGTGTTACTCCTATCACGTGCAAGTGGGTCTACGAGGTTAAGACCCGGTCTGATGGTTCTCTTGAGCGCTACTAGGCTCATCTCGTGGCACGTGGGTTTCAGCAAGAGCATGGTCGTGATTATGATGAGACTTTTGCTCCTGTGGTTTACATGACCACTGTTCGCACTCTTCTTGCTGTGGCATCTGTTTGGGCATGGGCCATCTCTCAGCTTGATGTCAAGAATGATTTTCTCAATGGTGAGCTGCGTGAGGAGGTTTATATGCAACCACCGCCAGGGTATTCTGTTAGTGAGGGTATGGTTTGTCTCCTTCGCTGATCTTTTTATGGCCTCAAGCAAGCTTCTCGTGCCTGGTTTGATTGTTTCTCCTCTGTTGTCACCGCGGCTGGTTTTTCTCCTAGTGCTCATGATCCTGCTCTTTTTATTCACACTTCGCCTCGCGGTCGGATGCTTCGCTTCTTTTATATGTTGATGATATGATTATTATTAGAGATGATTCTCAGTACATCACTTTTGTCAATGATCGTCTTAGTGAGTAGTTTCTCATATTTGATCTGGGTCCTCTTCGATATTTTCTTAAGGTTGAGGTTATTTCCACGCCTGAGGGCTTCTATCTGTCCCAGGAAAAGTATATCTAGGATCTTCTTGATCGTGTTTCTCTTACTGATCAGTGCACAGCTGAGACTCCCATGGAGCTTAATGTTCATATTCGGCCCACTAATGGTGAGCCTCTTACTGATCGTCACCTTGTTGGGAGTCTTATTTATCTGAGTGTCACTCGTCCTAACATTTCGTACCCTGTGCATATCTTGAGTCAGTTTGTTTTTGCTCCACTCAGTTCCACTATAGTCATCTTCTTCGTGTTCTACGATATCTTCGTGGAACCAACACTTGTCTCTTTTTTCCTCGCTCCAGCTCTTTACAGCTCCAGGCATATTCTGATGCCACCTGGACTAGTGATCACTCTGATCGCCGGTCTTTTTCTGCCTATTGTGTTTTTCTTGGTGGTTCTCTCATTGCTTGGAAGACTAAGAAGGCATAACAGCTTCATTCGAGCGCCGAGGTGAGTTATGAGCTATGATTTTGTTGACTGCGAAGGTTACTTGGCTACGGTGGTTACTTGAGGATTTTGTTGTTTCTGTTTCTGCACCAACTCCTCTTTTATTTGACAGTACATGTGCTATTAGCATTGCTAAAGATCCGGTGAAGCAAGAGCTTACAAAGCATATTGGTGTAGATGCTTCCTACATGTGGACACAGGTGCAGGACCAAGTTGTTGCTCTTCAGTATGTGCCATCCGAACTTCAGTTGATAGACTTCTTCACAAAGGTATAGACTAGAGCCTAGCACAGCTTCTATATTTCCAAACTTCATGTTGTTGATCCACCATAAGTTTGAGGGGGGTGTTAGATGTGTATTATTACTTGTGTATTTTCCCTGTTGTATAAGGGATTACCTGTGTTAGATTTTAGGAGAGAAGAGAGAATGAGGGCAGAATTCTTGATTGTATTGCAAGAGCCCAAGGGGCTATATATAGTGTACAAGTGAAACCCTAGACTAGAAACCCTAGCTAGACTACAATTACATTACTACCCCTATATGACTATTACACTAACATGACTATTACACTACTACCTTTAACACCACCACTCAAACTCAATGCGTATGCAATAGTATTGAGTTTGAAGAGGTCAAACACAAAAAAAAAGATAAATCCAAAGTCCAAGCTTGAAGATGTCGTCGAAGCATGCAGCTCTTGAACAAAAATTGTCCTTCGACTCTTCACACACGAAGAGCTTGATTTGGAGATGTTGAAACCGACAAGAATATAGAGATATGTCAAATCAAACCGATAAAGAGAGAGATAGAGACGAAGACGTGAACCAGATCCGCCCACCCAAGATGTGAGGTGACGGTGTCAAATCTGACGCTCGACGAAGGCAAAGACGATGGACCAGATCCGCCCACCCAAGATGTGAGGTGACGGTGTCAAATCTGGCGTCCGACGAAAACAAAGACGAAGAGTTGATGATAACGACAAAGAAGGCCGTTGGTCAAGAGTCGCAATGATGCGAAGATGTGTAGCAAGATGGCTACAAGAGAGGACCAAGAAGGCAAAGTCGCATCAACAACGATGATGGGGTGACCACACTCGATCCAATGGACGGACTGTGGCAACCTGAAAAAGGAAGAAGCAATCGACTGATCGACAAAGGATTTGATGAACTAGCATGACTTTGACGAACTCAAAGAGAGATGCAGTGGACTTGGATGGACTCGATGGAAATAAAAGGAAATAGACAAAAGATACTAGCAGCAGAGGCAACAGGCAGGGCAGCGGGCAGCGGACTCCTCGACCCAGAGCAACGGACCATCTCCGGTACCAGGCTGAAAACAACAACCCAAGTGGCGGCAGATGAAGCCCCAAGCCCATGAGCCACACTCAAGCAACAAGTCAAGAGGCCAGAGAAGCCGAGGAAACGAGCCAAGATCAAAGAAAATTGTTCCAAATGTAACAAGGCCGGACATAAGGTCAGCACTGAGGTGAATGCCACAAGAATCGAGACCAAGCAAAGAATCGGAGACAAAGAAAATCCACCATTGACTCACTCCTAGCTGAGAGCGCCGGGTTGCAATAATGCTCGAGGTCAAAGGACACAGAGCTTAGCAAGTCCAAAGCACGGATAGTATTGCTCGAGGAAGATCTGAAGAATGCTCAGGCTGCAGGCGTGGAGGCGGCGGCGGCTTGAGGGAGATTCAAAGTGGCGGAAGCGGAGCCGAGACTTGAGATGAGAGGAGGTGGCGGCACGAGGTAGGGCCGATGGCAGCAGCCCGAGGCGAGGTCGACGCCGGATCTGGCTGGACGACGCGGCAGCCGGCTTGAGGGATCTGCGCCGTCTCATTAATCTACGCTGCCTGGAGCTCATTCACTTCGTCGCCTCATGGATTCGTGCCGCCTGGAGCTCATTCACTTCGTCGCCTCATGGATTCGTGCCGCCTGGAGCCCATCGCTAGGATCTGGCGAGGAGGATGAGCTCCGGCGACGAGGATGGCCAGATCCCACCCGAATCTGGTGATGCAGAGGTGGTGATGGAGACGAGGCGGCATGCGCGAGGTGTGAGCTCGCCGCCGGTCCAGAGGAGGAAGTGCAGTGGCGCGAATCCTCAAGCCCGCATCACGGATTCGGTGCTCGAGGTGACGTGCGGCGCGGACCAGCGAGCCGACGAAGCAGAGGAGTCGATGAAGACGAGGCGATGGAGGAGCGACGCCGGATCTCGCGCTCGCGCTTGTAGATCTGGACGGAGGAGCTCCGGATCCCGCCGGATCCGGTGAAGTGAAGGCGAGGCGACAAGGATCCGGAGGAGGAAGCGCGGGCGATCTCCAGGCGTCGGATCCGCGAGGACGCGCGGGCGAGCTCCAGTCGCCGAGGATGACGACCAGTGAACGAGAGAGAGTCGTCTGCTCGGCGAACGATCAACCAATCAAGACGCTAACTGCTGGAGTTGCTATTCTTTGCAACATGAGATGGCCGCCTGGAGTGAGATTGTTCTCCCGGGGCACGTGTGAGGAAGAGATGGAAGCTAGATCGTGGATCTAGGCTCTGATACCATGTTAGATTTTAGGAGAGGAGAGAATGAGGGCAGAATTCGTGATTGTATTGCAAGAGCCCAAGGGGCTATATATAGTGTACAAGTGAAACCCTAGACTAGAAACCCTAGCTAGACTAAAATTACATCACTACCCCTATATGACTATTACACTACTACCTTTAACAACCTGCATATATGCCATACCTGTACTTGTATATATTGGCCTATTGGCCTCGTGGTGAATACAAGTGCTACTCATAACAACTACGACATTACCAAGACTCGGACTTTGGATTTCCCCTATTTTAGTGTCAATCCTTTTCAAATACAATGCTATTGCATATGCCTGCATTTGAGGGGGGGGGTGTGTGTTAAGGGTATTTATGGTATTTCTCTATTGTTCTAAAGTTTAGTCTTGTGTCCATTGTACTACTCTATATATTGCCCATCGGGTTATTGCGATAGATGACAATCATTCACATTTCCACTCTCCCTCTCCATCTAACAGATCCTAATAATCCGATCTAATAATAATTTGCTTAACTAATAGATAATACAAAACACTTAATATATAGATTACTAAATAATAAATTCTTCCTAATATCTGTGGGCAGTACTGTTCATGCGCATGCTACAGTGCCTCAGGTCTTAGTCCATAACATGTAACTTGGACCATATGGTGTGATAGCATAAGTGCATACTGCAATATGTTTCGTGATATATTTATATATTGTTTCTTTTCTGAAATGTACAGGCAAAAGACGATAACAGTGAACTTGAGCTGGCAAGTATAGAACAGCAGAGGGCTGATGAAGATGTTTTGAAGCTAGTCGAGGACCAGAAGGTTTGCTACCTTTTTTACTTATGTTGTTTTCTAGATGGGTACTCTGGACCCTGGAGATGAGAATTAATACACCTTGAAAACACCAGAGGGAAAAGGAAGATGTCCTTGTGAGAATGCTTCAGCTGGAAAAGGAGCTGCATGAGAAACAACAACTTGAGCTCGAAGTAACACGATTGAATGGCACACTTCAAGTGATGAAACATTTGGAGGGAGATGATGATGGGGATATTCATGACAAGATGGAGAAGCTGAGTGAAAGATTAGAACATGAAAAGAAACGGCTGGAAGAGTTGAGCGGAGAGCTGGTGAGGAAAGAGCGTGAAAGTAACGACGAGTTACAAGACGCTCGAAAAGAATTGATAGCGGTACTGCTCCTTTTCTCTAGGATGTTTAGCAATTGCCTTGGACCTAATTTGTTCTTGAATAGTTGATGTTCATAAAAAGGTTCTCATTCATGAAAGGATTATCACAATGCTCAGGGTTTGGAGGACATGTTAAGTGGGCGGACAGTTATCGGGACCAAAAGGATGGGGGAACTTGATGAAAAGCCATTTCAAAATGCATGCAGGAAGACGTATGGAAATGATGATTACGAGACCAAAGCTGCGGAGCTGGTCTCAAGTTGGCAGGAGGAAATAAAGAAACCATCCTGGCATCCTTTTAAGATTGTTCAGGTTGATGGAGAGGATAAGGTATTTACTGAGTTCTACATTCAACTCTCGTGTGATCTTTGCCTTTTATAGAGGCTAGTGTGTGTTTGAAAGTCATAATCATCCTTGGATGTTGCAGGAAGTTGTAGATGACGATGATTTAAAACTGCGGCACTTGTGGATAGAGTATGGTGACGATGTGTGCAATGCAGTGAAGACCGCCCTGAGCGAGGTAAACGAGTACAATCCCAGTGGACGGTACGTCGTGCCCGAGCTCTGGAACTTCAGGAAAGGCCGGAAGGCGACGATGAAGGAGGTGCTGAAGTACATCTTCGGGCAGCTGGAGACGACAAACAAGCGCAGGAGGGGCTGAGGCTCCATGGGCCGTGTTAGCTCTAAGCCAGGATGTAGTCTTGCACTGTAGCGTTTATGCCATTGGTGGGCATTGCAGGAGCCTTATGGTCCTCTCCCGCTGACATGGGAGCTGTATCTTAGAATTTCATTGTGTGACATAAGTGTCCATGCTTCAGGCCTGGATCTCCATCACATTCTAATCTTCATGTGATGTTGTTGCTTGCAGCCTTATGCTGCTTCCTTCCAAAAACTGATGTGATCAGTGTGAACTTATAATAACCCATCAGTTGGGTAAGTGTTGTCAGGTAGAACTACCTGCGTGTAGATTGTGCAGGTGTATATGTAGCAGTACTCGGCCTTCTTTTCTGTGTAACCATGTGGCCGAACTTGGTGCCATTTCGCCAATCACCATGACTATTCTTCAGATCATGCATGGTATGTTGCACTTGTAAGCGTTTTTTAAGATAATACTACCATGTAGGAACCCTTTTTTTTTACTGCTGCGCCCACACAAATGGACTTTCTTTACTGTCACAGTTTCCAACGCTTCTCGTTGAGAAGCAGTAATAAATGAATGTTTTAATGTGTAGGCACCCAGCTACCCAAGTAATTAAGCATAAGGAAGTTGAAGTGGCGAGGAAGCCAGAGGTCACAGACGGTTACAGGAAGTATGTCGACAGCTACAAGAAGTATATTGAATTAATTGGTATCATGTAGATTGTGAAAACTCAAGATGATGTTCTAAGAAAAAATTATATTTCACAGCCGTCTAGTAGCAATATTGGCTATAAAATCAATGCTAGCGGCTACAAGGTGATGAAACCTCTCACGAAGGAGAGGGGCAAGAAGGGTAAGGTTGTGGATCACACGTTATTGATGCTTTTAAGTCTAAGAAGAAGGGCAAAGGACAGCATGAGGCACACCTCACCATTACAGGCACGGAGGATACACAACCATTAGTTGAACTCATGGATGTGGACAACCCAATAGCAGCCTCCATCACCCCTCCTTTGGATATTACAGTGGCTGCAGCCGTAGTTGCCCAAGAGGAGAAGATCACCATAAAGCAGATTCAGACAGAAGTTTCTTCATGTTTTGCTGATTCGATCTAGTGCATGCATTGTACTTAGATCTTTTTATCATCACTTGCAGTTAGTGATTGTGATAGAACTTTGAATTATTTTACTATTTGAATAATGGTTGCAAGCTCTAGGAGAGTAAAGCATTAAATTCTTATGATGAGTCCCGCAAGACTTAATTTTCTCGTATTTATAATAACAAGTTATGTTCTGATATTTGAAGTATTAGAACGCGTGTGACGCCCTATAGAGGAAGTGTGCTTAGCCGATAGCGGCACAACGAATACCACCTTGAGAGAGACGAAATTCTTTCAGTCGATCAGCAATAATGCCGGTAGTCTTACGACAATCGCAGACAGCGATACTTGTATAATAGGCTCAGGAAGGGCCAAAAGTATACTCCCAATAGACACAACTTTGGTCATTGAGGAAGCTTTATTGTACCCAGAATCGACTAGAACTCTCAAGGATATTCGCGCTAACGGTTTCCACGTAGAGACTAAAGAAGAGTATGGTAAAGAATACATGCTCATTACAAAGTGTGAAGAAAGTGAAAAAAAAGTATTAGAATGATTTCTTTCATATGAAACTAGGTTATACTACACTGATATTAAGGCACCTGCAACCTATACGGACCCGAAAACTGTATTTAGAAGCTCTAAACTTTTCTATCTCTGGCATGATAGATTATGCCAACCAGGTTTTAAGATGATGAGAAATATAATTAACAATTCATAGGGACATAATATCGATGTAAAGAATTTCTCGAATCAGGAAGATTTTGTGTGCCCTTCATGTGCCACCAAGAAATTAATTACTAGACCTTCTGCTCTGAAAGTGATGGATGAAGTCCCTGCATTTCTGGAACGTATCTAGGAAGACTTGCGATTCTATACAATCCCTGTAAGAGCCCTTTAGGTATTTTATGGTGCCCATTGATGCTTCCTCGGAATGGTTGCACGTATGTTTATTGTCTACAAGAAATCACGATTTTGCAAAGCTAATCTCGCAGATAATTAAAATTAGAAATAATTTCCCTGATCATCATGTGAAGTCCATCAGAATGGACAACGCCAAAGAATTTACTTCGAATGCATTTGATGATTATTGCATAGCAATGGGAATTAACGATGAACATTCCGTACCGTATATCCACACCCAAAATGGACTAGCAGACCTTTGAAAATTGTAATTTACTAACTACATGTTGGGGACACGCAGTCCTACACGCAACAACTTTCATCAATTTTAGATCACTGGCATATAACATCCATTCACATATGCAACTAGCGCAATGGTCAGCACCGAAAATTATTCATCTTCGCAGATTTAGTTGTAAGGTTTATGTACCTATACCACCACCGTAGCGAACTGCAATGGGCCTTCTCCGAAAGTTCGGGATATACGTTGGTTATGAGACAGCATCCATAATCAGGTATTTGGACCCTATGACGAAAGATTTGCATACTGCCCAATTTGCTGATAGTATATTAGATGAGAATAGTTTTCCATCATTAGGGGGAGGAAATCAACCCCTTGATAAAAAATATTGGGAAATAACGTGGCAAGCCACGAAAATCCATGCACATGATCCGCGCACTAGTGAAGCAAATAAAGCAGTCCATAAGACAATCGAAGTCCAGAAACAAGAGAAATCTAGAAGATAATTGAAGTCTAGAAGATAGTTGGAGTCCAAACGATAATTGATTTGCAAGCATTAGCGAATCAACTGCCTGACCACTTTAGTGATTTGAAGAGCGTGACCAAGTCACATGTGCCTGCAAGCAATGCACCGGGGAGGGTTGAAATACCGATGAAGGTATCCCTAATCCTGTCCTAAAGCCTTTGAAAAGGACGAGAACTTTGGTCCCACAAATCCTAAGTAACCGGGGATGCTTGGTGAAAAAGGATAAGAAGGATTTGACACAGCCGATCACCGAAGTTCTTCAGAACCAGAAGAGGAGACAGTTGAGACTTGGCATCAGTATGGAACCTTCAGGAAAAAAACATATCGGATTTGAGCATTCCCATGGAGGGAGATACCAGCATGGATGCGTGTGCACACATCAGAGCTGAAAAACTAAAGGGACTTGCCCTTGTAATTGGAAGCAACGGCGGAAAAGTAGAAGCATTAAAAGAACCGCCCCATGAAGAAATAGTTATAAACTTAGTGACCACAGGAGAATATATGAATAAGACAACAGCCAATGTCGATATTTACTTTGCAAAGAAAATTAGCACAATCATTGATCTTGATTCGGAGCCTACATCGCTTACTGAATGTAAGAAAAGATCAGATTGGAAAGATTGGAAGAAGGCAATAGAAACTGAATTATTATCTCTGAATAAAAGAGAGGTGTTTGGGCCTGTAAGCCACAAGTCTCCCCATATGCACCCCGTATAGCATAAGTGGATATTTGTTCGACAGAGAAATGAAAATAATGAAGTTGTAAGCAAGGCTCGTTGCACAAGATTTCACTTAACGTCCAGGAGTTGATTATGAATAAACCTATTCCCGGGTCATGGGCGGAACTACCTTTTGGATATCTAATCTCAATGGTAGTAAACTTGAATTTAGAAGTGAAATTGGTGGATGTGGTAACTGCATACCTTTATGGAAATTTGGATTCGGACATTTATATGAAAATACCTCAATGTATCCCTGTCCCGAATACCTCAATGTATCCCTGTCCCGAATTAAGACAGAGCAAATAGAAACATGTACAGTGTGAAACTCAGAAAGTCAGTGTACGGACTTAAGCAATCAGACAGAATGTGGTATAATCGCTTGAAGCGACTTTCTATGCAAAAAAGGCTACACAAATAATGAGAATTGTCCCTGTGTATTTATACGATGATCCCATGATAGATTTTGTATAATCTCAGTGTATGTACATGATCTGAATATCATCGGAACCTTGGAAGGTATTGAGAAAGCAAGCTCTTACTTAGAGTTGGAGTTTGAAATGAAAGATTTGGGTAAAACTGAATATTGACTAGGCTTGCAGCTTGAGCATACCCCTGAAGGGATATTAGTGCATCAGTCAACCTACACTCAGAAGGTGTTAGAAAGGTTCGGATTTGAAAAGGTATACCCTTCGAAAGTGCCAATGGTTGGAAGGTCCTTGCAGCAAGACAAGGACCAATACAAACCTAGAGAAGAGGGGGAGGAAGTCCTGGGACCGAAATTCCCATACTTAAGTGCAATAGAAGCACTTATGTACTTAGCAAACTGTACTAGATCGGACATTGCATTTGCCGTAAGCCTATTAGCAAGGTTTAGTGCAGAACCTACCAAAGGCATTGGCAGAGAATAAATGACATCTTCCGATACATTCAAGGAAGTAAAGACCTTGGTCTATTCTACAGAAAGAACTAAGATCTGTCTATGAATGGCTATGCAGATGCTGGGTACCTGTCGGACCCGCATACAACCAAGTCGCAAACATGCTATGAACTCCTATATGGTAGAACTGTAATTTCATAGAAACCGTCCAAGCAATGTCTTGTATCGACTTAGACGAACCACTCGAAAATAATAGCACTGTGCGAGGTCTCACGAGAATATGCTTGGCTTCGGCGGATGATTCACCACATCCAACAGTCGTGTGGATTGAATACCGTGCAAACCCCCACTATTATCTATGAAGATAATGCAGCTTGTGTTGCACAAATGTAGATAGGTTATGTGAAGAGTCATCTCACAAAGCATATCAACCACAAGTTCTTCTATACTCTTAAATTGCAAAAGATGGACGAAATTAAAGTACTGCATACTAAGTCATGTGAAAATCTTGCCGATTTATTCACAAAGTTACTTCCAACATCTAGCTTTGAAAGGTGCATACGTGAAATTGGAATATTGAGACTTAGAGAAGTGCAGAATTCAGGAGGAGAATCTTCACGAACTCATTATTAAAACTTAATCACGAAGATCGAGTACCCAAAGAATAAATCTTGGAGATTAAATAAAATTGGGTGGATTGTACTCTTTTTCCCTTGACGAGTTTTCCTGAAGTTCCTCGGTTAAGGTTTTTAACGTGGCAATTCGTGCAACGCAGCAGGACGTGTATCATGTACTCTTTCTCCAAAATTTTCCCACTGGGTTTTTGTGGAGTTTTGGCGAGACATGAACATGTGAGGATGAGTGCCCAATAGGGAGTGTTGGGAAACCATGGACTTGGCCCAGCAGTCGGCCTATGTATGGACGTCCCATCTAAAACCCTAGCAGGGGCTGTAGCCTATAAATATAGGGTACTAGTCATTGTAAAAGGCTGATCGTTTGATGAAGGAATAAAAAGAAGCAAGAAACCCTCCATATATTTATGTTCAATCTACTATTCTGTACTTGTGTTCTTACATTGTTCTAAACAATTATACGTTTGTCTACGAGGCGATCGTTCGGACTGAACTCGTCAGCGACGGTTCCTCAACAATTCCCAGAACTGATATGATCAGTGAACTTAACAATAACAGCCCTTGCATGCTTCATCTGGCTTGTGTTTGTTGCTAATACGTACTATGCAAGAATGCTTTCGTTCTTTTGCTTCTGGAACTGGTCTGTCAGCAGAACATGTCAGGTAAATGCATTATTAGTCTGGTTGTTGCAGTAGTGGTATGGGCTTTTGTACCCCCTTGTGGCAGATCGAGGTTGTAATTGATCGTTTTTGCAACTGAATGCATGTTGGGTGTTTAAGTTGCTGTTTGTCAATGAAAATTACAAACTTGGAGTGTTCTAAGGCGCTGTTGTGTTAGGTGTTTGTACATGCATGTGGTGTGGACTGGGCAGGCAGGTGTATACATTTAGGACTACTTGGCTTTCTTTTCTGTGTAGCCGGCCTTGTGGCTGAACTTGTTGCCATTTCACCCATCGCCATGCTTTTGCTCAAATCATCCGTGATCAGTCTGCCCTTTGTGTAGAGCATTGTTGCTAGAATGCCAGTAATTCTTCTGCCCTATTTCTTTTTTGGCTGCGCCGGCAGAAATGGAGCAACGGACTTTGTGTCCTTTGCTGCTGTTACACTTTTTTGGGGGATTTGAACCAGAAAAGGAAAAACTCATCTATTCAGATAGTCCGTTAGAGGGATTCTCGCGGCTTAACAGTTCTGCGGTAATTATGGATGTTTAATGCGTACATATCCACTACATTCTCAAGCACGAGTCAAACTTTTAAAATTTTGGGTGCCAATATACATAAAATCACATTGAAGTAACACTAATAAATTTGTTATCAAAGTACTTCTTATATCATTTTAATAAGGGAAAACCCAACCGAAAAAAGGCATTGTCTGCGTAGATATTCAAGTACTCACTCCATTCTCAATGTATTTTAGGACCTGTGTAGTCAAGCTTTCTAATACTTTGACCACTAATACACACAAAAATCTTAGATTAGTCGTATAAATAGTATTAGTTGTCATCAGAAATACTTCCCTGTCATTATATGTTTAATAAAGGAAAACTACAGCCCCCTAAAACGCACTGTCCCCGTCTCTTATTTTGGTTTATTACCACACACACAAGCCATTCTACCTCTTTGACCATTTTTCTCTTTCTTTTTGCAATTTCGTGCGAGTGTCTTATCTAAGCATGACACATCGGCCATCCAAGCATTGCCATAGCACCTGACACATGGGGCCCACTGATCAACCTCACTTGACCTCTTTTCTTGCTCGTTATCAATGACAACGGCTTTGGAGCGACATCAAACTGTTTTTCTTCTCCAATTTGGTATATATGAAACAAGTTCGCGTGTCAAATATATAGGCACCACATGAGACAAAACTACTCCAGTTTGGGTTGAGGGGATAAAAATAAATGGTTTTGATAGTTGAGAATGTATGATGTATGGTTTTGTAATTTATGATTGATTTTTGGACTTTTTGAAGAGCTCAAGTTGTAAAATGAACTTTTTTCTTGTTTCTAAACAACTTGCAACTGGTCAGTATCTATCTTATTTATTTATTTTTACCATTTTACAATTTTGAAGTGGAGTTAAAATATGTGGGTGGTGAGGCGGAGGGGCAGAGCGGGAAAGTGAAAAAAATGTTTCCGTACAGGCAATAACAAGGAAGGGAAAGGAACAAGGAAAGAAACATGAGTCTCGCAATCATACTTATCAATTCCATCTCGGTACCGGCTGAAATGGCCGGAACATGTATACTGACACATTGTAGTCTCAATCCCGTACCGGCCTCAATAATGGTCATTCCGGTCCAATTGAAGTGACCACTCCTTTGAATCAGTTCGGAAGGCCTAGTCCAATACTACTCCTTCGGTAAGTGAAATTATACTAGACTATGGTAAAATGTATGAAGTTATGTTGTATTATTTAGCTATATACGAACTTTGTATTTATGAAATCATTGAACTATGTGTCATTTTTATTGCATGATTATGTGTGTGTGTGTGTGTGTGTGTGTGTATATGAAAATGGTATGGTACTCCTGGGAGTACGTACTCTCAATTATCATATATCACTTAAATCATATGATGTTACCTCTTTATCATTTTGAGCATACTTTAATAATGGTTATAAGATACCCCAAAGTAAGTTCTATGAAAAATTTCATTAAA
Source organism: Phyllostachys edulis (assembly GCA_036346405.1). Lineage (NCBI taxonomy): Eukaryota > Viridiplantae > Streptophyta > Magnoliopsida > Poales > Poaceae > Phyllostachys > Phyllostachys edulis. The sequence goes on from CM070546.1 coordinate 122,430,837, forward strand.
GTCCACTTCTTATAGTGAAATCTACGTATATACTACTTTTATATATGAAAAAGGGTATATAGCAAAAATAAAGGTCTCCAATCAAAATTTTCCAATCGAGTCGCATCGGAGTATCTTATAATTGGTACTTAACTACAATGAAAATGATAAAGAAGTATAATATATTCGTTTAAGTGGTATATTCGAAGCGGACGTCCTATATATATACGTATGTGTATATACATACGTATGTACATATGTATATATAGGATTAATTCCTTCTACTGCCGGGTGTAGTTACTCCCACATCTGATATACCACCTAAAAGAACTTGACATACTCCTTTATCACTTTATGTATACTCGTATACTAATTGTAAGATACTCCAATGCGAACCACACAAAAAATTTGCAATAGAGTCCATAGTTTTTAGCTTATTTTGTAAATACCTTTATATTCGCACATAAAAAGGAGTATGTCTAAAAAAATGTACATACCACCCCTAAAAAAGTGTAAATACCACCTAAGTGGTCTTATATACTCATATACTACACACACACACACACACACACACACACACACACACTCACACATAATATTAAAATCCGGAACGATATGCCGGAATAGACCGGTCGGAGATTGTGGCGAGAGGCGGCAATTCGATGACGGTGGCCTCATGCATGACTGTGGATATGGTAGGGAGCGACTGGAAGATGGAAATGGTGACCGTCTCGAAGGCCATGTCTCAGCGGGGTGGCCCCACGTTGATTTTTTCCCGGGGTATCCCGACTCCCGAGGGGCCAAGAGCGAAAGGATTGTGTCTGCTCGCCCCTCAGGACCGCGTGACCTGTCCTCGCGACCTCGGCCCTTGCAGACGAGAGAATTGCCGTAGTAGGACACCAAGGGGTGCCCCGCCCCCTAGGATCATCGGCAATACTCAGGAGGCCCTAGGGAAAGTCACGTGTGTATGTATTAGGTCCATGTGGTGTATCCATAAAAATATACCTAAATACCCCTCTCTCTCAATGTAAGGCAAAGGCAAGAAGGGGGGATTCCTTCTTGCCCTCTCTCTCTATATATATGGCCCTAAAGGCATGTAAGAGGTGGGACTCTCTCATTCATTCACACTCGTAATATAACACACTCATCTTTTCCATACTCTTGGCTCCTCTCCTGTTCGGTCCCCTCCCAAGACTAAAAGGTACTTCGTACCCACTGTCTAGTTTTGTTTCTACGACGGTGTTGCATCGTAATTTCGAATATTCTTGCTATTAATCCACATTGGTGCGTGAGTGAATTTAAGAAAGAGTATTAATTATCCCCTGTTGCAATTGGTATTGCAGAGCAAGAGACTACCCCTTTCCCTTTTCTTGTCTTTCCATGCATTTTCGTCATGCATAAAATGCGTGCTTCTTTATCTTAGAGATTGATTGATTTTTGAGTGAAGTGCATATGGAGTGTTCAAATGCAGAGGAGATTGTTAGGAAACCGGGCCCATGACCAGGAGTCCTGGCCCAATTGGACACCTCATGTTTCCAGTAGCCTATATAAAGGAGAGAGGACCCCTCATTGTAATTGATCATTATTGAAGAGCAATAAAGAGAAGCCCGAAGTCCCCTCATATCTCTGTGTTCAATCTCTTATTCTGTTATTGTGTTCTTGATTTGTTCTAAGCGATTCTACGCTTGTCTGCGAGGTAATCGTTCAAACTGGACTGGTCAACGACGGTTACTCAACACGTTATCAGCACGATCGACTCCGGCCTACTTCTAGGCCTACTTTACTTGGATCGAAAGGTAACTGTCGATAAACGACACTCGTAGATTGAATCGTTTTCTTTCTAGATCGCTTTCAATTCTGCAAATTCGCTTTCTAGATTGTTTTTCTACAATGCAAATTCATTCTAATCTACCGTGAGCCGACTTGAAGTCGCTGACACAATGTCGATGAGTAGATTGCACGAAAGATTGGATGTCGATTGTACCGTAGATTGGAAGTTGTAAATACGTTCTAATCTATCGTGAGCCGACTTGAAGTTGCCGACACAATATCGATGGGTAGATTACACGCAAGAACCGATGTTGATTGCACTGTGTTGTATCGCATTGCATTACATCGCACAAATAGTAATTGCATGAAGAGAAACCGCGGCCAGAAGCCGTCGCGCATAGCATCTGTCGCGACTTCCAGAGCGCGTCTGCCGCCGCAAAACTATCGCGCCGCCGCCTCACCGCTTGAGAGCCGCTGGTTCAGTAGCCGCCGCGTCGTCGCCGCTGCTAGAAGCAACCGCCGCGCCTCGGGTCCAACGCCGCGTTGGAGCCGCCGCCGTTCTTGCCAGACGCACACGGTCCGCCGCCGCCTTGCCGCCGAGGCCGCCGCCGCTTGCACCGTGTCGAGCCGCCACTTGCGCCAAGACGCACACGGTCGCCGCCGCCTCGCCGACGACACCGCCGCCGCTGCTGCGCGCGTTGGAGCCATCGCCGTTCTTCTACGCGCACACCGTCCGCCGCCATCTCGCCGCCGAGGCCGCCGCCGCTGCACAGCGTCCGGAGCCGCCGCTGCGCCAGCGCCCGCAGCCTCAGCGCCGCCGCCTTGCGCCGCCGTCGCACCAGAAGCCGCTGAACTGCCCGCCGCGCCAGAGCCGCTCGAATCGACCTCGCGCTGCCCCACGCACCCACAGCGATCGCCCACGCCGCCGCCGCTTGCGGTAAATGGTAGGGGAAACCCCACCCGTCTTGTGGTTTGAGGAGAAGCCGGTTGGGCACTTTTGGGCCGAGCATGGGCCTAGTGGGCCGTGAAAGCTGGTGAAAGAAAAAAAAAGGGGGGGCCAACCAAGAGAAAAAGAGGGGGGGAAGGCGATGGAAATCTGGTTTTTTCGAATAGGCCCTCTGGAAATCTGAAATTTACGTGAAATTGTTCTCTAAACTGAAAAATTTCGCATTTTAACCCCTGGAATTACAGAATTCGCCGAAAGTCATTTTTTCCAGCAGAAAAGGGCCTCGGGAATTCAATTTTTGAATCGTTTTTTGCATTTGAAGCATGTTTAACTTTGTTATTATTATTTCTATGCAATTTATTTATTGTATTTACTGTTTTGATTATCTGTGATTGTTTATATTACTTTTAATCATTGAAAATAACAGTAAATCATGAAAAATGCATAGAAAAGTACGGGAACACGAACCTGGAGTTCGAAGAGCATTATGAGAATTTTGCAACCATTTTATGTAAATTACTTGCAGTAATCTTATGAACTATCTGCATGAATATGGAAATGACTGCCATCACGAACCAAGAGTTTGAAGAACTGACCCAGCATGGCCAGAATTTGTACAAGTCTTCAACTCTGTGATAATGTAATCACGGATAAGCAGAAGATTGAGAATACTCTCTCTACCTTTCACCCAAATGCGGTGCAATCCGCACGCAACTACCGTCAAGACGGCTACAAGGAGTATGCCGCATTAATTGACACCATGCATGTTGCGGAAGCTCAAGATAATGTTATAAGTAAGAACTACATCTCACAGCCACCTAGTAGCAATGTTGGCCATGAAGCCAATGCTAGTAGCTACAAGGTGATGAAGCCTCTCACGAAAGAGAAGGGGCAAGAAGGGTAAGGTCGTGAGTCACACATTATTAATACTTTCCAGTCTAAGAAGAATGGCATAGAACAACATGAGGCACACCTCGCCATTGTAGGCACGGAGGATTCACATCCATTAGTTGCACTTATGGATATGGACAGCCTAGTAGCAAATTTCATCATCCCTCCTTTGGACATCACAAAGGGTGGCATGACCATAGTTGCCCAAGAGGAGAAGATCTCCATGGAGCAGATTGAGGCAGAAGTTTCTGAATACTTCGCTGATTCAAGCTAGTGCACACATTGCACTTGGATCTTTTATAGTAACTTGCAGTTTGTAATTGAAGCGAGAACATTGAATTATTTTTGAATAATGGTTGTAAGCTCTAGTAGAGCAAAGCATTAAATTCTTATGACGAGTCCCGCAAGACTTATTCCGTATTTTATAATAACAAGTTATGTTCGATATTTGAAGTATTTTATTTATGTGTTGCTTGCTTTACGCGCTACATATTAATAAAGTACATTATATTAGAACGTGTGTGGCGTCTATTGGAGGAAGTGTGCTTAGCCAGTAGCAGCACAATAAATACCATCTTGATAGAGACAAAAATCTTTCGGTCGATCAGCAAGAATGCTAATAGTCTTACGAAAATCGCAGACAGCGATACTTGTATAATAGGCTCAGGAAGGGCCCTAATTATACCCCTAATGGGCACAACTTTGGTCATTAAAGAAGCCTCGTTGTACCCAGAATCGACTAGAACTCTCAAGGATATTCACGCAAACGGTTTCCACGTAGAGACTGAAGAAAAGTATGGTAAGAAATACCTGCTCATTATAAAGCATGAAGAAAGTAAAAAAAAATGGTATCAGAATGACTTCCTTCATTTGAAACTGGGCTATACTACACTAATATTAAGGCATCTGCAACCTATATTGCCCTGAAAACCGTATTTAGAAGCTCTGAACCTTTTCTATCTCTGGCATGATAGACTATGCCAACCAGGTCTTAGAATGATGAGAAATATAATTAACAATTCACAGGGACATAATGTCAATGTAAAGAATTTCCCGAATCAGAAAGATTTTGTGTGCCCTGCAGGTGCCACCGGAAATTTAATTACTAAACCTTCTGCTCTGAAAGCGAAGGATGAAGTCCCTACATTCCTGGACCGTATCCAGGGAGACTTTTTGTGATCCTATACAGCACCTCTAAGGGCTATTTAGGTATTTTATGGTGCTCATCGATGCTTCCCCAAAATGGTCGCATGTATGTTTATTGTCTATGAGAAACTACGCTTTTGCAAAGCTAAATCTCACAGATAATTAAAATTAGGAATAATTTCCCTGGTCATCATGTGAAGTCCACCAGAATGGACAACGCTGGAGAATTTACTTCAAAGGCATTTAATGATTATTGTATGGCAATGGGAATTAACGTTGAGCATTCCGTACCGCATGTCCACATCCAAAATGGACTAGCAGAGGCATTAATTACGAGTAAATTTATTGCCCGGTCACCTTTGAAGAATTGTAATTTACCAATTGCATGTTGAGGACACGCAGTCCTGCTCGCAGCAACTCTCATCAATTTTAGACCACCAGCATATAACATCCATTCACCTATGCAACTAGCGCAAGGGTCAGCACAGAAAACTTCTCATCTTTGAATGTTTGGTTGCAAGGTTTATATACCTATACCATTACCACAGTGAACTGCAATGGGCCTTCTCCGAAAGTCTGGGATATACGCTGGTTACGTGACAACATTCATAATCAGGTATTTGGAACCTATGATGAGAGATTTGCATACTGCCCGATTCGCTGATAGTACATTAGATGGGGCTAGTTTCCCGTCATTAAGGGGAGGAAATCAACCCCTTGATGAAAATGTTGGGAAATATAAAAGTCCAGAAGATAATTGAAATCCATGTACATGACCCGCGCACTAGTAAAGCAAATAGAGAAGTCCAGAAGATAATTAAAGTCTAGAAGACAATTGAAGTCTAGAAGATAATTAATTTGCAAGCATTAGCGAATCAACTGCCTAACCACTTTAGTTATTTGAATAGCGTGACCAAATCGCATATGCCTGTACGCAATACACTGGAGAGGGTTGAAATACCGATAAAGGTATCCCTAATCCCATCCTAAGGCCTCTGAAAGGACGAGAACTCCGGCCCCTCGAATCCCAAGTAACCGGGGACGCCTGGCGAAAAAAGATAAGAAGGACTTGACACAGCCAATCACCGAAGTTCCCGTAACTGTAAGGGGAGCCAGTTGAGACTGCACCAAGATGGAACCTTCGAAAAGGCATACTAGAATTGAACATCCCCATGAAGGGAGACATCAAGATGGATGTGTGCGCACACATCGAGTTTGAAAAACTAAAGGACTTGCCCCGTAAATGAAAGCAAAGGTGAGCAAGTAGAAGCATTAGAAGAATCGCCTTGAAGAAATAGCTATAAACTTTGTGACATCGGAGAATCTATGAATAAGACAACGACCAATGTCGACATTGATTTTGCAAAGAAAATTGCCACAATCATCGATCTTGATCCGAGCTCAGACGCTCGTTGAAAGAAAAGATCATATTAGGAAGATTAGAAGAAGGCAATAGAAGCATAATTATTATCTCTGAATAAAAAGAAATGTGTTTGGGCCTGTAAGCCACACGCCTCCTTATGTGCACCTCGTAGGGCATAAGTGGATATTTGTTCAAAAGAGAAATGAAAATAATGAAGTAAAGAAAGGCTTGTTGCACAAGGTTTCACTCAACATCCAGGAGTTGTTTATGAAGAAAACCTATTCCCCGGTCATGGGCGGAACCATCCTTTAGATATTTAATCTCAATGGCAGTAAACTTGAAGTTAAAAGTGAAATTGATGGATGTTGTAACTGTATATCTTTATGAAATATTGGATTCAGACATTTATATGAAGATACCTGAATGTATCCATGTCCCGAACCAAGACAGAGTAAATAGAAATCTGTATAGTGTGAAACTCGTAAAGTCACCGCATGCACGTAAGCAATCAAAGTGCGAAATGTGGTATAATCGCTTGAAGCGACTTTCTATGCAAGAAAGGCTACACGAACAATGAGAATAATCCCTGTGTATTTATACAATGATCCCAAGATGGAATTTGTATAATCTCAATGTATGAAGATGATCTGAATATCATTGGAACCCTGTAAGGTATTAAGAAAGCAAGCTCTTACTTGGAGTCAGAGTTCGAAATGAAAGATTTGGATAAAACCAAATATTGCATAGGCTTGCAGCTTGAGCATACTCCTGAAGGGATTTTAGTACATCAGTCAACCTACACTCAGAAGGTGTTAGAAAGGTTCGACTTTGAAAAGGCATACCCATTAAAATTGCCAATGATCGGGAGATCTTTGCAGCAAGACAAAGACTCGTACAGACCTAAAGAAGAGGGGGAGGAAGTCCTGGGACCGGAATTCCCATACTTAAGTGCAATAGAAGCACTCATGTATTTAGCAAACTGTACTAGATCGGCCATTGCATTTGCCGTTAACCTACTAGTAAGGTATAGTGCAGAACCTACCAAAGGCATTGGTAGGGAATGAAGAACATCTTCCGATACCTCCAAGGAAGTAAAGAACTTGGTTTATTCTATAGAAAGAATCAAGATCTGAATATGAATGGCTATGCAGATGCCGGGTACCTGTAGAACCCGCAAACAGCCAAGTCGCAAACATGCTATGTTTCCTATGTGGTGGAACTACAATTCCATGAAAATCATCTAAGCAGAGTCTTGTATCGACTCCGATGAACCACTTGGAAATCATAGCATTGTATGAGGCCTCACGAGTGTTTGGCTTCGGCGGATGATTCACCACATCCAGTAGTCGTGTGGATTGAATACCGCGTAAACCCCCACTATTATCTATGAAGATAATGCAGCTTGTGTTGCACAAGTGCAGACGAGTTATGTGAAGAGTCATCTCACAAAGCATATCAACCCCAAGTTCTTCTATGCTCATGAATTGCAAAAGATGGATGAAATTAAAGTATTGCATACTAAGTCATGTGAAAATCTTGCAAATTTATTTACTAAGTTAGTTCTAGCATCTAGCTTTGAAAAGTGCATATGTGGAATTATAATGACGAGACTTAGAGAAGTGCAGAATTCAGGGGGAGAACCTTCACGAACTCATTATTGAAACTTGATCACGAAGATTGAGTACCCAAAGTGTAAATCCTGGAGATTAAATGAAATTGGGTGAGTTGTACTCTTTTCCCTTGACGAGTTTTTCTGAAGTTTCTCAGTTAAGATTTTTGATGAGGCAATTCGTGCAACACAACGAAACGCATGACATGTACTCTTTCTTCAAATTTTTTCCACTGGATTTTTATGGAGTTTTGACGAGATATGAACATGTTGGATGAGTGTCCAAGAGGGAGTGTTAGGAAACCGGGCCCATGACCAGGAGTCCTGGCCCAATTGAACACCTCATGTTTCCAGTAGTCTATATAAAGGAGAGGGGACCCCTCATTATAATTGATCATTATTGAAGAGCAATAAAGAGAAGCCCGAAGTCCCCTTATATCTCTGTGTTCAATCTCTTATTCTGTTCTTGTGTTCTTGATTTGTTCTAAGCGATTCTACGCTTGTCTGCGAGGTAATCGTTCGGACTGAACTGGCCAGCAACGGTTACTCAACAGAGATTTCTGAGGATTGCTATGTTCATCTTGGAGGAGGGATGCAAGAAAGGAAGAGGAAAGCAATCGTGACACCCAATAAACTGCAGGTTACTGGAATTGAGATCCAGAACAAGAAAGGTCAAGGTATAAAAAATTGCATCACCGGTTCTTACTCGCACAATAAGGTGAGCACAGCACATATCCTGAAAATACAGTTTGTGATTTCTCTGTATGTGTACAGCTCAGTATCTGCGTGTGGTTAAGGATGCTCAACGGGTCTCTGAAGAGAATAGGAAGCTGAGGTTGCAGGCTTGCAGCTCGCTCTCAAGACGAAAGAACTCGAGCGTGAACAGAATCGGAGACTCGAGTTAGAGTTGGCTTTGAAGACGAAGGAGATTGAGTCCCTACGGAAGCAGAATAAAGAGTTGAGAGCTGAGAATGAACACTACAAGAAGACTGTAAGCTTTCTACGAGATTCTACTCATTCTATCACGGCTTTAGATTATTAACTTCACAGGAACCAGCAATAAATGCTTGAAACACTAATGCTATTGTCTTCACATTTTTTTTGGAGGTACTAAGTAGCAAAGCAAGCTGTAGATGTTCTGTGTATTACCAACTAATTGCTACTACTATCTTTTTTTCCCGAGAATACAACTGCTAGTACTATCTAATAGCAGTGCCTCCTCATCTTATATTGTTTTCTTTCTCCTAATTCGCGTCAGAACAGTTGAATTATGAAGAACAATTTTCAAAAGATGAAGAAGGTAGATGCTAAAGTCTTCCATCTGTGAAATTTTTAACCTGTGACCTAATCGATGAAAGAAGCACAAGGGAAGTAATTGTGAAAAATAGGTTAAAACAGTAAAAAGAGATAAAAGACATAGACAAAGATAAATTTTACTATTATTCACTATTTGTTTACTGCTACTGCTACCTTATCTTTTGTCACCCTTGTATTGTGGTGAAAACGGGAAATGCCCTGGCTTCAAAGTAAGGTTTTGCATACCATATCTTTTTTTTTCTATAAAGATAGATGACGAAATTTGCCGGGAGAGGTTTGAAATGAATATTACTTTTTTATCATGCTAGATGATGAAACTTCTATAGGGAGGTATAGAAGGTAAAGTAAAGACAGAACTTACTATTCACCACTGTTTATCTCTCTTTTGTTGTTGTACTGATCAAGCTAGACGATGAATTTTTAGAAGCTGAGAGCATGGAAACACTATAGGATATGGCAATAATTTATGTGCTATTAACCTATCAGATGTCTTTTTGTTTACATTATAACCTAGTTACGAGACAACCTGAGTATGATACCGACGATCTGCTGTACAGTCCAGTCTAGGTCTTACAGACATCGCAATTAAAATGAATGCTATAGTGTATGCTTTAAGCAAGCATCCTGTATTGATTCTTCTCATTGACATGTCCCAAAACTTTGGTATAATCACCATATCCTTATAACAAAACAATTTTTAGAATCTGCAAACTATTTGTTCTGGTGGTATATTTCTTCTGTAACCAGTAAATCCTCCATTTACATGTCATATGTCATATGGCCATTCTATTGCATTTTTTTTCTGGTATCATTTTTCAACTCCCAAGCAGTTGTATCGGTTTACTGACTAGAGCCTTGTGTGTTCCAGGCAAAGCCACCAAGTGTCCCAAGGTTATGCAGATCATGTAACGAGTGCGTTCTCCATGACAACCGGAATTGCCCCATGAGACAGTGTTCTGGTTCTGACGAGGAACAGGAAGGAAACGATTCCAACTGACACTCGGCAAGGCAGCTCGTTGGTTTTGCGTCATGAATCTGTCATGCTAGTACCTAGGATTTAGAATCTGCACGTCCTGGAGGAGAAATATAGTTATGGCAAAGCCATTCGTACTTCTAGCTAGTGACGCTTTTAAGATTACTCTAGTGACAAGCAGTGGCGGATTTAGAAGAAAAATAACTAGGTATCCCCATACAAACCATGACATGTGTATATGATCACTGAGCTTATGTTGCGGGGTACACACCTACATATACAAGGGTTTTGATAAGGTAAAATAAATTCAGAGCCGGTGTCCTGTACACCCTAAACCCTCTCTTGGATCTGCCCCTAGTGCGAAGCGGTTTTGTTAGTAATGGATTTGCTGCAGAACATGAAGATGTCTGCATTTTAGTCAGTCACCTTTCGTAGTATAGCACATGCGAACTTTAAGGTGCTATCTAGATGAGAAGTTTCCCTGCTCAGGAAATGTCTTAGCGTAATGACTAATGAGCAAGAACCAAGAAGTAGTTGATCAAATAGTACTAGTCCTTCGCCGTATCTACGTTCGTTTTTGTTCTTATATGTGATCACGAACCCGGCATGCCAAATACTTTTAACACACGACACAAATGCCAAGTTAAGAAACCAACCAACCAACAAACTCCTAGTACTTTACACAAGCCATAGTTGTGCAGAGCTGCACTACACACGCCCCAACCTAGAACCTACCCAACGTACATGCTGGAGGAAACCTCAGCGATCAAGAAGGCTTCCATGTCGAGTGACATAGTAATGGCTAGTGCCGAAGCAGACAATGCCGTCGAGCTCCTCGTCTGGCCGTGGACCGGCATTCTCGCCATGGCCACCGGCGACGACACAGCCGCCGCGAGCACCCTCGCCTTCCACGCTCACCAGCACTTCGCCGTCATCGCAACCACCGCACTCCAAGAAGCGGCAGCCGATCAGCAGCTCCACTTCTTGGTGCTGCACTTCGGCAAGAGCTGGGCTGGCCTTCGGGACGCCATGTCGCTCGCCGGCTGCTTCGCCGGAGCCGGGAGGAAGGAGTGGCAGCAACGCAGCGAGAGCGCTACCGGCGTCGTGTACGGCTGGATGGCCGGGGAAGAGGACTTAAACGGGGACGAGTCGGTCGGGAGGTTCCTGAGGGAGAACGGCGCGACGGCGAGGAGCACGGAGGACGTGGAGAAGGACGAGGCGAGCGTCGCCGCGAAGTTCAGCGGCTTGGCCGGCGAGTACGAGAGAAGGGCTAAGTTCTTGGAGGCAAAGTACGAGGAGAAGGTCGGGGTGGTGCAGAAGGTGGAGGAGGAGAGCAGCTGGCTCCATGGCGAGCTCAAAGGTCTGTACAAATTGCACGGCAAGTTGATCAATAGCTTTGTCAGAATCTGATTCATGCAGCGTTTGTTTGATTCTTGCCAGAGCTAACAAACATAGCTGACAATATCATACCTGAGATGAATCATGATGTCCATGAGGAGAATGAGAAGCTCAAGGCAGAGTTAGATGCAATGAGGAAGGAGATAGACACAAGAATGGAGAGAATCGAGGAGCTGAAGGATGGGAGAACCAAACTGGAGTGCATAACTGTGCACAAGGTAGACTCATTTTACCTGAACTTTGCAGTTCTGTATAATTTACTTTTGAGTTCTGAACTTTTACCTGAACTTTCGAGTTCTGTATGAATCAACAGTTTACCTTTTAAGTCCTGAACTTTAGAGTTCTGTATGGATCAACAGTTTACTTTTGAGTTCTGAACTTTTACCTGAACTACAGAATTGTTTATTACTATTCACACCAGTGTCAGCGGTTAATGAAAAGTCACAGATAGTAAGATTCAATGCACATCCTCAGCTGAAAAGGCCTGAAATACATTTTACAACTCGATCACATACATTTTCCATCTTGAAAAACCTTTTCGACCACTCTTTTAGCTTATGCTGTTTCTATTTTCTAATGCGATGACTAACTCAGGGTGCTTTGGAGATCAATTCATTGGAGTTGGAAAATAGAATTCGCAAGGCGAGTGACCATGCTATAACGCTGCATGAAAACCAGAAGGTTTCTTTTCCTTTTTGATGTGACAGTAAACGAGTTCATCTGTATCAAACGTTTAACAGCATTATCAACCAAATCATATTCATACACACATGCATATTCTTTTTAGAAAGAGATGGAAGCCATTTACGCGAAACTAATTCAACTTGAGAAGCAACTGGAGCAACGGCAAGCACTAGAGTCCACAATACGGCAACTGAACATGAAACTACAAGCAGGGGAGCAGCTTAGAAAGGAAGACCATCAATATCTTTACAATATAATGATAAGTTTGAGAAAGAATCTAGATCAAGAACAAGAAAGACTGGAAAATTCATGTGTTGACCTCATGAACAGAGAGCGAATGAACACCGAAGAGCTCCAAGAGAATCGCCAAGAGTTGATTAAGGTAAACAGCACTTTGTTTTCAACAAGTGATCATTGCCCTCTTTAGGAGCTACATTGTTGCTGAAAATTTCCCTCCATGAAATGATGGCAATGCTCAGGGTTTGGAGAACATGACGATCAGCGGGCGCACGGTTATTGGGATCAAAAGAATGGGAGAACTTGATGAAGAGCCTTTTCGCCTTGCATGCAAGAGGAAGTACATGGATGACGATCCAGAGGGCAGAGCTACAAGGTTGGTCTCAAGCTGGCAGGATGAACTAAAGAAGCCATCCTGGCATCCATTTACGGTTATTCGGGTTGATGGAGAAGATAAGGTATCTATCCAATTTCTCTACATTTATTCCTGCACTTGCATTTTCTGCATTTTGTGTGAGCAATCATTGGACCCAATCTCTTGGATCTCTGGACGATTGCAGGAAGTAGTGGATGAAGATGATCCAAAACTGAGGGAATTGCAGACTGAGTACGGCGACAATGTCTGCAATGCAGTGAAGGCCGCACTGGGAGAGCTCAACGAGTGCAATCCTCAGGGACGGCATGCCGTGAATGACCTCTGGAACTTCAGGGAAGGGCGCAAGGCGACGATGACGGAGGCGGTGAAGTACATTTTGGAGCAGCTGAAGACGAGCAGTTAGCAGCTGCGCTGTAGGGGTCAAAGCACCGTGGCATGTCTCGCCTCTAGAGGTCTTGACATGCATCATGCATGTCCTGTAGGGTCTCTATGTTATGAACTTCTCATACATTGCAAGCTGCTTCCCTCTTATACTAAAACATTCAGGTAAGTGTAATAATACACAGGAGCAGCTCAACAATGGAAGAAATAGTTCAACATAGGACTAAGATTGCATACGTGATCGACACTTACTAGGGTCTAGGTATAACCATCTTTTGATGTAAGTGATCGATTTAACTTTATTTGACCAGGAGATACTCCTAAATAGTCCTATACGTCTGCCATGTTACCATCCATACCTCCCTCTTTAGTTAATATTATGGACAATAATCTTAGACACGGTACACTTAACGCATCTACTGTTCCATTTTTGGAGAGAACTGGAAAGATTCACCAAGCCTTCCTTCTCTTGATACAACAGTTTAAGCTTGACATCTTCACATCTTCATAAGACAAGATAAGAATGCAAGTGCTCAACTGAGATTTCAGAAACTACTGCCTGAACTTATCCATCTTTTATAACCACCGACTGACACTTACAATACACGGTGTACACAACAGAACGAAACCGTAAAAGCCAAATGGCATTACCAGATAATCTCAAATACAGGCTTCTACTTCTGTTCCATAGGTAAGCAGATATCAATTCCTTGTCAGAAAAGTACATACATTCACCATTAACTGCAAAGGCCAACACAAAGGTTTTTAATCGCTTCTGTGTTATTTGGATTGTTGAGAAAATATGTTTCGGTCTTTCCAGTGCTTTGGCATGTCAGATTTAATTGATTTCCAAGCTGTGAAGACTGCAGGAGAAACTTAGTATTAGTAAACTTCCAGTGAGGATGTAAAACGAAGATGAGACATTAATGTAAGCACTGCAACGATGACATATCAACCATACTGAAAGATAAATAAACTCTGGTAACCGAAAGCTCTAGTTATGCTTACAGGTTGAGCAAGGTCCCAAAAATGTAGCAACAAAAACAGTGGTATGTATTTGTTTCGCATAAAAGAAAAAGACTAGGCCACTCTAGAGTAAAATAACCTCAAGAGTAAAGACGTAGTCCTAAGTAAAAATGAAAACAATGGAGCTACAAAACTGCTAATGTAATAATAGTTGAAAACCAACCAAGGCAACCTTTTGAATGTCATAATATGTGATCACAGCCTGCACTGGTTGAAGTACTAATGGTTTACATTTAAGAGATTTTTATGTAGTGAAAATTGCTCAGAAGTACGGGATTCATACATAATCTGTGCTGATATTTAGGTTTTTATGTTAAAACACAATTTATCCAGAATGCCATAGAAAAAAGCTATATGCCAACTATTGATTGCCACATCATATTTTATTGGTAATGACGACATTTAATTACAACTGTATCTATATAAAGAACTTACCAGGCAATAGTTGTTTGGTGCATTGCAGTTCCACTTTGAAGTAGGTACGCAGCTCAGATAATGGCACCACGAACAGTGCTCGCTAGCATTGAACCCTTTCAGTAGCAATACCAAGCCAATGGTGAACCTGCCAACAAATAACAATAAAGTATAACAAATGCAGTTGAAACATAGAGGCTGAATAGACCATTATTGTTCTACTGCTGATGGAGGAGATGTTTACCCAGAAATTAATATCACTGTAGCAATCACCCAAAATATGATTTGATACGTCTTGTACTTGCATTTAGCCATGCCCATGGGAAATCCAAGAGGAGAGTTCTTTTGGTTAATGTATCCGAACTGAGGGCGGATTAGAAGCACAAAACCAAGAAAGAACCCCGATACAAATCCTCCAATATGAGCAAAGTTGTCCACATGCGGAAGGATCCCAACAGCTAAATTGATACCAATGATCATAACTAGAGTCAATAAAGCTGCAAACTGTTTTTTAAAACAAGAACGAAATTAGACATGGTAAATATGGTACAATTTGTGAGAAGATTGCATAGATTTTAGAAGCAACCTTATTCTCATATATTGTCCAATTCGTTATCAGCTCTGACAGCATGGAGCCCAATAGTCCAAACAGTGCACCTGAAGCACCAACAGAGATATTCGACACCATAAATAGAGCAGACAGCAAGCTACCACCGACCCCAGAGATCACATATAATGTGCCAATCCTCACTGCGACAAACAATCATTAATCCATGGTCAAGTTATATGGCCAGTTGGTAGTGAAGGAACTGCCCAGACTCCAGTGTGCAACGAAATGAAAAATCTCAAGAAGTTCGAAGTAAAATTATTTCAACACTTACTGAAACCAAATTCCTTCTCAAGCCTGATTCCAATCAATAGGAGACTCAACATATTAGCAAGTATGTGGACAACACCAGCATGCAACCAAATGCAAGTGATGAGGCGCCAGCCTTCGTGATCTTTGGTAACTTTACTAGTTTCTAATGCCCCCATTTTCAACAGCCTGAGGAATTGGTACATATGTCAGTTGAACCTTAATCGGACAATATTATCTAAGTACAGAACAAGACAAAACTGTAACATCTTTACATTACGTTGCACTCCGTTACCCATTGGTTTCTGATTTGGAAATAAACAGTCACCGATTTTAAGAGAAGACCAGTCAACACTTGCTACATCGAAGGGATTACTATAGCTAAAAAATGAGGTTAGACCGAGTTTCTCATATATACCTCGCTTCCGACTAGGCCAGCTGGTTATTCAAACATAACCAGACAAAAGTAAATGCAACACAAATGTTTATTTCCATAAGAACAAGACAATACAGCGGTTATCCACATTGAAAATGAATATTCGGATAATGATAAGAACAAGTAGATGATTATTTCAGATCTTCCACAGAGAACCAATTTAAATACTTTCATTATATGACATCTTTGTCTTATATATGGGGGATATTGTGTCCATTTCGTCCAAAGTTCAATCTTTAAAGAAAGTAATGAATAGTGAAGGATTCTCGCCAAAAAAAAAGAACAGAAACTCAAATTCACCTATAAAAAGGCCCCCAGTATAAGAAAGGCCTATCTCTGGTGTTCAAAAAACTTCTCCACAAATTTTATCCAAAATAAAATTTGAACCAACCAACTTATGATGGAAACTTCAAATTGCCTACACAAATTCTATGTCCACAACAACCATAGACGTACCAACAGCGCAGCTTTGATCAAATTCAAACAAGTGAGACCAAAAGCCACCATTTTTATGCAAAATAAGCAAGCAATTTTGATCCAATATAAAATTTGAACCATTCTTGCCTAAAGAAACAGCATTCTTGCCACCATTCAGTTTTTTTAAAAAAAATAAGAAGAAGAAGAAGAAGAAAAGCCAATGTCCAACCGAATCTAAGGAGCTCCTTTTTTTTTACAGAATTTCACACTAACAGCCGAATTACTCCACAATGACGCCTAAAACGATCAAATTTAGGCCAAAAGGGAAGCGCGTTTGATCAAATCTAAACCATTTCACACAATGCAGGCATCTACATCAAGAGAAGGACCCAAAGATCCCAACTTTCCGCAGATGTTAAGGGCGCCTTACGTCGCGGAGGAGGGCCCGATGAGGGGGTTCTCCTTGTACGACTGGAAGGCGAACCTCCCGAGCTCCGGCGCGAGCCAGCACCCCTGCGCGGCGGCGCCCTCACCGGCAGAGCCGCCTATTGCGGTGCCGGTGGCCTCGGCGTGCGCGGGGCAGTCGTTGATGTACATGGTGAGGACGAAGAGGACGACATTGGCAACGATGAAGAGCGGAACCAGGAACGGGAACCACCGCCGGAACGGTCGGAACTCCGGCGGCGGCGGGGGGCGACTCCGGTGCTGGTGGTGGGGCCCGTGATGGCCGTGGTGCCCGGGGCCGTGGCTTCGGCGGCGCGGGCTCTTGGGCCGCTCCTGGCCTCCTCCGCCGCCGCCTGTCACGTCAATGGGGACCACCGCCGTCTCGCCCCGCCGCGGCATGGAGCCGGCGGCGAGGGGCGCGGGTGCGAGGCCGGTTGGAATCCGGGGGGCTGCGCGAGGAATGCGAGCGCGCGGGGTGGGATTCTGCGGCTCGGGAGGTCGTTCGCTCGCGTGTTGTCTCGTGAGAATTGAGATGGTCGGGAGGAGGTGGAGAGGTGGAAATGGACGAAAGGAGGGAGAAGAAGCGCGACCTCTATTTTTAGTAATTTCTGAGAAGGGAAAACATGGAGTCGTTTTTGGTTGAGCAAGGGCGTTCAAGGCCAAACTAGTTAAATCAAAATTTCGATATTGCTTTGAAAATTTAGCTAGTGATTAGTTTAGTTCCAATATTTGATGTTGTTCTCAAAACTACTTTGACATAACTATCATAAAACTACACATTTTAGATTGTATTTCACAAAACTACACATATTTTGATATAAAATTTCAATAAACTACATCCCATTAAATACCACAGAATATGACATGTGAGGCCACCTGTAAGTTTTATTTTAGGGATGTTTCTCTATTGTTTTCATTTTAAAAAATTATAGGTTATTACTCTCGTACTTGACATATACAACGCATGTAGCTATGATTTAACATATGATTGCTAAAAACATTAATTTTGAACCCAAAATAATTTAATACAAATAAAAAAAGAGAAATATGTTGTACATTGTAACTTAGTTTTTTTATTTCCTTTTTCCATTACCTTATATTTTGTCAGGAATATCCCTTCTTTGTTTCTACTAACATAAACTGGAATTGGACTTGAATTTTTAAATGGATGCATACTAAATTACGATCTTCACAGTTTTCTTTGAAAATTTTCATGTTGATTTGGTGAAACAAATAACAGCCATAGTTTGCAAAATTGCACCTAAGTGATGGTTAATTTGGACTATATATGTCCCTAAGTTTAATTTGCATTCCTTCTAATTTGTTAGATATATTTTAAAAATAATACTTGGTACTATATTTTTATTATTTTTAAGTAAATATCACAATGTTTCATCAAAACTACCAGAAAACTACACAAGTATACATTTAGCATAATTACACATATTTTTCTGCCACTAAAAGGTGGCCCCACATGTCAATTACACTTACAAGTGGGTCCCACATGTTCGATTATGTCGCATTTAACAGGATTCAACAAGTGTATAGTTTGTTGAAACATTATGTCAAAGTACATGATTCAATTATACTTACAAGTAGGTCCCATGTGTTTGATTATGTCAAAGTATGTGTTGGTCGTGGCCAAAATGGCTACTTTCTAGCTCGGAGTTAGACTTACTCTGTGGCATGATAGTGTTGTTTTGACACGTTACGGATGGCGCCGTAGCCAAAAAGGTTAGATTTAAAAATAAATTGGACGAAAGGGTTATTAAGAAAAATAAATTTAAAAAGGGTTAAATAAAAAATATTCCTACCTTCCGAACATGCCATGAGCATAGCTCTATCTTCCTATATAAAAGGAGGCAGCCAGGGGGGATGGAGGGGCTGGCCATGTCGACACATGCCTCCTGCGCCGTCCGATCGCGCGCCGCTTGCCCTCTTCCGTCCGATTCCCTCACGTGGGATTTCCATGCCCGCTGCCTGCCTACGCTTTTGATGCTTTGTCGTCGTGTCGTTATTGCTATTCGATCGTGGTGAGGGTCTGTGGCGCCTACCGTCGTCGTCCTTGCCTCAGGTGCAGTGCGCCTTCTCGTGTTTTCTCCGCCGCTGTCTACACGTTTCCTCTTCCTCTTCAGATTTGTCTTCTTCCGTTCGTTCCTCTTCCTCTTTCGCCCGACGGCCTCATGCGTGTCTGTAACATCCCAATTTTTTGGAGTTGTTCGAGTTCTGGTCTTGCTTTCCTTTCTCTCTGTTCGTTCAGGCCTCTCTGGACCTCCCTTAACCTCTTCTGACCTTTTCCCCGTTTTGACCTCCTTTTTTGTTTAGATCTCTTCGTGGTTTAGACCTGCTTATCTGTTTGAACCTTCCTTTGGTTATGACCTTCCCTTGGGTCACGACCACCCCCGAGGTGCTCCCAGCTCGAGTTTGTGTTTCAAATGTCCTTGATTTCTGAAATCCATCGATCGGGTTGAATTTCTCCTTCCAAGATCTCCTTTGGTTCCATCTTAACCGTTGAGACCTCCCCTGCGGTGGTCTTGACCGTCGAGATCTCCTTTGGTTCCATCTTGACCGTTGAGACCTCCCCTGCGTTGGTCTTGATCGTCGAGATCTCCTTTGGTTCTATCTTGATCGTTGAGACCTCTCCTGCGATGGTCTTGACTGTTGAGACCTCCCCTGCGATGGTCTTGACCTTTGAGACCTCCCTTGCATTGGTCTTGACCGTCGAGATCTCCTTTGGCTCTATCTTAACCGTTCAGACCTCCCTTCGTTTGGATCTGAGGGTCCAGACCTCCCCTTGTTTGGATCCAAGGGTCTAGACCTCCCCGCCGTCAACCTCTTTTCTCTCTCCTCATGCGGGCGCGCTCAGTCCGAGTCGTCCGATTGTGCTTGGATAGCCCGATGTTTTGTGTTGTTCAGGTAGTCTGAACTTCACCTCTGGCTTGGGCCGCCCGATTAAGATCGGACGGTCGGATCAAGTTGAGTTCGGGCGCGCGCTTCGGACTGTCTTGGACCTCCCCGTCCTTGTGGTCTCTTTGCAAAGACGACCCTCTTGGTCTTTTGCAAAGACCACCTCTGTTGGTCGACCTCCCTTTGAGGCCGCGACCTCCTCTTTTTGTCGTTTAGCCGTGACCTCCTTTGGTCGGGACCTCCTCGATCTTTTTGCAAAGACCACCCTCTTGGTCGCGACCATCTCTTCTGCGGGACCGCCCTCTCAGGTCTCAGTACCGCGGGGGGAGAAAAGTCTTCGTGCATTTAATGCTGCATTAAATGCTATCATTTCCACCATACCTTGTCTTTTCCTCTTTGGTCACCTCTTTTACCTGCTCATTTCATTCCTTTACCTGCTCCCATCGTGTGCATTAAATGCACCGTCCTCCTCTCTGGACCTCCCCGTGCCTATATAAAGCACCGGAGAGGCCTCTTGCCTCCTTTTTGTTTTCCAGAACCTTGAACCTCCCTCGGTTGAGCTTTTTCTTCTTCGATAGGAGCTCCGATTCAGTGAATCAAGTTTTTATCTTCGCCCTGATCCTGTGTTTTTCTTTGGCTTTGATTTGGTTCTTTCGTTGGAGTTTTGTGGATTCGTTTTATTTACTTGGTTCTTATTCGCACGTGTAGGATCCAGCTGTTCCGAAGACCTTCTGGACCTAGCTTTCTCAGCAGAAGACCCTCAGTTCTTCAGTGAAGGCAAGTCATAGGCCTTTAATCATGTTGAACCCATTTTGCAAAAAAGTATATTGTTTTGTTATGAGCGTGTATGGCTAGTTTTATAAAAATGGTTTCGGGAGTAGTTACAACACCCACTTGTCTTATGACTCCTTGGATAATTGAAAGTAACATGTTGACATGTACCCTTGGAAATCCGTAGGATGGGTTATCTTAGTTGGATATTCTTGTTTACCAACATGGGCATCGTGTTTGCTTAGCCATGCTTGAGTAGACGTCGTTCTCACCATGAATCATCACTGTTAGCTTACCCCCAGCGCACCGGTTGTGGCTTGTGTAGTAGCGGCCGGTGTAGCTGATTAAAATAAAGTGTGGCCCTGTGTGAGGCCACGGTATTTGTTGTCGCTTTAACTAAAATTTGTGTACCAGGACTGGGGTGGTCCTCTGGTCGGGTTGAACCCAACAAATGCTAAATCTGTCTAATGAGCTATGGAACCGTGACAATGCCACTACTGTTAAAAGATGTGTGCCTGAGACTAGGGTAGTCCTTGGGCTGGTTGAACACAAAACCATTTTATGCTCGGGTGAGAAATCAGGGGGTGAGTAGTGGGTGCCTTGAGCACACTGGGTTTGTGGTCCAACTCGCCTGAGCAACCAACTGAGGACTTAACCTTGTACGCCATCGATCTGGGTCACTCCCGTGCAACCACAAGTTCATAATGGGGTGGTTCTGGCCAACTAAAGCGAGGTCCTAATGCGGTTCTATCGTGGTGGTCGAAATGGCGCAAGAGGGGGCCTAAGCATGGCGAAACCTTAGCGGGCAGAACCAAGTCAGGACTGACCTTTGTAAAGGCCTTGTCACGGGCTCTAGACTGCTTACCAAAGGAAGTAAGCAGGGGCATCGACGGGTGCCGAACCAACTAGAGGACTTCGTGTCTTGTGGGTAAAGTGCATAACCTCTGCAGAGTGTAAAATCTATTCGAATAGTCGCGTCCTCGGTTATGGACATGCCCGGTTCTTTCACGCAAGTGGTAGATCTTTCTAAAAATTGTGGTTTGGATCCAAGTAGTAGTTTGGCTCATGACCAGGGTGGTCGTGGGATGTTTTCAAAGAACTTGTTTACTTATGTATTATCTTTTTGACTTGTGCTTTGCAATTTACTTAATGTATTTTCCAATAAATATTGCTTTCTGCAAACTAACCATACAGCTTTCTTTGTCAAGCCTTGCATAAATGTTATTCCATTCATTTTCCCTATGGCTTGCTGAGTACATTCAAAGTACTCATGGCTTGTGCCCTCTGGTTAATCAGCAGTCGAAGACCTCCCCGGGTGCTCCGAGCACTACGAGGAGGAGTTCGTTGAAGACCTCGTGGACTAGGGGACGTCCTCCACTCGATAGCCTGTGGCTCGCCGAGTGGCTCCGCGTTGTATTTTGTTCCACTACAAGTGTTCTTTTTGCTGTTAGCCCTGTGTGGCACCCCTGTAAACAAGCTTGATCGTAAGGTCTTTTGTCTATAAATATTAATTTGTCTGCTTCATCTTAAGTTTGTTGTATGGATGTGATGACACCGATGTTAGGTCTGTGAGAGCTAGCAATCTGATCTTGAGACTAACTCATTGTGCACAGAGACTGGGACCTCTGGGTGGTCTTGGTGGACCTCCGGGTGGACCTTCGAGTCCTCTTGGGTGGTCCTAGAGGCTCTCCGGGAGGTCCTAGGGGACCTCTTGGGAGGTCTTGGAGGACCTTCCAGACCTCCGGGTGGTTCGGTTGGACCTCCTGGGTGGTCCTGGGAGATCCCTCCGGGTCCTCTCGGGTCGGGTCCTTACAGTGTCACCCCTGCTCGTGCTTTGCCCTTCTGTTCCTCGCTTCGGTTCGTTCCTTTCTAGCATCCCCGTTCTGTCGCCATCTCCTCGTGTCAGGTGCCTTGATCCTCGTCATGACAACCCCAAGATCGCCGTGGTCGGGCGGCCACCCACGTGGCCTTCGAGCGCTTATGGTCGGCAGACCATCGTCGCCGCTGGCTGGCGGGCAAGAACCTCTGGATCCACCTCGACGCCCCGCCCTTCCCGTTCTTCCAGTTTGGTCAGTACACGCCTACTACCAGTTTGATTACCCTGCTATTGCTTTGCTTGACTTGTCTTGGTTTGCTTTGCTATCTTGTTCTGATCCTTCTGGAGCAATTAGACATACACTAGCTTCGTTGTTGATTTTGTACGGATGTCGTAGCAGGGCACCGAGGGGTGCCCCGCACCCTAAGGTCGTCAGAGATACCGGTGTACCGTCAGGGATACCGTACATGTACAAGCCTACTCTATATAGCGTATTTGGGCTATTGTACCAGAATACCCCCTCTCTCTCTTAACATTGTGAGGGCAAGAAGGTAAATGTCCCTTCTTGCCCTCCTATAAATATAGCCCCAAGGGCATGTACATGGGGGGGATCTCCTCATTCATACATACAATACAACACATACACATTCAGTGATCTTTGGCTTCTCTCCCTATGGTCCTTCTCCCAATACAAAGGGTACGGAGTCCCTCCGTACCCACTGTCTAGCATTTTTATGCTACGACAGTTGGCGCCGTCCGTGCGGACCGAACAAGAAGCTACAAATGAGAAGCTAAAGACACCACATCAGCCGAAGACCCAAGTCATCTTCGGTCACCACCTCACCCTCGACCCGAAGGACCAAGTCACCCTTGGCTCACCTTTGGCCACCAGCTGAAACCCACCAGGCAAAAAACACTTCCTCAGCCCAAAGGCTCCCCACCCCTTCGGCTGCTCATCACCATCCCTCGCTCGCCAGCCGAAGCATCCACATTTTCGGCCGAAGCTCACTCTCGGCCAAAGACCAAATCCCACCCCCTCGGCAGCACGTGAAGCCCCAGCCTCACCTCCGCACCGGGGCAGACCTTCGGCCGAAGCATTGTCACCTCCGGAGCGGCTCCGTGCCCCAAAGGCTCCCCCACCCCTTCGGGCTTCCCCACCTCGGCGTCGCCCCTGGAGTGACCCCCACGGCAGCCTCGAGTGCGCCTCGGCTCCACAAGCTCGACCGGCCCGAAGGCCCCCGAAGCCCCCTCGGCTCCCCCTCCGGCGTAGGATGAAGCTCCCATAAGTCCACCTTCGCATGCGACCCGGATCGCCTCCGGAGCACCACCGCGCTCGTACCCCTCGGCATTTCAGCACCCCACACCCAAGCCGAGGCACCACCAGCCCCTCGGCGTCCGAAGGCCCCCAGGACCTCGCTTCCGCGTGGCACCGCTTTGGCATCGGGTTCCTCGGCCCCCACCCCCCCTTCTTTGCCGGCTTCGGGCCACCTCCGGCGGATCCTCCAGCTCCGGCCGAACGGAGCCCACCTTCAGCGCCACCTCACCTCCAAGCCAAGGCATCCTGGCCCCGGGACCTCCGAGCACTTGCAATCTCCACTCTGGAGCCCCTCGGAGCCTACCTCGGGGCGGCGACCGCCTTCGGCCGCCTCGGGTGGTTCCTATTCTCCAAGCCCCGTCATTAACCCTTGATCGTTTTACTCCAAAGGTCTGGTTCTTCCCCTTGGTCACGCCGTGCAGCAGATCATCCTACACTTCGGCCGGCTCGCTTTGCCAAGCAAAACTCGGTCGAAACCTCCTTCGGCGTTCACCTTCGAGATCTCCCACCCGGTGTCTGCACCACTGGCGCCTGAGGAGCCCCTCCTCTGGCAAGGCAGCCCGGAGTGCCCCTCGGCGTCGCCTCCGGAGCCCACTTTGTGGAGCGGCCACGCTGAGCGAAGGGTGTCGGCGCAAGGAAGCACACCGCAGTCGAGGCCTCCAGCCGCGCCCTGGCCACCTCCGGCGCTAGTTCCGACCCTGCCGCAGCTTCGCACCCCCTCAGGGTGTCTTTGCGTCTGCTCTGCCCCGCCCGACACCTCGAGGCAGACCTAGAGCACCACCGCGCAGCCGCCAAGGATCAGTGCGTGCCCTCCTCGTTTTTAATAACATAGCGGTACTCATCTATAGTATGCGTTTAGTTCCGCGAGGCTGGTGGAGCACCGTGTGAATAAGGGGCCACCGCGTTAAATGCTAGCTCCCAACCAGTCCGGGAGGAAGCAATCGGTCGGGGGGAAATTTAGCTATTTGTCTCTAGCACCGACAGAGTTCGCTGGCTGGGTCAAGTCCTCGTGCTTATTTTTCAATTAAGATGCCCTTTCCCGTGAGTACTAGGCACCGTTAATGTTGTGTACTTTATTACCATGCATTCCCATTATATCTCAGTTCATGCATGGCCATGATACCATCTTAACTGTGTATAAACTCTCAAATTATCACATCATTTATTCGTTTTTACGAAGAGGAACAGCAGGCGGTATAAACAAGACGCCGCGTATGGCCCCGAGCCTCGGTGCACACTCACTCACCCTCCGGGGTGTAAAGTGTATAAACAAGACGCCGCGCATGGCCCCGAGCCCCGGTGCACGCTCACTCACCCTCTGGGGTGTGAAGTGTATAAACAAGACGCCGCGCATGGCCACGAGCCCCGACGCACACCGATGCCCTCCGCAAGCACGAGTGTATAAACAAGACGTCGCGCATGGATCCGGGCCCCGGTGCACACTAACTCACCCCCAGGGTGTAAAGTGTATAAACAAAGACGCCGCGCATAGCCCCGAGCCCCGGCGCACACCAATGCCCTCCGCAGGCACGAGTGTATAAACAAGACGCCGCACATGGCCCCGAGCCCCGGTGCACACTAACTCACCCCCCACGGTGTGAAGTGTATAAACAAAGATGGCGCGCATGGCCCCGAGCCCCGGCGTGCATCAATGCCCTCCACAGGCACGCGTGTATAAACAAGACACCGCGCATGGCTCCGAGCCCCGGTGCACACTAACTCACCCCCCAGGGTGTGAAGTGTATAAACAAAGACGCCGCGCATGGCCCCGAGCCCCGGCGCGCATCAATGCCCTCCGCAGGCACGTGTGTATAAACAAGACCTCGTGCATGGCCCCGAGCCCTCGCATAGCCCTAGTCGCTCCGACAGCCACGCCTCGGCGACTAGGGAGTCTCCCGCCGTCAGGGCCTCGCCCCGGCGGAGATACATCACACATTCGCGCTCATTCGCGCAAAACCTAGTCGTTCCGGAGGCCCCGCCTCGGCGACTAGGGAGTCTCCCACCTCGAGTGCCTTGGTGTTTGGTTTTCTTCTTTCCAGACCTCCTTTGTGCCTGGACCTCTTTTCTCGTTCTCCCTCCCTATTTCTGACCTCCCTGTGCACCTCTCCACGTTCTTGTCAACTCCCTGCGTCCATTTGGGGTGCCCTTGGAATCCTTTTGATTTCCTGTGCCTCTCTGACCTTCCCGTGGACCTCTCACCTCTCTTGAACCCCCTCCGAAGTTCACTTGGGCGCCCAAAGTTCCTCCGACCTCCCAAAGGCCCTTTTGGGACCTTCCTAGACCTCCTCTTGTCCTGCTTGGACCTCCCCTGTTCAAACAGACCTCCTCTTGTCTATTTGGACCTCCCTATGTTCAAATAGACCTCCCTTGTCCCACGGACCTCCTCTCAGGTCCGCTTGGACCTCCCTTGCCTATTCGGACCTCCCCTTGTTGAGATCTGGCCGTTAGGACCTCCTCTCTAGAGATCTTAACCGCTCAGACCTCCTCCTTGTGTGGATCTGTTCGTTAGGATCTCCCTTTGAGATCTTAGCCGCCTAGGTCTTTCCTTTTGTTTGGATCTAAAGGTCCCGACCTCCTTAGGTCCAAGACCTCTTTAGCACTTGAACCCACCGTTGGCTCCTGCGGTCATATAAACTTAAGGCTTTGCCTTCCTCACCTAAGGACCGTCTGATGTTGTTCGGATGGCCCGATCCTAAGGGCACGATCGCTGGTCCGAACGCCCCTTTCCTCTCTAGCCGTCCGATCTAAATCGACGGCCTAGTCTCGTTAACTTCGTTTCGCTCGGTCCGAACGGCCCACTTGTTTTGGCGCCATTCGATCTTGATCGGACGGCTCTACTATGAGGTAACGTTTGATGGTCCGAATGTTCCTTTCCTTCTGACCGCCTGATTCCAATCGAACGGCTCTGCTTTGCCGCTGCTTTCCTTTGTTCTCGGGACCTCTTCTCGGTACATTTTGTAAGGACCACCTCCTCGATCCTTGCCGGTCTTTTGCAAAGACCACCTCCTAACCTGTAGTATCCTGTTGGTCGACCTCCTCGCACCCTTTGATCTAGACCGTTAAGGTCCTCCTCTTTGAGATCTTGACCGTTAGACCTCCCTTGTGTAGATGTGAGTGTTTTGGACCTCCTGTCCAGGACCTCCCTCATCGCTTTTGGACCTCCCGCCCAGACCTCCCTTGACTGCTTTGGACCTCCTGCCTAGGACCTCCCTTGAGCGTTTTGGACCTCCTGTCCAGACCTCCCAGGGTCCTTCTGGAGATGACCTTTCTTGGTGGGGCCACCTCTTTGACCAAGTGGTGCACCCTTTTGATCGGCCCCACTTGCCACCTCTCTCCACCTTGTAATTATTGCTCTTGCCTCGAACTCAGTCATGATTTAACTGGCTCGGTCACATTAAATGCAATCACATCCGAGGTACCTTATTTTAATTCTTTTAGGGCAAGCCCCGCCCTAGTTGCCCCGACACCAACACGTCTTTGCACTCCTTTTCGGTGCACTCCACCTACTCGGCTATATATAGCTCAAGGGGCAAACCTTTGTAAACTTTTGCTCACTTCCCAGCCTTGCTCTCGCCTAGCTTGCTCCAGGATTGTGCTTGGAGCTTCACCTAGAGTGAGCCGCAGGGGTTGGCATCTTCTCTGGAAGACCACCTTTTGGATCTTTGCTGGTCTTTTGCTTAAAGACCACCCTCCCTTGCCTTGGACCTCCCTTGTTGTTCTGGGTCGCCTGTTTATCTGGTTTTGGTTAAGTTTTGTTTTAGCTCTTTTTAGTCTTCTTTTGAAGTTCTTTGGCCTAGTGTGGTTTTGCTTATTTGGTTTTCTTGCGAACGTGTAGATCACGAGTTTGAGGAGATCTTGGACCCAGCTCTCTCTACTGAAGGCTCTCCACTGCTTGACCAAGGCAAGCCACAGACCTCCTTTTTGATCATTTTGAACCTAGTTTTGCAAATGTATTTTAGTTTTACTTTATCATGCATGGCTATGTTTATAAGAAAATGTTTGGGTTGTAGTTACTTTCCTACTTGCTGTTATGCCTCCTTTATTCTTTGTCCCTATCATGTTGTCATGTTCACCTTGTGAGCCCTAGGATGGATATTTAGTTGGTATTCCTTGTTATGTGCCAATATGGGGCCGTAGGTTATGTATTGCTTCGCTCTAGAAATCGTGGGACTGTGAATCTTGTTTCTTTCCTAATAATCTTGATTAATGAATTATGGAACTTGTGGTCGGTGCCATTTGATTAGCGACTATGGCAGATGCCTAAGTTGTGTTGATGTGGTGTGAGGCCACTTTGTTAAAATTGTGCCAAGACTGGGTGGTCTTTTGGCAAGAGTAATTACAAAAGGTTTTGCCGAGGCAAGAAGGCGTGGAGTGAGTAAGCGGGTGTTATGCACATCCGGTTTGTGGAAGTCTTGCCTTAGCACAATTAAGGACTTAACTTTGTGTCTATTGATCTGGGCCAAACAAAGGCAACCACAAGATCATTTTATGGGAACGATGCAGGGGCAATAATTAGCAATGAGATGGCTTGGGGTCATGTGGTGGAGCGTGTGATTCGTTGGCGCAAGAGGGCACCCCATAACCTCATGGATTTCTAGACCACGAGAGGGGATTATAAACCTTAGCGGGCACCCGAGTCGGTTCAAAGCTTTGTAAAGGCCTTGCTGCGCTTCTAGATCAAGCCACCATCTAAGTGAGCAAGGGTGACCGAACCCGTCCCGCTAGAGAGACCGTGGATTGTGGGTAAAGTTGTACACCTCTGCAGAGTGTAAAATCAATTCAATAGCCAAGTCCTTGGTCATGGACATGCTCAAGGAAAATGGTGCAAGAGGTAGTTGTTTCAAAATTTGTGCCATTTGACACTTCAACGAGATGCCTTGGCTTTGCCTCAAGAGACCTTGGCCGGCCAGAGGGTCGGGGTTGGCTCGGTGGTGGTCCAAGGGTCGGTTCGGACCTCAAGTGGGTGCTCTAGAGTGGTTTTTGGGTGAGGACCTGGCCACTGGTGTGACCAGACCTCCCCATTCTTGTTGTGGATGTGAGTTGGTGCTCACTCCACTATTTCAAACATCAAATGTATTATGTACTATTGTTTTACCTTGCTGCTTTCAATCTATTACTGTTGTTATTGTCAAAACTTGGCTTTGTGCAAACTAACCATACAGCTCTCACTTGGTAAGCTCTTGCATGAATATTATTGCATAATTTCTCCCTGTGACTTGCTGAGTACATTCAAAGTGCTCATGGCTTAAGCCCTGTGTCAAAGCATATTATGAAGATGATCAAGTACAGGGCAGTGCAGACCTCTTTGAGGAGGAGTTCTTCGATGATCCAGCTGCCTAGGACGTCCTCCACCCGACAGCCTGTGGTGCTTGTTGGATGGCTTTTGCGTGCTTTTGGTGTTGGAGTCTTAGAGCTCCTTGTTCCCAATTGTAAGTCCTTGTTGGTTTTGTAAGCCCTCTGTGGCAGACCTCTTGTTAACAAGCTTGACCATAAGGTCCTGTTATATTAAGTTTAATTTGTCTGCTTCATCTTTGTTTGACCTCGTGGTTGTGATCTTAGCTTGTGTTCTTGTGCGAGCTAGCTTCTGTTGTCCTGGGACTAGCTCGGATGCACACGGACAGGACCTCTAGGAGGTCCTACGGGACTTAGCCTGGGAGGTCCTGTCGGACCTCTCTAGTGATGTACCTGGAGGTGCTACCGAGGCTTGCAGGCTAAGACCTCCAGGAGGTCTTAAAGACCTCCTGGGAGGTCCGTGGCGGGCCAAGACCTCCAGGAGGTTCTGAAGACCTCTTGGGAGGTCCTGGCAGACCTCCTCAGTAATGCACCGTGCGATGCTACCACCCCTCTCTGTGGAGGCAACGCAGCGCAAAAAAAAAATGGTCCTCCCGGACCTCTTACCGGTACATGATAGGGTGGGTCGTCACAACTAGGGAGTCTCCCGCCTTGAGTGCCTTACCTCGGTGGGGAGACCTCACACATTCGCGCTCATTTGCGCAAAACCTAGTCGTTCCGGAGGCCCCGCCTCGGCAACTAGGGAGTCTCCCGCCTCGAGTGCCTTGTCTCGGCGGGGAGACCTCACACATTCACACTCATTCGCGCAAAACCTAGTCATTCCGGAGGCCCCGCCTCGGCGACTAGGGAGTCTCCCGCCTCGAGTGTCTTACCTCGACGGGGAGACCTCACACATTCGCGCTCATTCGTGTAAAACCTAGTCGTTCCGGAGGCCCCGCCTCGGCGACTAGGGAGTCTCCCGCCTCGAGTGCCTTGCCTCGACGGGGAGACCTCGCACATTCGTGCTCATTCGCGCAAAACCTAGTCGTTCCGGAGGCCCCGCCTCGGCGACTAGGGACTCTCCCGCCTCGAGTGCCTTCCCTCGGCGGGGAGACCTCACACATTTGCGCAAAACCTAGGTCGTTCCAGAGGCCCCGCCTCGGCGACTAGGGAGTCTCCCGCCTCGAGTGCCTTGCCTCAGTGGGGAGACCTTGCACATTCGCGCTCGTTCGCACAAAACCCCTTCAATGAAAAAGCAACAAGATGCCACAATAAAAAACAAAGCCACCGTGCATGGCATTTGGCCTCGGTGCAAGCCAATACCACCCACAGACGTGATTGCCTCGGCGAAGGCGACGCACAAAGCTAACCCTGGCATAGCCCGGTCCCAAGACCAAAACATACCGGGGGGACAGCAACATCCTTGCCAGCACAACAAAGCGTCAGGGCTCCCCGGAGCCCTACCTAAAAAAAGTTGGGGGACGGCGTTCGCGGCTTCGCCTCCCCCTCGCTAGCGTTGGGCTCCGCAAGCGAGCCCAATCAAAAAGAAAGTTGGGGGGACGGCGTTCACGGCTTCACCTCCCCCTCGCTAGTCTTGGGCTCCGCAAGCGAGCCCAATCAAAAAGAAAGTTGGGGGACGGCGTTCGTGGCTTCGCCTCCCCCTCGCTAGCATTGGGCTCCGCAATCGAGCCCAATCAAAAAGAAAGTTGGGGGACGACGTTCGCGGCTTCGCCTCCCCCTCGCTAGCGTTGCGCTCCGCAAGCGAGCCCAATCAAAAAGAAAGTTGAGGGCGGCGTCACGGCCGCCTCCCTCGCTAGCGCTGCGCTCAAGCGAGCCCAATCAAAAGAAAGTTGGGGGCGGCGTTCGGCCGCCTCCCCTCGCTAGTCTTGGGCTCAAGCGAGCCCAATCAAAAGAAAGTTAGGGGCGGTGTTCACGGCCGCCTCCCCTCGCTAGCGTTGGGCTCCGCAAGCGAGCCCAATCAAAAAGAAAGTTGGGGGACGACGTTCACGGCTTCGCCTCCCCCTCACTAGTCTTGGGCTCCGCAAGCGAGCCCAATCAAAAATAAAGTTGGGGGACGACGTTCTCGGCTTCGCCTCCCCTCGCTAGACTTGGGCTCCGCAAGCGAGCCCAATCAAAAAGAAAGTTGGGGGACGGCGTTGGCGGCTTCGCCTCCCCCTCGCTAGCATTGGGCTCCGCAAGCGAGCCCAATCAAAAAGAAAGTTGGGGGACGGCGTTCGCGGCTTCGCCTCCCCCTCGCTAGAGTTGCGCTCCGCAAGCGAGCTCAATCAAAAAGAAAGTTGGGGGACGGCGTTCACGGCTTCTCCTCCCCCTCGCTAGTCTTGGGATCCGCAAGCTAGCCCAATCAAAAAGAAAGTTGGGGGACGGCGTTCCCGGCTTCGCCTCCCCCTTGCTAGCGTTGGGCTCCGCAAGCGAGCCCAATCAAAAAGAAAGTTGGGGGACGGCATTCTCGGCTTTGCCTCCCCCTCGCTAGTCTTGGGCTCCGCAAGCGAGCCCAATCAAAAAGAAAGTTGGGGGACGGCGTTCGCAGCTTCGCCTCCCCCTCGCTAGTCTTGGACTCCGCAAGCGAGCCCAATCAAAAAGAAAGTTGGGGGAGGGCGTTCACGGCTTCATCTCCCCCTCGCTAGTCTTGGGCTCCGCAAGCGAGCCCAATCAAAAAAGAAAGTTGGGGGACGGCGTTCTCGGCTTCGCCTCCCCCTCGCTAGTCTTGGGCTCCGCAAGCGAGCCCAATCAAAAAGAAAGTTAGGGGACGGCATTCGCGGCTTCGCCTCCCCCTAGCTAGCGTTGGGCTCCGCTAGCGAGCCCAATCAAAAAGAAAGTTGGGGGACGGTGTTCGCGGCTTCGCCTCCCCCTCGCTAGCGTTGCGCTCCGCAAGCGAGCCCAATCAAAAAGAAAGTTGGGGGACGGCCTTCACGGCTTCGCCTCCTTAAGCGGATGAGCATCAACCCTTCACGCCACTCTAGTCGTGGGCACAAACCATTGAGAGCGACCGAAGGGGGGGACGGTACCAGGCCACTAGTAGGATCATCGCAAACAGTCACACCGAAGAAGTAATCAAATACGAAGGTAGCGACGATAGCCACGACCCACCGCCCACCTCGAGGCTATAGCCTCAGCGGGGCGGCCCCGACGCGTCACCCGCCTCGAGGGCCATGCCTCGGCATGGCGGCTCTACGTCGACTTCGCCCACACGGACTCTCATCACGCCACCGCCCGCCTCTAGGTCAGAGGCCTCGGCGGGCGGCCCCGACGCCACACCGCCTCAAGGGCCATGCCTCGGCATGGAGGTCTCGCGTCGACTTCGCCCACACAGCTCTCATCACTGCACATCACTCCTCGAGGCTATCGCCTCGGCGTGGCGGCTCATGTCGACCGCCCCACAGTGCTCTATCATTGCCATCACCTCGCCTCGAGGTCGTCAGCCTCGGCAGGGCAAAGACTGCGGTCGACTTCACCCAAGACGGACTCTCTCACGCTCATCACCACTCGAGGTCGTCGCCTCGGCGTGGCGGCTCGCCGACTTCGCCCTAAGGGCTCCGCGACCACTCACCACCCGACCTCGAGGTCATCATCACCTCGAGGCGGCCCTAACACGGATCTTCCTCGGCACCCCTCGACGCTCACGCCCGGCCTCCTCGAGCCCCTCGGCGCTCGGGCCGTCTCCCGAGCCCCTTCACGGCTCACCCACGCCTCTGGGTATCCCGACTCCCGAGGGGCCGGGCGACAGATTGCGTTCGCTCGCCTCGGGATCATGGGACTGCCTCATGACCTCGGACCACGCAGACAAGGGAGTTGTCGTAGTAGGGCACCGAGGGGTGCCCCGCACCCTAAGGTCGTCAGAGATACCGGTGTACCGTCAGGATACCGTACATGTACAAGCCTACTCAGATAGCGATTTGGGCTATTGTACTGAATACCCCTCTCTCTCTTAACATTGTGAGGGCAAGAAGGTAAATGTCCTTCTTGCCCTCCTATAAATATAGCCCCAAGGGCATGTACATGGGGGGATCTCCTCATTCATACAGACAATACAACACATACACATTCAGTGATCTTTGGCTTCTCTCCCTATGGTCCTTCTCCCAAGACAAAGGGTACGGAGTCCCTCCGTACCCACTGTCTAGCCTTTTTATGCTACGACAACGGAATTCCTCACTCAGGTATTATTTGCATCCTGAAACTGTACCCCCAATCTCTGAGCTAGGTCCGGATGCTCTCTTTGAGCCGATGTCTGTTGACAAGTTTGTGGACTCCCTGATTGGAAAAAAGATTGGAATAAAAGCTCTTTTGTTTGATCAGGTGATCACCATTCAATCAATAAAAGTTTTTGCTCAACAAATATGTTTTTCCTACTATATACATAATTAACTCATATTATTTCCTTATGGTGTACATACTTGACATGTTGCATTTTTTTTTACGAGCAGAGCTTCATATCAGGCATTGGTAATTAGATTTCAAATGAGGTGCTTTACCATGTATTGGTACAAAATCTGGTGAAGCTTGCATGAAATGTAGTGTGTGTGTTTCAAAAAAGATGGAATGTAGAAATTTAAGTTTGAAGTTTTAACTGGTGTTATTTTTTCGTTCTAGGATCCATCCGTTGCACATTTCTTCAGGTTTATCAAGGGAGAGTTGTGAAGCACTACAACGAAGCATACAAGAGGTGAGTTTTACTTGATACTGCTTGGAAGAACTATATTGCATTGCTTTGAAGAAATTTTTTCTTCAAGTTTATCAAGGGAGAGTTGTGAAGCACTGCTGAACGATTCGAGCCTATAG
The DNA here is from genome assembly GCA_036346405.1 of Phyllostachys edulis. Taxonomy (NCBI): domain Eukaryota; kingdom Viridiplantae; phylum Streptophyta; class Magnoliopsida; order Poales; family Poaceae; genus Phyllostachys; species Phyllostachys edulis. The sequence goes on from CM070546.1 coordinate 122,464,380, forward strand.
AGTTCACTACCCATTTGCTCTTTCTCTTTCTATGTTATTCTGCCAAATTTACTGATGCACGTTCTTCTCTCTTTGATTTTATTCTACATGCTACAGGAGCAACCCTAACAGTTCATCGCTCCCAATCTTGAGGGTCAACCACAACAATCGATCAGATTTTGCTCTCTTCCAACCAAGAGGTTAGGTCTACCCATTCCTACTCTTACAAGTACTTGCATATCGCTTCACTTGCTTTTCTTCTTGCATAGTTTTGAGCAACTCATTCATGGTTTTAGAATTCACTTATGTGAAACACAGTGCCACAACAAAAAGAAGTTTATGTGTGCACTAGAACAAAGTTCACAATAAATATCCTTGTTCATATTTCACTTTGTAAGGGTATTTGTTATGGCCAAGAAGCATCAAGCATTATATTACTTACCAACCCCAACAACGCCACTATCCGAGTTGAGCATCTCGACAACCGCCATTCTTTGGTGGATATTTGGAAAAAAAGACACCGCTAGCATGGACTTCCATTATGGTGATAGATTAATACAATGTTAGAGAAGTCAACGAATGCACAAAACTTACTAAGATGAACCACAAGAATACAACATATTTTTGCAAGGAAAATTTTTCCCGTCCTTTTAAAACTAATGTCGACCGGATATAAGAGCCTACAAGAATTAGGTAATATATCTCAGATTTGATCAATGAGAATCGGTGCAAGTGAAATCAAGACAAAGCTATCAAAGTTACCGGCTAATGCATAGTAGCCTAACAACCTAAGAGAAAAACTTTATAACTAATAATCTAACACAACGTTATCATTGTTAGCAAAAAAAAATTGTTACATTGTTTACAAGTACCCAACAATCGTTGATCATGTACCGAGTAGGAAGATCGTCATTGCATCAAAGAATCATATCATATTTGTGGTAGTTTAGTGCTTAAAACAAGAGTATTTGATTTAAAAAGACTTTTTTTTTTTTGGCTACTCATATCGTAATCCCAAAGTATATTTTCTCACAAATTCCCCAAAGCATTGCTTGGCTTCAAAGTATGTTGTTGTTCTACCACCTTAGTAGATGAATTAGTCCCGATTTTGAGATGATATATGTGAAATTAGTTCAACAAGACCTCTCGATATGCCCAAAAAATGCACCATGAACCTTATTTGAAAGGAGACATGTATATAGGGAATCTTTTGATAGGATAGTATCTTACATTTAGCGGTATCACCGCTAACTTCACCTTTTGTTGTTCACCATATTCTTCTTTGTGGATTATCTAAGAGAACATTCACAACAAAAGATTTAATACGCATACTGATATGCCACTTGATGGGAAAAAATAGCATAGGCAAATAACCACTTATTGCTTGGCAGTTGTGTTAAAATTATTTAACATTTATCAGGCAAAACCTCCCAGGTGGCTATGAATTTGCTAGCAAACAAGTGAATGCCACCATTTTTCCTACTGCTATCGATTATTTTTCAAAGCTGACTAGCTAGCTCTTAGTATATTACCATACTGTTTACGCAGAGATACTTACACAAAGACTCATTTGTAGATTTTCAGACTGCACAACCAAAGAAAACCCCCGTTGCACCAAAGAACCAGGTTCTCCTAGACCTCTTGGAAAAAAACCCGAGTAATGCAAGTCTTCGACAATATAAGGCTGCATGTTTTTACGATTTGCCACTTTTATCTTCAATAGTCTTTACTAATTTTTGTCAGACCACCCTCCTCAAATTTTGCTATCCTAGAGCATACTATATTCAAACACAGCACTGCCCTTTTGTACGCACCTACAACAAATTGTCTGCCTTTTTTCCCTACGCACAAAACATCCACCAATTACATGCATATTCCAACTCTACCAGTTTATTCAAGCTCCTTATGAGCTAACTCTTTGACGCGTTGTACGTACATTTATAATACTGTATTGATATTCATTTCACAAACTACATTATTTGCAGACACACAAGTACTACACATGTCAAATATATCCCTAATAATATACGCAAAGATATGCACAACAAATAACAACATATATATAGTCACAGATCTACAGTCCCATATATGTCATCTATTGTGCTTCACTACTAATCTTTTCATATTACCACTTAACTATAATCATGCTATATTCCACACACAACATATCTAATTCTGCTTCTCAACTAGGACATAGAGACTAGCTCGCTAATTACTCGCATCCTTCCTCACAGCCATATACCAGTTATAAATAAAATCTTACCTCTTCTATTTAAGACTGGCCGGTTTTACAGCAACCTTATTATACAAATGTTACGTTGTGCAGGCCAAATGTTGCTTCGTTTGGGGACTTGCTGCTTCTACATCTTCTAAAAAGGATCACTCTGCTTAAAAAGACACCTAGATAAAGGTACATTTATCATACTCTTGTATAAAACAAATCCTTCATGTTATATTTCTTATATACAATATCTTGCCGCCACCTTACCTCTACTCTAAATCGAATCGACTATGTTTACTACAAATGAGATCACCTATGTTAACATTTACTTACCTCTGCTATGCGCTACAAATATGTTTCCAATTTTTGTGCCAGTCATATTGAACTAATACAACTCAATCATACTCTTTCTACAACAGGTCCTACAAAATCTACTGCTATGACACATCTTTGGTTAATCACCTGTTACGCCAAACTGTATCGTTGCCTCCCTATTGGTATCGCCGATGTTGTCTATTTTGTGTTAGTACAGTCCAGCTATGTATTACATATATAATTGTATGATGCTGCCTAGAGATAGCTACATAAAATGTTCTACCTTGCGCCTCACTTGCACGTGTTCTCCTTTAACTAATCTCGAACATTTACGCTGTTAGTCAGCAAGTAATCTTATGTCTTTAATATTTCCTCTTTATATGTGCTCTAATTTTGTTTCTACTTATTTCGTATTATGTGTTGCATCATACTCGATGTTCTATTCCGATAAAACGAGCCGATATATATCTTTACTACTACAATCTTACATGCCTGTAGTTTGATTACACACGAACCTATTTTTGTTCAACCATTATATACATATATCTAGATTTCTAAACAACGTGTCACACTTTTACTTTCCCAATACAGTATCCCAGCCAACTAATACACATATACTACATTATTAGGCCACATTAAACTATGCTATCAGTATGTTCTTACTCCCCTAATCATATCATATTTCCTCTTAGTTTTACTATATGTCTCAGCCAAATTAGCAATACATTCCTGGTTTGAATCTTTGAGTTAGTTGGTCTCGATTACGGTATATCAATATCCTAATTATGCTCTTCGTCGGCACCTCGGATCCACTCGTCGGCACCTCGGATCCACTCTTCATCGCTACTTTTGTTCGCTCCTATGTATAACGATCTTCATTGCTACTTTTGTTCGCTCCTATGTATAACAGGTGCGCCAAGGCGCGCACAGGTGCCTAGTATGGAGTAGTAGTGTTGGTAAAACAACAATACACACCTACATCAACTCTTGTATTAACTGCTACAAAGGTTACAAATAAAGGCATCTACCATGTCCCCATCAATTTACGTTCTGGTTGATGAGTGCATTCCGGTGTATATACATCAAAACCGTATCTAATGCTCTCTACATCATTTAGCAACAACATATTCAATGTACAACATCTATCGGTGGGCCCAAAATGATAAATATTTTCCTCTCTCATCTTCTCCCACATTCTCTCTCTTCCTTACATATCTCACACAGTTCAATGCAGTGGCCCACACTAAAAGTGTAGTTGGATACAATTCTCCTCCCTAATGCATGCTTTTGTTTTATCTTGCTTGTTGGTCTTCGTGGCTAAGCTGTATCTTGCGTGAGATACATATAAACAATTTTCATCCCTCTCTTCTTAATTTTATTTCCGCATAAGCGAACTCAAGATGTAGTCCCTGCAGCCTTCTCCCAACTTTATTGAGTGGTAGAATGTGGTGCGCAAAGACAGCCTCATGTCTCTCCTTATATAAGTTAAGGAGGTGAGGCTAAAATGTAGTGCGCAAAGACAGTCTCCTGTCTCTCCTTATATAAGTTAAGGAGGTGAGGCTAATGGACTTTTGGGCCTAGTATAGATAAATTGTCCACACATATTAAGATAATATGCAACATTAACCTAAAAATTTCACTTTTATAAAAAGCACGTAATATTAGGGCACCTAATGGTGACATTGCAATGCAATGTCTATGAGGTTCCACATCATTTAGAAATAGCATTAGACATAGCCTCCTCAATGCATAATACCAACTAGTAGCCTGGTGCGCGTATTGGCGTGCCGAGGCAACATCACCATGAGATAGAGAATGCTGGCGGTTGCGAGCACGCCGAGGAGCGGTAGCATCGATGCGGTTCCAGACCACACGTTGTTATGTAGGAATCATCTACTAAGAATATTTACTTTACTTGAAACCTTTTTTTTTTGCAGGAAATAGTATTATTCTTCCAACATTCATTAAAAAAACACCCAAATCTTATTTGAGAGAAATTACAGGCCCCTCTAAATAGATTACTAATATACCATGTAAGACGCACACTAAACATTATTCATCACCTATCATCATTCCCTGGCAGAATTAAGAATTAAGGATAAATTAAAGACAATCCCTAGCAGAATTAAGGATTAAAAGCAAACGCTGACATGGGGGCCCCATATGGAAGCGAGAGAGAATGAAAGAGAGGAAGGAATGTTTGTATGACAGGTGGGTCCCAGTTGGAAGTGGAACCAAAGAAAAGAACGAAAGAAGAAGACGCAGAGCAAAGCAGAGCTGTGAGGCAATTCTGGCTGGCGGTGATGAGGACGACGCGGATGTTTGCGGACGGCAAAATGAGTCGTCGGCAGGGTGAGGAAGCGTTAGTAAGTGACGGTGGCAGCCGCGATGGCCGGTGGAGGCATGGGCGGCGTGGGTTGCATGGGGCGACGACATTCCGGTGGCGGCCGGTGAGGGGCGATGTGAGCATAGGGTGCACGCTGGCCTGAGGAACGCGTCGGTGGGGTCGGGGGCGGCGCGGGGATGATCGAGGTGGTGGGGTGACGATGGTTGGTGGTGGAGAAGATGATGCAAAGGCGAGGGCATGCTCCAGCGAGGGGAAACCCAAAATTAAGGTGGGGGATAGAGAGCATCTGGCTGAGAACACGTTATGATGTGCTTAATACCTCAAGAAGTGAATCGGAGAGGGAGATCAAGGCGATATGCATGACGACTGGAAGATTTGCGGCGGCGTGCGACGCTCCTACCGAATGGAGGCGAGTTAGGGGATGGTGCTTGGGGAAAAAAGAAGAGGACGAGGCGATCGTGATGCTCCCTCTTATAGTTGAAGCCGGGGAGCAAAACGACTGGGAATGCAGCGGAATCCTCGTGGACGGCGTGACGCGCGGGCAGAGAGGGGGGGAGGGAGACGAACCTGGAGAGCGGTCTGGGTGGAGGAGGAGGAGATGCAGGAGGAGAGGGAGAAGGAGGCGAGGGATTTGTCGCTGGAGGTGGCGGTAAAGAGGACATCGTGGTCGTCATGGTGGTCGAAGAAGACGGCACGAAAGAGGGTGCGGTAGGAGAGGTCTCGTTCCCGCAGGATGCGCTGTCGGTACGCCACCTTGTCCCACCCACGCACGTCTGTCCCTGTGTGCGCGCACGCCGTCGCCATCGCTGCCACCATCTCCTCGCTGTTCTTGCTCTTTGCGGTCGCCGCGTTGTAATCGAAGGAAGAGACAGCGTGTGGGAGCGCTCTACCAGGAAAGATCGAAGGGCGTAGAAGGAAGGAGGAAGGGCATCGGTCGGCTGAGAACAGAGGATGCGAAGGAAACATAGGCGCGCAAAACGAAAAAAAATGCACGGTCGCGAAGGAGAGCCACGCGAAATCAGACGCGGCAAAAAAAAAGAGGCGACGTGGCCCCTCTGGCCTAGCCCCGAAACTCCCTCCATTTAACCGGTAGGACTAGTCAATAAAATCTTCTCTCTCTGTCACACATATCTATCAGGTCAGTTTAATGCTATGGACCCTATACTCCTCTTCGATGGCATGTTTTAGCCATGTCTTCCTTTTTGTTTTTGTGCTCATGCAATGTTCATGAGACATTGTTTTTCTCTCTATCATCCTTAACTCTTTGCCACATCATTTTTCATCTTATGTGGCTATTTATTAGTTACAGACATTGCTGACAAGCTATCCATCATTGGGAGTGCTCTTAAGGAGCATGGTTTCATTTATGGCTTTATCTCTCTCTCTTTTTAGACGGAGCAACACACGAGATTGAGGCCCTGTTTGGCACGGCTTTGGCTTTTCGCTCGAAGATGTCAGAAGCCGTACCAAACAGACGGCTTTCTCTAGTAGCTTTTGGAAAAGCCAAAAGCCGCCCAGATGCCGCTTCCCACAGCTTCGGTAGGATTGGCTTCGACGACACTTTAGAGATTTTAAACAAGTCATCATTTGCCTGAGGGGCATTGTAGACATTTATTAACTCAGAAGCTCCAGCTAGTCTACCTAAAAGTCAGATTGGTAAACACAAAATATTTTTAGCTCAATCTGGTACCAAACAAACGGCTTTCTCTAGTAGCTTTTCAATCTTGCAGCCAAGCCAAAAACTATTTTTTTAGAAAAACTATAGCCATGCCAAACAGGTGTGAGCATGTATGGGGTATACGGCCAGCGTATAGCCGTTGGAAAAGTGACCGTTACTTCCTCGGTTCCTCCAGGCGAGGCTCGACCGCTTATTTGTACCCACCCGGTCGCACCAATTCGACCTGTTGCGTGGAGGCGATGCGGATGGGGGATTCCAGGCGACGCGGAAGCGACTCCGGCGTCATCCTGCAGGATCTCCTCCGGCGAGCTCCTCCCGTAAGGTAAGCCAACCTCCTCCCAAACCCTAATCCAACTCCAGCTCTCGCCTATCCTCCTCTGATTCCGCCCTTTCTGGACGATGCAGAGGCGACGCGGTAGCCTCTGCGGCGACATCCTCCAGCGACCTCCTTCGTCGACTCCCCCCGGCGAGCTTCTCCGGCAGCCTCTTCCCGAGGGGCGGACTCACCATTCTGGTGAGCTCTGGCGCGTCCGCCAGAGCTACCGGCCGGCGATCACCCCCTCCGCCAAGCGCCCAGGTCGTCGCTAGAGAAGAACGCCGCGGCGCCGCACGAGCTCTGGAGTCTGGAGGACGAAACTTCGTGGGCCATTGGAATCGAGGCTGCACTCAGCTTGGCCCATAGCCACCCAGGCCCAAACGCTAAGGGGATAAGTGGGTGTGCTTTGCCCAGACGCCCCTGGCGGCTTGCGCACTTGAGACTCGAGTGGGGTGGGGGTGTGCGGCGGCGGCTGAACCCTAGCGCGGCGCGGCGGGCTGGCGGAGGCGGAGGCGGAGGAGGAGTGGGAAGGGTGCGGAGCCGTGGGCGAGCTCGGTGGTGCGTGGGAAGGCACGACAGGCAGTGGCGTTGCTCCCGGGCGGCGCGACAGGCGGTGCGGCGTGGATTGCTCTTCTCCCTGGCGACGCGGCGGCTCTGCTCCCGGGCGCGTGGCCATGGTGGCTCTGCTGAGGAGCCTGGAGCCTGGAGGGAGCGAGGAGCTGAGGGGGCCAAGGCACTCCCCATCCGGCCTCCTCACAGTTCGGGCGGAGCGGCGCGGACGGCGCAGCGGCGGAGTAGAGCGGGTGGCGTGGAGCTGGCGGGTTGCGGCTGAACCCTAGCGTGGGGACGCGGGCGGCGTTGCGGCGGAGCAGGCTCACGGCGCCGTGGCTAAGCGGGCGGGCCGCGCTCAGGCGGAGCGGGCTAAGCCCGCGGCAGGCCGACAGCGACAGAGAGGAGTAAGTGATGTTCCTCTCAAATCTCCATGACCATCTCAAATTGATTATTTAGTCATGGATGCTTCAATCAAGTCCTTAATTTTATTTGTGATGGATCTATTGTAGAAATTTCTTGAATTAGATTATTTCACCTTTGATTTGAACATATTATTAGTTCATTGAGCGACACTGTATTGAGCCAGCGACTGAGGGCCTAGCGACTGAACCCTAGCGGTGCATGCCGGGGCGACAGCACGCCTGACGAGGAAGAGCTGTCCGGTGAGGTAGCGACACATCGCCACATCTAAGATTTGATCCTGGGTCAGCCACCTTCCCGTAAGGTAAGGTATGCCAGCCTACTCCCTAACCCTAATCCAGCTCAGTTCCTCTGGATCTCGTGCACACTACTAGATCGATTCCTCCACGGCGACCGGCCCTTCTCTCGCCGCCCATGATCCGGTTCGCCACCGTGCGCGCCCCGGTATCTGGCCCCGCTGCCGACGACCGAGCGGGGCCATCCACCGCGTCTTGCATGGTGGCTAATCGGCCGTGGATGGCGGGAGAAGGGCTGGATTCGTGTTGATGAACTAGTAGCCAATATTTAGGTTACAACTTTTCAAACTCCAGTGGCCCAAAAACCCTTGTGGAGAGAAAAGAGAGATATGGTTGTTGCACCCCATTTGTTTTTCCCTGCCGTAATTAAATGGTCCACATTTGCTAGGTACTTCACAGAGTAAGATGCCGACTAGAAAGGCTTGTGAGAGCCACAGAAGTTACCGACATTTATCTACTCTTTCATAAAGCCCTGAGATAACATATGGCATACATACTTTAGAGCATTAGTGCAGTAGCATTGTAGAACATATTAGAATTGTACTGTGCATGTTGCTGTTGGATATTTATTATCATCTGTGGTAAATGGACTGGTCTAGGTTGAGAGGTAAAGCCTATTAACTAAATATTGTGTCGGCATAGATAATTAGATATAGGCGTATAGCTAGCAAATCTGATGGTGGGGATGAATTGTGATGCTGTTATGGCAGCATTTTATTATTGTTGTTTGCACTCGCTAATTTGAAATCACCACTCATTTTGTTCACAGCCCACGGATTCATCTCATACTTGATCATGGCGGCTGTGGTGGCACCGGCGGCCGGTGTCCATATGTACCTGACATTACTTTCTGAGGGTATGTCTTTCACCATCTACAATATTATAAACCCATGGGGTGCAATGCCAGTGCATTCAACAGAGAAGGCCCCCACTGTGGGGCTGCTGGACAATGGGGAGAAAGCTTTGACGGAAGATGCTCAGAAATGCTGCGTCAGGAAGGGGTTTCTTGTGGCCACTTCTGGTGATGAGTTGGTCTATGTCACCCAACTTCACTCAGGGTGCATTGAGAGGCGCAAAGGAATGGAAGAAGAGTTCTCCTGTGCCGAGAGTGATGGTAAAGATGGGACCATACTGCGCTTGTTGATCTGGCCGTCCGCTAACTACACATCGGCCTCCATATTCGAAACCAGAGGTATGAAACACGTATCTGTTTGGTTACCATTGTTTCATTGTTCTGCTACCCTGGTTGATTAAATGTTTGATGTAGAGAGAAAATGTTTCTGGAGATCAACAGACAGGGTGCATATCGTTCCTTCTCAGGAAACATAAATGATTATGGACATGTTGGGAATAGTTTCTTCTTCTGAAATGCTGAATGTATGGTCCTACTTCTATTTTAATAGAATAGAATTGATGGCTGATACAAGACTGTCATTACTACTTAAATTATGAGCCATACTGTGATTGACCTTTAAATTATATTTCATACTACTTATATTCTGATAGCATGTTTGCACAAGATACCGTTCCTGAGCCTTGCTGTGCCATCCTTCTTTCTCATAAATTGAACTTCTGAAAAATATAGGCTTGGGACAATCTGCCCGATGAAATTGAGCTGCATGGGGCATTTGATAATGCAACAATCCCACATTTCAACAACTCTTTTGTGGATGATTTTAAAAAAAACTCAATGATTTAAAACAACTTGACCAAACGGTATTGCAAATTCTTTTGATAGTTTTCTTTAGAAAAACACTTGAGTTCCGCCTCGAGCACCTCGTCGACATCCTGGTGCTCATCCAACCTTTAATGGCCCCTTTTTCCTCTCAGGAGACCACCCCCTCCCCCACGGGAAGGCCTTTGCGCTGCTTCATGTCGCCGCCGCCGGCCACCCTCCGTCCGCCGCCGCCTTTTCCTCTTCGCTCCGGTAGGTTCCCTACTGCCCGTAGATACTCATGCACTCAAATGCTAGCTTAAAGCATTGCTGAATCGTCATAGTCGTCGTAGGCCGAAAGCCGCCGCTGCCAAACGCCATTGCACCGCCGCGGTGAGCCACCATGGCCCCCGCTGCCGGTACCCCTAGGATCGCCTGAGCCATGGGGTTCCATTTCTACCCTTACCAACCGCCCCCGTAGTCTGGCTCACTGGTGACGAGCGCGGCAAGGAACTGCCTAGAGCCTCCTCTGTTTGGTCGGAACCAGACAACTATTGTAGCTACGTTATTTAAGCCGAATCCCGGTCGTGAGGGTTGTAGTTAAAGATCGGGTTAATTAATGTTGTGTTAGGTTGACGTGTGGACCCAAGAATAATTAATGAGGGGTAATTAAAACCGGATTTTAGCTAATAGTCTATGACATGCGGGGCCCGGTGCGTTAAGTATACAGTGTACCCACCTCGTAGACCGACACAGTGCACGTGGACCTTCGATTTGGCTCGAACTGCATAACCTGTAGAAGCACGTTATTTAAGCCTAATCCTTGGCCGTGAGGTCGAAGTTAAAGATCTAGTTAATTAATGTTGTGTTAGGCTGACGTGTGGACCCAAGAATAATTAATGAGGGGTAATTAAAATTGGATTTTAGCTAATAGTCTATCTGTCTATGACATGCGGGGCCCGGTGCGTTAAGTGCACAGTGTACCCACCTCGTAGACCAGCACAGTGCACGTGGACCTTCGGTCCATGCACTGTTCATGTGAACCAAGTCGCTCTGTCAGTGAATAGTTTTCTTTAGAAAAATAAATAAAACAAAAAGAAAAGAAATGGACTGCGGGCCCCACCTATTTCTCTCTCGTCTGGTTAGTTTTTGATTTAATCCAAGTTTAAACTTTGGAGAGCCCGTTCTCGCTCATTCTAGCTCCAAATTTAATGAAACTTGTTTCTAAAATTTTCTAAATTCACGATCTATCTGTTGGCAGTGGTTTTGTTCAATTTGGAGTTCATTTGAATTTTATTTTGTATTTATTTGCTTTGCTCGTCTGTTTGTTCGTTTTCCAATGCGATCGTCCGAGTAGAGTACGAGGACGCGGAAGAGCCCCAGTTCGAGCAAACGATTCCAAGCCCCACCTGCTTTTGAGCCAGGCAAGTCAACATTTGATCATATTGAACATACACTTGAGCAAATTTATATTCATTTAAATTATCAAATTGCATGCTTAATTCCTTATGCCATCTTGATACTTCAAATTTCAAGGTAGATACATGTTGACTTGATACTTTAGTATTATTATACCATCCCTTGACGTTTGAATCACCTGATCCTTGCCACCCTAGATAATTTATTGGTAATCTTTACTAGCTATAGGTCGTACTTAAGCATAAAACCCTAACTTGCTGTTACCACATCTGGGCGGACGGTATGATGGTTGGTGTGGATGTAGCACGAGAAATGGTGGTATGCACCACCCAAATAACAAATAACTTTAAGGACTTAATCCTGTGATGATTTCCTAGTGTAAAACAGTGCAACCACAAGTCTATAATAGTCTCGACCTGTTTAAATAATTTGTATCCACCAGTGTGCATTGCACCATTGGAGTGACCTATGAGTCATGTAGCTGGTTTTAAGCTGTCGTGGACATGGGTCGTGTTGCTGGTGTAAGCCGCCGTGTGGCGCGAGAGGGAGTCTAGGTGTGGTAGACGTAACCACCCTCAGATGAAACCTTAGCGGGTTAACTTACACTAGGGCATGCACTATAAAGGCCTTGTGATGATCTCTTTGATTCGCATGTCTAAGGTTGGTGTGGAACACAACTAGTTGATTATCTCTTGTGGATAAAGTGTGCAGTCTCTGCATTGCACCATTGGAGTGACCTATGAGTCATGTAGCTGGTTTTAAGCTGTCGTGGACATGGGTCGTGTTGCTGGTGTAAGCCGCCGTGTGGCGCGAGAGGGAGTCTAGGTGTGGTAGACGTAACCACCCTCAGATAAAACCTTAGCGGGTTAACTTACACTAGGGCATGCATTGTAAAGGCCTTGTGATGATCTCTTTAATTCGCATGTCTAAGGTTGGTGTGGAACACAACTAGTTGATTATCTCTTGTGGATAAAGTGTGCAGTCTCTGCAGAGTATAACTGTTCGAACAACCGTGCCCATGGTCAAAGGCAGGCAAGGGAATTTGCTCGAATTAGTTTCTATTTTTTCAAACCTTTGTGGGTGGGATGAAAACTCGTCGGGTGGATGTAACCCTGATTTTGGAGTTTCCCTGGGTGGATGTAACCCAGTGTTGTTAATTGGGGGGTGGATGTAATCCTAGTAATCAAAATTAAGCATACGGTGGATAGAACCATGTAACCTACATCGTTATAAATATTGCACACCTTTACTCTCTAATAGAATACCGTTATAAATACAATAGTTTCTAATTATTGTAAGTAAAAATATTGCCTCTAGCAAACAAAAGAACCCAAGCTATCCTTGTTAAACCTTGTATGTATAACAATTGCATTTTGTGTGTTGGCTCGTGGAGCACTGTTGCTTGTGCTCTCGCTCCCTAAATCTCTCGGAGCCCGTGGACCAAGGGCACTACGCTTATTACGATGTTCCAGGAGCTAATGGCAACGAAGATAGAGGATATTAGATTAGGTCTCACCCCAGCCTAGTCGGCTAAGTCGATGCTTGCGCGAACCAAATATTTATCCAAGTCTTTGGGTAATATCGGCCGCATACAGGTTACCCCAGTTGCTTGCCTGTGGTGAGATGTGCCTTTTCCTTTTTGCTTCCTCTTCCATTTCCGCTTTTATGTAATGTATCCTTTTGGCCTGATCGACCTTATTGTAAACTTGACCCGATGCGGTCTATGTGAACTTTGATGTTTTGCAATTAATGTATGGTGCGGTTTACGTCCTGTATGAAATGATTCAGTGATGTATCTGTGAACACTATCTACTGATCTAGGGAATAGTGCAGTGGATTCACGTAGCATTCTGGATTGGCTAAATCCAGGTCCCACAGAGCTGGTATCAGAGCATACGACTGCAGAGCCCTTAGTTCGACTGGTCGTGACTAAGGACAGTCGGTCTTATTTTCCAAAGCTAAGAAAAGTTTTGACCAAAATATAGCGTATTTATTGCTCTGACTCATCACTCTTAGTTCTTTACTTACTGTATGATTTTACCTTGTTTCTAACTCTCTCTCGTTCAAAATTGTAGATGGCCATTCGTCTTCTGAGGGCCTATGGGATTTCTTCTCTCACGACGAGGACAACAGAGAGTTTGTGGGTATCCTCCGCAAGCTCATGCAGTATTTGGGCTATCGCCACCAAATTTCATCTTCGTGGGCTCAAGACCCAAATTTCGATATCACCGGCCGACCAAGCGGTGTGGGTCTCCTACTGGCCGGCTCAAGACGCCCACGCCTCCCGCCAAGAAGAATAAATGTGCCTAATGCCATCGTGATTCGCCAGGCGCTTTTATTTTCCCATTGAGTCAGGAAGTAGAGAACGAGAGGAAGAGAAGGGAGAAGCGAACTAGAGAGCAGTTGAAGTTCGCGCAGTTGCAGAAGTTGTGCATCGTCTTGTGAGCACGAAGAAAAGGTAATTATCATCAACATGCGGCTATAGTTTTAGCAATGTGATTAACACGTAATTAGCTGAATGGTAGCTTCTTATTGTAGCAAAGCAGTAGTTAGGGTTGTGTAGTCGGTGTTTGTCCTTACTTGACTTAGAAGATTTAGTGTTGTTAGTGTGGTAAATTTGTACTCAGTGTGGGCAATTACATGCATGACGTATATGTGCTTGGACGTAAAATTACACAATGACCTGCTGAGTGTCAGGAACTTGAATATAAAATTTCAAAATATTCCGAGGTTGTTTAACGTGTAATTCAAATGTGCATGGAGTACGAAAACACATACGATAGCAGTTGCATATAAGTGGTTTCATATGCACCTGTGTTTGGTACTCCATGATGGAGATTCAAGATCTGTTCGTGTTCCATGGGAACGCTCTCGTACGCGACGGACCGTACGGGGCGGACCTATCAAATTGTGATCGGACCGTGATTCGGGCGTCGGGTCTGAAGGACATAAGCCTCTCGACGAGCTGGTCTTGGGTGTTGATGTACGGTAGCGCAGAGGCTCGCCGCCGTGGTAGGCGTCGATGCGATCCTCGTCGTTGGATAGCGGAGTGGCGAACTCCACTGTGTCTTTGCTCGCCGTCAAGGTCAAGTCGCCGCGCGAGCCCGGCGAGTAGGCGCGGCGGGAGAACGAGGCGGTTTACGGCTTTGGGCGGTGGACTCACGTGAGCTCGGGGCTTGCCGAGCCGCGTGGCGGTGGCGGCGACTCGCCGGCGCGGCGAACGAGGCGCGGGTAGGCGAGCTCGGCAAGAGGAGCTGGTGGCTCCGCCTCGGCGGACGAAGTCGCCAACGAAATCGCTGGTCGCCGGAGTCGAGCCACATCCACCATCTTGTCCCACGCCCAACCTCGCTTCGCCGAACACGACGCCACGCGTGATGCGCGACGCCGCTGTCGTGGATCGAGGACGCGAGGCCTTGGCGCCCGCATAGCCGATGAAGACTTCGGGCGTGTTCGGCTGCCGAGCTTGCCGATGTGGTTGAGCTCCTTGACGAAGGCCAGTACCAAGACACGGAGGTGGTTTCACCGCGTGCTTGCGCCCGTGCCGTTTTGCCTCAGATGGCGCTTGCCGCCGAGGGCCTTGGGCGAGGGAAATGTTAAGTGAATACAGCGGCGGTATCATCGCCTCACCCTCAAGAGAATGCCTCAGATCCTCTCGCTCGCTGGAGGAGCGTGGCGCGCTACCACCGCTCGGGTTATGGCGCCGACGACGCTGCTGTCACGGGGGTGTACGGCGCGAGAAGCGACGATGGATCTCTCGTTGGCGCAAAGACGCCGCGAACTCGACCGCTGCGGAACTCACCGCCGTTGTCCGTCGTAGGACCCTGCTTGCGGTCGCGACTCGCCTCCGCAGCAGCCTTGAAGGCACTTGATGGCGCTCACGCAGCCGCTTTGACGCCGAAAGCAGATAGCCCACATGTAGCGTAGACACGCTGTCGACGAGGCGAGGAAGTAGCTACGGCCCAGTGTAGCCGGTCACGGGGGCCACGAGGTCACCGTGTACGAAGCCCAGCCTTTCCTTGGCGCGGCTCGCTCGGCGAGGGGAAGCCGCAGCATTGGCGACGCAGTGTCGCAGAATCGCTTCCACGTGGTCGACGCGCGGCATGCCCTCGCACCATCTCTTGCCGCCGAAGCCGCTCCTCAGGCCTCAAAGTTGAGGTGCCCAAAGCGCTGTGCCACCTCCAAACGCCGCCGCCGCGGCGGTGCGCAAGAAGACAAATAGGTTGCGCCACCGCGCTGCGGAAGGACGAGAGGCGGTTGCTCCGCTGACCTCGACGAGGAGCCGACGATTATGATCCCAGATGCGCAGCAGACCCGTGCTCAATCTCCACGCGATCCGTTTCATCCAAATGCCCCAAAGCCGATGATGGAGTTCTCAACGCTGGATGTAGTAGACACGGTGCGAAGGTGCTTTCGCCATCTTGGCGACGAAGACGACAGAGTCGACGCCTTGATCTCCACTTCGCGAGGCGTCATTAACTTGATTTGCCTCGAACGCTCGAAGTCGAGCTCGAGAAGAACTCCCGCCGCCCGGCCATGTGCGCGGGTGGCGCCGGTGTCGCAGGCACCACCCGCTTGGTCTTGTCGCTGTTTTAATCGCCGCCGGCAGGCGCAGGCTTTTGGCTCGCTAAGGCGGAGGAGAGCTGGCTGCGGCCTGCGAGGTAGTTCGATGTTCGTGATGAGCAATGAACAGAGCCATTGCTCCTTCCTCCGCCGCGCGACGTGGGCTCGCCGCGTCGTGGCTGCCGACAACTTGGCCCAATGACCAGCTTTGCCGCAGCTTGTGGTAAGAGTCGCCTCGCGTCGGCTTTTGTTGCCAGCCAATACCGGCGCCTCCACGCCATCACCCTAAGACGCCTCGCTACCGCCTCGGCGTTTTTACGCGGCTTGCAAGGCTACACGCTTTGCTGTTGTCGGGAAGAAGGCTCTTCTTCCAATACCTTGGCCGGCAGTTTCATCGCTCCCGAGCGAGAGGAGCTTCGCCAATGGTGACGGGTCCCGAGACGCCAGGGTCATCATCATTAACGACCTTGAGGCGACTCCAACGCCTCGATCACATCGGAGAGGTCCAAGCAGAGACTCGATCGAGCGAGCCATCCGCTTGTACTTCTGGGACGCAATGGGCGGCTTCCACGCCTCTCTCGCCAGAGGTGTCGCCGCCGAACCGCACTAACTTCGCGAACAGAGTGTTGAGACGAGAGCAAAGTCATCAACGCCCTCACCGCTTGAAGGCCGATTCTCCCACTCTTGCGTAGTGCCTCGCAATGTAGACTTGCGCGCGGTCAGCCGACGCGGCTGCAGCCGATGGCGCCCTAAGCCTCTTTGGCGTTCCGCTTGTTGGTGCGAGAATCGTGATTCGCAAGTGGATCACGGCTGATGAGAGTATGCGCTGCCGATCCCGGTCAGTCGACGCCTCCAGACGGATCAGATCCCACATATGCCGCTGACCGAGCTTTACCTCATCACCGCAGATTCTCGCTCGACGAGTTGGTAGGGATGGCACCAAGATTCTCGTCGTCGGGGAGTGGTGGACCATCCCCATCCCGCGACAAGAAAAATCCCATCCCCGTCCCCATCCCCGCCATCTGCACTATTCTTCCCCATCTCCGCCCCTCGCTTAAGTTATTCGGCCCCATCCCCGCCCCCATCCCCGTCAGCTTGGTGATCGCCATTTCGGATTTCTCGAAAACATGAGAGCATTTCTACATACCAAGACAAAGAACACTTAGACAACTAACACGATAAAGAACATATTAGCAAGCAAGAACTATATATCATTGGAGCGGTAGAATTATCAGCATCTAAAAGAGTCCAAGTGAATCACATTTTCACATAATGAAAAACTCAAACTAAGTGTTATAAGCAACAACCCGCACTCAATATCCAACTTTCTCGAGCAAATTGATAAGGTTATCCGTTATCCGTCTAGTATCGCCTTTTATTTTGCTTTGTAAAGTTCATACTTTATACAGAACAAACATAGTGCAAAAACATGATCGATGCACTTTGGTCATTGGCTATGCCATGCATCAGAAAGACGGGGTTCTATCTGCAACGGGACGGGGAGTAGGAGAACATCCCCGTCCCCGCCAAACCCAACGGGGAATGTTTTTTTCATATTAATATCCCCTGGGAATGAAGTAGTCCCAAACCCGCCCCTAATAGATGAATTTCCATCGGGAACGGGGAATGGGCCCCATTGCCATCCCTAGTAGTTGGTCTTGTATGGTAGGCCACCCGCGGGGGCCGATGTCCTCGACGATAGTCTGCACTGGTGACCACTTGCATCAATCGGAGAGAGAGCTGCTGCCGTCAGGAAGGCCGCGCTCGCTGATTCAGACGCCGCCGCAAGCCGCTGCAGGCGTTTCCTCCAAGAGCTGCTGCCGGTCTGGTCGCCGCCATGGCTGGCGGCGCGTTGCTCATCATAAGCCGCCAGGTTGCCGCCTTCTGGGCCAAGGTCCGCTTGGCAGCTATCGCAGAGATGGAGTCATTGCTGCTGCCGCTGCAAGAATCTCGACCTCTGCCGCCAGACGCGCTGTGACCGCTGCCGCCGTTTACCTCTCCGCTTGCTGCCGCTACCACCGCCGCAATTTTGACGCTTTTTTCGCTGGCAAGAATGGCCAGGTTGCCTGCTGCTGCTGTCACATACAATTCTGCTTGTTGCCGCCAAGCAGGTTCGAGGCGCATCGAAGGCTGAGATCGCCTCATGGACATGGCGTACACGGAACTGCGGCCAGAGAGAGAGCCGCTTTACTGTCAACCGCCATGGGCCGAAGCGAGGTCGAGTAGGGATCGAGCAGAGATGCTCAAAGTTGCAGGAGGTGTTGTGAGAAATAAACAAAGAAAATTGCCCCATCTCCAAGTGTCATCCTCTCCGATGAGAGTAAGGATCTTGCTATCACCATGCAAGAATCCAATGACTAACAAGTGGTATCGTGAGCAGATTATCCTCGCAACCTCGAAAGCATCTCCTCGCAATCCTTCTCCAAATTGCTTCCAATTTCAAGCAGAAAGCCTTCAACCAAGAGAAGCAGCTTTCCACGCAGTTAGCTTCTATGGCACGCCATGTCCGCAGATGTTTAGCGCTTGTCAGCCGAAAGACGGGCAGAAGAAGCCGACTATTGTGGGCAGGAACGCGAAGAAGCGGCAGACAAAGGCCGCGCATGGCCATGAAAGGGCGCTAAGGTCGGTAGTTAATGAGCTGGCAAGAAGCCAGAAGCGAGGCGAAGTACGCATGCAGAGAGTAGATAGCGCAAGGCAGAAGAAGCCGAGGTTCGAGGTTCATCAGATGAAGCAAAGCAGTCCATCTTCGCCGAGCAACAACGCCGACGCGACTCTTGAGTCAGCGGAGAGGAGGCAAAGACGAGATGAAGTAAATAAGAATAAGGCAAATCACAAGACGCTTACGAGCGCTGCAGAAGGTACCAGATAAATACGGCGAAGGCTTGAGAGAGACGCAAGACGGCGGCGTACAGACGGGTCAACGCGAGAGCGCGGCTTCACAGCGACGCGTTTTCTTCCTGCTCGGCATCGTGGTCACCACGAGTACCAGTCGTTGCCAGGACATCGGCCGGCGGCGGCCTACCTCACCAAGACCAACTACGCCGAGCGGGTCATGCGATGAGGGTAAAGCCCAGCGCGATATGCGGATGCACCCGCAGACGGAGATCGCCGACCACGATCAGATCGACGGCGCCGATGCTTCATCGCCGCAGCCCCGCCCGAGATGCGCTTCTCGCTACTAACAAGCGGATCGCTAAAGAGGTTTGGGACGCTATCGCCGCAAAGACGACGGCATGACCGCTACCGCAAGTCTACATTGCGTGCACTACGCAGCGGAGCTGGAGAATCGCCTTGCCAAAGTGCGAGACGCGATGACTTTTGCTTCCGCTCAACACTCACAGCTGGTTGGTGCAGCCATGATTTACACCTACGGGCGAGGAGAGAGCCGTGGAGAAGCTTCTTCCGCTACGCCCTCGAGAAGTACAGCAGTATGGTTTCGCCGATCGAAGTCTCGGCTGACCTTCCACGATGATTTATCGAGGAGGCGCGGTCGCCAAGGTCGCTGATAACGATGAGCCACAATATTGCCCTCTCGACCCGCACTATCAAGTGGAAGCTCCTCACTGGGAGCAGCTGGTCACGGCCAAGGTGACAGAAGAAGGAGCTTTTCCACGACAAAGCTGCCGCGTAAGGGTAAAGCGGCAAGCCACAGAAAGACGCCAGGCAGGGCGAGGATGTGCCGAGGGTGATGACTGCGGAGGCGCCAGCATGGGCAAGCCGGCAAGCAAAGTCAAGACGAGACGCATTCTTGCTACAACTACGCAAGCCCGGTCATTGGGCTAAGGATTGTCGATACCACGACGCTGCTGTGCCCACGTCGCAAGAAAGTGGAGAGGAGTACCGGCTCGCTTCATTGCTCATACGAGCATCGACCACTTCCTAGCAGACCGGCCATAGCGGCTTTCCTCCACCTTGACGAGCCAAAGCACACGCCTTTCTACGACAGCTCCGCAGAACGATAAGACCGACGCAAGGGTGTTTCGACACGGCCATTCCACCACATGACCGGCCAAGGCGGCGGAGTTTTCTCCGAGCTCGACCAGCGCTCGAGGCACTGCTGTTTCGGCGACGCCCGCTGTGGAGATCAAGGGCGGCTTGTCTGCTTGCCGCTAAGATCGGGCGAGCACCGGCCGCCACCGGTGGTTCATTACATCCCGCGTTGAGAACTCCATCATCGCCTTGGGATACCGATGAGAACGGATCGCTGGAGATTGAGCACGGTGCCGCGATTCCGATCATAGTCGCCGCTCCTCGTCAAGGTCAACAGAGCAACCGCTCTACGCCCTTCACGCAGCGCGGTGGCGCAACCTCTTTGTCTTGGTACCGCCCGCGGCACGACGCTTGAGGTGGCACAGCGCTTTGGGCACCTCAACTTTGAGGCCCCGAGGCGGCTTCGACAAAGAAGGAGATGGTCGCGGCATGCCGCGCGCCGACCACGGAGTGCGCTTCATGACACTCTGCCTCTCACTAAGCCGGGCGGCGGCTTCCTTCGCCAGCGAAGCTTCCGCCAAGGAGAAGCCGGAGTCAGACACTCGGTGACCTCTGTGGCCCGCGGACACCGGCCACACTGGAGGTCGGGCGCGAACTTCTCCTCCTCGTCGACGACGTGTCCCGCTACATGTGGGCTATCCGCTTTCGACGTCAAGGCATCATGGCGGACGCCATCAAGTGCTCTTCAAGTGCTGCGAGGCGAGCGCGACCGAAGCTTAGGGTCCTACGACGACAACAAGCGGCGGTGAGTTCACGGCGAAGTTCGCGGGCGATCGCGCCAACGAGGATCCATCGTCACTTCTCCGCCGACACACCCGCAAGAACAGAACGCAGGCTGCCGAAGGCGCCGCAACCAGCACGCAGGGTACATCACCGCGCGCCTCAAGGCAGAGGGATGCCGGATTCTATCAGGCAGGCGATGATCGCCGCTCACTTGCTTAACCGCTTCCCTCACTAAGGCCCTCGACGGCAAGACGCCATACGAGGCTGCACGGCGCAAGCCGCGCGCGAGCCACCTCCGTGTCTTACCTGCCTTCGCCGTCGAGCTCAACCACGCCTAAGAAGCTCGACGACCGAGCACGCCAGAGTCTTCATCGGCCACGCGAGGGCGCCAAGGCTCACCGCGTCCTCGATCCCACGACATTACGCGTGCCAAGATCACGCTGCGGACGCCGTGTTCGACGGCGCGAGGGCGTGGGGACAATATGGTGGATGACTACCGACCGATTTACCAAATGATTCGTTGTCGACTCGCCCACTTCGAGGCGAGTGAGCCAACGGCTGCCTCACCGAGCTCGCCTACCCCACCAATCGTTCGCCACCACCTCCGGCGAGTCCTTCGCCACCGCCACCATCACCAAGCCCACAGTTCGGCGAGTCCACCGCCATCACGCGCCACGCCTCGTTCTCCCATTAATCTGGCGCCTACTCCTTCAGTTTTATGACTGGCGGCTTTTACCACGCGAAAGCAAAGACACGGTGGAGTTCGCCACTCCATTGTCTAACGATTTAGGATCGTGACGACGCCTACCACGGCGGCGAGCCTTCTGCTTCGTACCATGGGCGACCTCCTCGGTGGCAAATGTCCTGGAATCTGGCGCGGCGACCTCGGCGAGTCTGCGCCTCGACAGATTTACGGCGAAGCCTCGTCTTCGCCAGCCGGCGAGAAACGCAGCGACATGGCGTCTTGCGATGCAGAGGAGAGATGGACCGTCGAGCGAAACAAGACGTGGGGCGGCCGTTCTTCCACCGCCACCACGCCCATCTCTCTCAAGTGGGTCTTCAAGCTCAAGAAAACGAGGTGGAGAGGTGATCAAGCACAAGGCGCGTCTCGTGGCACGAGGCCGTCGGCAGGAGGAGTCGACTTCGACGATGCCTTGCAAGCTTTGTACCTGGATGGAGTCGTCGTCTCTCTCTACCCTCGTAGCCGGGAGGGTGCTGGTCGTCCATCACATGGACGTCAAGTGCTTTCCTCAGCGGCGACTTGAAGAGAGGAGGTCTCGCCGCCACCACGGATTCATCATCCCCAAAAAGCAGGTCCTCACGTCACAAGAAGCCTCTACTCTACTGGCGAAGCACCGCGAGCTTGAACGCCAAGTGGACTCCACCCTCAAGCAAATGGGATTCGGCAAAGAGACGCCACGCGGTCTCTGTCCCGAGGCAAGGGAGGCAATGCCTGGCCGATAAGCGTCTCGTCGACGACCTTGTGATCACCGGTACCAAGGAGAAGGAGATCGAGCGTTCAAAGAGATGAAGGCACCTTCCAGATGAGCGACCTCGGGCCCTCTCTTTCTACCTCGGGATCGAGGTCCGCGAGAACGACTCCGCATCTCTCTTCGCCAGGCCTCACGCCAGCGCATCGTGGAGTCAAGGGCGGCCTCGATGCAGCAACCCCACACGCTCTTATGGAGGAGGTGAAGCTAAGTCGTGAGAGTGCTGGCGGAGGAGGTGGGACTTGACGAAGATCTGCGGCGCATTAATAGGCGAATTTCTTCGCTACCTTGTCCGCATCGCCGGACTTAGCGTTCGCCGTCGGCTCGTCGGCCGGTTCATGCAACGGCGACGACGGAGCACCAAGAAGCCGTGAAAAGGATCCTCCGCTACGTCGCGGGCACCTCCGACCACGACACACTACCAAGGTGCCCGGCGCAGCCTTCATCGAATGCAATGACAAATGACCACCCGGCGACATCGACACGAGCAAAAGCACCGGCGGAATCTTTGTCTTATGCTTCCTACAGCAAGTGTCCGTCGGTGGCGATCGGTCAGCGGCGGTAGTAGGCTTTGTCTAGGCTGCAAGCGAAGTACATTGCGACCACTACCGCTTCTACTCGAGCTCTGTGGTAGCACGGTACATGGCGATCTCCTTGGCGAAGACGCAGAGGCGATGGAGCTCGGGGTGGGCCGACAAGTCCGCCTTGGCCTTAGCGAAGAACCCTCTTCCATGGCTGCAAGCTTTGTCCGGTGAGTATCACTTCATCAGCTGCTGGATGAAGGGGCGTCCGACCAACTTCATCAACACCCAAGACCACTTCTGAGCCTCGACCAAGTCTCTTGGGCGGATCAAGTTCCAGGAGCTTCGCGCCAGGATCGGGATGGCTCAGATTCCTCACAAGGAGACACACAAGACTTAGGGGGAGAGTGATGGATAAGTCTCTTTTGTGTCGGCTTTTGACTAGCATCTTAGCAGCTTTAGACTAGCATCTTAGCGACTTTTGACGATATCTAGGACATGACATCTTAGACTAGCATCTTAGCGACTTTTGACTAGCATCTAGGGCTGACATCTTAGCGACTTTTGACTAGCATCTTAGACTAGCATCTTAGCATATGCTTGGTGGTTAGCGACCTATAAATTTGTATCCCCAACCCTCGAGGTTGGTATGGCATTAATGTGAGAAATAAACAAAGAAAATTGCCCCATCTCCAAGTGTCATCCTCCCGATGAGAGTAAGGATCTTGCTATCACCAAGTGCAAGAATCCAGCGACTAACAAGTGATACCATGTCATCCTCCCGATGAGAGTAAGGATCTTGCTATCACCAAGTGCAAGAATCGAGCGACTAACAATATTTACCTCTATGATCTAAGGATCATAACAGAGGGAGACAAAGATATTGGTTGCTTTTGCGTAATATATTTCTATTATCCCTCATGGCAAGGCATGAGAACCTTTTCCACCTAAAACTAAAGTGGAACTTGCTCAGTTGTATGATATGACAATACACACAGAACAAATTTTAATTGTTCTTGCAGAAGCACAACTGAAGTGTATAGTACTGGATAACAACACAAAGGTGTCAAGAAGAAATAATTAAGGAGAGGACATTAGCCCTTCGGAATATAGCAATATCCATCTTTTCTTTTGTTACTTATTGAATAGAAACCAACTGAGTTCAGCTTACCTCTGAGATCAATGGGAAGTCCTTGGGCACCTCTCTGTGACATCGCCCTCACAGCAAACCTCTTACGGTTGAAAGAAATGAGTGGCCCTGCTGATGCAGTTTTAACACAACTTGCAAACCCAGTTCGGGTACTAAGAGTACTTCCAAATGCAGAAACTGCTGATCTCAACCCAAGCATTCGTTGGCAAGCTGGGATGCAGGGGCGCGCGGCCACCATCTGCATACCAGCAGTTGGAGATGCACCCATCGTCCTTTATGTAGAACAAACGTGACTGCAATGAGAATAAGTGAATATAATGTCATGCACATATTTGTGACAGAGCATGTGGGGTATAAATTTCTGTTATCGATTGTTTTAACTGTGAAACAGTCTACCACAAATCAAAATTAAACCCACAGTCCATGTTCAGTAAAAACATTGTTTCTACACCGTGAAGCGTGAATAATTAGCTAATCTCAGGTTAATGAATGGTTACATGAATAATTTCAATTTTAACCTACGGTAGTATGATCAGGTCTCCCTTCTGTAATCTGCACGTCTGACAAGTAAGCACAGAAAAGATTAAAAAAAGAAATTCATCTCTCTACCTCTTACGGCAGAATTACATTAATTTTCAATAAAAAGGAAAGACACTGAGCCGATTCGCCCCATCATAAACTAAATCCAAAACTCAAACAAAGCAACGAAATTAACAAGACATAGCAGCGCCATCCATCCTAAGTCGAAACCCAATTCCCCATTTTACCGAGAACAGCCATTTCGCATCAGATTAGCTTCAATTGCTAAGCAAGATCCCAAACCCGGGGAACAACATTGAACTCATCGCAAGAAGAAGCACCACCATACAAACAAACAGAAAAACAAAATAATAAATAGCATGCATCCGATCAATGGTTCCCACGAACTGTTCGTGGACATGAGATTGCCAACAAAACCTCGTAACGATGTTCCCAGCACAAAGGTGACAACGAGCAGGGAAGGAATGCACCCGCGCACGCAGCGCAGGGAAGTGGGATGCCGCGGAGCTCCTCACCTCGGGGCGACGGGATGGGATGGGGCGAGAAATGGGGGCGACGCGCGCTGGATGGAATCCGATCTGACTCTGATCTCTGAGGCTGAGAGCACGAGGGCGCGTGTTCTTGCGAGGGTGGGAATGGGATACTGGGTTTCGATGAGGCCGAGGGTTTTGGCTGAGGAACCGAGGCGGGGAGGCAGCTGCAGCACTGCCAAGTGGGGTCTCAGGATTTAGGGCTGGAGATGGTCGGTCGGACCACATCGGTGGTGGCTGGTGATTAGACCTCTTCAAGGCCTGGGCCGGGCCTGGTCTTGAAATGCCTAGCCAGTCTGGGCCAAGGCTCAAAACTTTCTTTCTAATTATTTTTTGAATAAAATATTATTTTTAAAATTTTTAGTCAGTCTTTACCGGATTCGTGTCGGCCTAGGATGTTTATGAACCTGTTACTAGTGACTTTTGAGGAGGTTAATTAGTCAAATTGATCTGACCAGAACCAAACACTTGACAGTGACACAATGTGAGAAATAGGTCTGCACAAGTTTATTTTGGGTTTTCCTTTTCTTGCTCTCTCCATTCAGTAAATTAACTAGAGAATACAGTTTTATGAAAAGTGGGTGGGTCAAAAAATAACTCAATTCCTCCGGGAAAAAAAAACTCAATTTACACATATACGGTGAGAATCAAACTCTCGTGCTAGTTAATTAGGAAACATGGCTGCCACACTAATTGGACCAACCAATGGCTAGCTAACCGGAAAGCCCTTATATTAAAAAAAAACTAAGGAATTACAATGTCATGTAGGGCAGACATTTGTGGTGTCACATGGAGATAGCCACAATATCAATACAAATTGTATCCAATCTCATAATTTGGTACCTATAATATTTTGTGCCAAACTCATATGGTAGTAACTCGCTAATCTACCTAGTAAACTAATGTTATTACTGCCTTAAAACCTAAAAATCATGAGACTGGTGGCAATGGTGTAGAAACTCCCCTATTGTATCTAGTAAATTGATGTTGCCGCAACAACTCATCTATTGTATATTTGTATTGCTAAAGTGAAGATATTGGAGACATGCTCCTAGCCTATCTTAAATTTGGTGCAATTCATCGTGCTCATCTACCTGGCGTCCATGGACTTTATGAAGCATTTCTTTTCACAATTAATATAACGAGCAGGTAAGACCTTCACACATGTCCTTATGAGTAAATCTGGCGACACAACTCTCGAGATTATGCGAGAAAGAAAAAAGTGTTTTGAGGCAGATTCGGAGGTATTCTTGAGGAGAATAATAACTTTACTCATGCGTTCTTATATTGAATGAGATTATAATGCACAATGTCCGTTGAAACTATGAATATGGTTTCTTAATCCTATCCTCCACATGCCTTGACATAAGCCCTTATAAGGGGTGGTATTAGTCGTCTATCGAGAAGCGCCTTGAGAATTCTTGGAATCCGTATGTTGGCAGCAGTTATTATCGATGTGGGCGTGGCGAAGCTATATGAGACTAAAATGCGACCCATGCAATTTGGCCCAACATCTGGTTTCTATGGCAATTTTTTCATTTCTTGTGTGATTTTTGGGTTTGGGCCTCGGGCCATTGCAGGCAGGCCAACCGCCCGGCTCGCCCCCAGTCGATGAGGCGTCCTCCTTGCACGTTAAGCTAGATGGTTATTGCTAGAGGCGGAGAGAGGTGTGTGCGATTATGTCGAGAGACACAAAGGTGCCGTGTTATATCTGCTACCACGCATAGTTGGGCATGGTGTACTATAACGTCCCAAAATTTGGGTTTTCAAAATTTTTTGAGTAGTTTAGGTCCTAAAAACTTCACCCATTTTATTTGAATTAATAAGACTTAATTGGGAATTTCTAAAATTTAAAATATTTAATTTGACTAATCTAAACATCAATTAAATCAAAAACAATGTTAGTTGGGTTCCTTGTGCTCCAAATAATTTTTACGTATTTTTTTTGGACTTTTACGAATTTATTTGCTATTTATTTTGTTCACTTGAATTTTAGTTTTTTCTAAATTAAAATCAATTCTCCTTTTCTTTTTTCTCTTATGGGCTAAATTGGCTTGGCCCGTTTCTTTTCCTTTCATCAGAGCCCACTCCTTTCCTCGGCTCGTCCCTTTCTGACCTTCCCGCCTTCGCAACTTCGGCCCATCGCCTTAGCCTACTGGCTAAAGCTAACCTTGACCACTCTTAGACCTCCGCATGCCCGTATCGTGTCATGCGGACACCACCTCATGCCGTCACTTGGGTCTGCGCCCTACATGCCTTCCAAGCCAATAAAGCCGCAACCACATGCGCGTCTCCTTCGCCTCGTCCGGCTGCCTCCACGCCCTAGCTTCCCTCTGCCCGGGACGTCGCTAATCGTCGCAGCTCCGGTCGTCTTCTCCATCGCAAGCGATCGTCCCGCGCCGCCGTTCTTCGTTGTCTTCGCTCCTCGGGGCGTCCACTGCGTCCGCGTGATCGCCTCGGTCTCCTCCGCGGTTCGCCCATCCATCGAGCTTCGCGCCTCCTATTACCGGCCCATCCTCGGTCTCCTCCCTTTGGTGGCGCGTCGCCACCTCAAAAATCTCCTCGTCGCATTCCTCATTACTCGGTGAGTTCTTCCGATTCCTTCCACGTCACCTTTGTCCCATCCACGATCTATATTTTCCCTTTTGGTGTCGAGATTAGTTCACAGAAGTGAAGATCCATTCCTTCTCTTTCTTCTCCGACCACAGTCATACTTTAGTTCCTCGTCACTTTGATGTGTTTACGTAACACCACGGTTTCTAGAGTCTTTTAAATATTCAAAATAAAAGAACTATTTTGTTTTGTGAGAATTCAAAGCTTAACTTGAGATTTTAGAAGGATATCAATTAACTAACTCAAACTTCAACTAAAGACTCTCTATTGGTCAGTTGGATTAGTTGGAGTTTTGGTGATCTCTCCTTTACATGCATGTTTTGTTCATCTTTGGTCCAGACCTCCTTAGGTCTAGACCTCCTTCTTTGATTCTTCTCTAGCTTAGACCTCCCCAGGTCTAAACCTCCCTCAAGTTCATTTGAACTCACTAAACTCTCAAAACCAGTGATTGGACCTTCCCATGCTCCTTGAACCTCCTTGAATTCATTTGGACCTCCCTGTGTCCTTTACGACCTCCCCTCGTTCATTTGGATCTCCTCTGTGTTCACTTGGACCTACCTCGTGTCCGCTCGAGCCTTTAAGCTTGATCTAGACCTCTATCGCTTTTGTGCAGATTCGATTTGTGTTGGGCGGTTTGATCTTGTTAGCACGTTTGCTCGGTCCAAGCAGCCCATTGTTTTAGCCCTTCGATTGAAATCCACAGATCCGCTCCTCCTTCTTATCTACTTCTCGTGACCTCCTTGTTTAGATCTTGACCGTTGAGACCCCCAGGAGATCTTAGCGTCGGACCTCCTTGTTTAGATCTTGACCGTTGAGACCGCCCTTTAGGAGATCTTAGCCGTCGGGACCTCCTTGTTTAGATCATGACCATTGAGTCCTCCCTTTGGAGATCTTAGCCGTCGGGACCTCCTGTTTAGATCTCAACCATCAAGACCTCCTCTGAGTCATCTTGGCCGTTCAGATTACCTTTGATCTCATCTGAGGCGTTCAGACCTCCCTTGTGTTGATCTGAGCTGCTTTCGGATCTCCTTATCTAGACTTCATCTCGTGGAGTGCGCTCCATCGAGACCTCCCTCCCTTGGATCTTGGCCGTCGGGACCACCCCTTGTTGATCTTGACCGTCGGATCTTCCTTGGGTTTCTGTGCCCTTGGACCTCTTTGTCACAGGACCCTTTGCCCTCTGGACCCCTTGACCCCTAGATCTCCTCGTTCCACTGGTCTTTTGTGAAGATCCCTCTTTGGTCTTCTGCAAAGACCACCTCCCATGGTCTTTTGTGAAGGCGACCCTCTTGGTCTTTGCGGGACCACCCTCTGGCCAACCTCCTCTCTTTGTCGTTTTGCTTGACCTCCCTTGAGTCGTGACCTTCTTTCTTTAAATGGTTTCTTGTGACCTCCTTTGGTGAGACCTCCTGTGGTCTTTTACAAAGACCACCCTCCGATCAAGACTACCCGGTGGTCACTACCTCTGGCCTTTTTACAAAGACCACCTCTTGGTCTTTTTGCAAAGACCACCCCTTGCAAGGTAGGCCTCCCTTGACACATGGGCTCCCTCAAAATCTCAGGAGAACCTCCCCTTGAGCTTTGGTGGTCCCATTTTTGATCCGCCCGCTTTTTTATCCTTTGACCATGTCCTTGGCACTTGGAAGTCTTCAAGCATTTAATGCTGTTGTGTAAGTATTAAATGCTACCACCTTTTGGCAGCAACGGGCTATCTTTTGTCTCATCTTTTACCTACTTCTATCATTTCCTTCACTTACTTTTGAGCCCAAGAGCCCTTGGAAATCTCGGCGGCGCTGGCTATATAAGCTTGGACAGCCCTTCCTCTTTACCTTTTCTCATTTCCACTCTGCCTCACCGATCAGCCCTTAGACCTCCTACCAAGCTCTCTGGACCTCCCCTCAAAGCCTCGGATCTCCTCCGCAAGTTTCTTGGACCTCCTTCAAGCCGTCCAAGCCCTCTGTTGGTTTTATTTAGGTGTTTTGTTGGAGTTCTTTTGGATCTTACTTGAGCTTTATTTGAGTTGCTCTATTTTCTCTCGTGTAGATTGTGAAGGCCTTGAAGAGCAAGAGCTCTCTGAGGAAGAAGACACCCAAGCCTTGAGCAAGGCAAGTTACACCATTGACCATGTTGCACCCATTATTTCAATATATCTATGTTCTATTTCAAATGTTAATGCATGCTTACTTTACTAAGTTACTTCAATACATCTTTAAGTCATAGCTATGCCTAAGTCCTTTGTATAGCCCTTTGTTGATCTTGAATCGAACATGTTGTCACCCTAGGCAAAACACAGTTATACACAATAATGTGGGCGGGACCTTTGAAAAAATAAAGCTTAGCCATGCTTAGGTAAAGAATCTTGATTAGGAAGTTTTGGCCAAAAATATCACTTGTCTAAATGATTTGATACATGGCATTGGTGTGTCATGGAGGTTTTACAAATGTCTTGACAAAGCAAAGTAAAATGGAAAGTGTTTTAGACTTGGCGAAGATGGTTTATGCAGGTGGTGCATGTCAATGCGGGATCATGTCATTTCAATGATCGTCGATGCCCATGGGTTTGTGGTTAGTCGCCCATGTCGATTAAGGACCGACTGCGAGTGTATTTTGCTATGCCTTTTCGTGCAACCACATGTCGAGGATGGGGTGGACTGGTGAGTAATTTGCAAAATTCCATCGCGGTTGATCCGGTTAGTGTGTGGGTGGTTTTTCATGGCTTTGTCTTTTATGACTATGTTATTCCCACATGGCTCAGGGGCCCTTGACCTCTCGGGTTTCTATTAAGTAGGGTGGGGAGAAACCTTAGAGTGGGTGGATTGCGGTGGAATGATGCATTGTAAAGGCCTTATGGTAATCCTTAGTCGCACACCCTTGGAAGTGTGTGAGTGGAGCGATATAAGTGGATTACCTCTTGTGTGTAAAAGCTGCACTCCTCTGCGAGTGTAAAACTATTGAATAAGCAGTGTCATGATTATGGACATGCTAACAAAGCTGCTCAAAGTTAGATCTTGGTTTTGTTTTCAAAAGTCTTGTGAAAATGGTTTTGGATTTCCATCCAAATGGGTTTGAGCGAGGAGCCTTGTGACGAGTATCCTTCACCACTTGTGATGAATGTTATCAATTGGCCGAGATTTAGAAAATGAATTTTAATTATTGGTACTGCCTTGGAACTTAGTACTTGTATTTGAAACAAACTTGGCTTTATGAAAATCAACCATATTAAGCTCTCCTTGTGATATCCATGTATGCATGTCATTATGTTATTTGTGAGTGTAACTTGCAAGCCACGATTGTTGTGCTCATTCTTGCTTGATTAATCTTTGGCGAGGAGAGGACTATGAGGAGGATGAGCATAAGATGACTAGGCGATCTCGACCAATTGCACATGGTGTATTGGATGGACTTGACTTTGTTTCTATTGTGCATTTTGCTCTTATCGACATAAGCAAAATCTTGTAATCAACTCTTTTGTGTTAATAAAGTTTGCATTGATGTATGTTGCCACTTGGGTATCTTTGTGTGAACTAGCCATTGATCCTTGGGGCTGGTTGGGATCACGATGAACTTGAGGCTTTCAAGCCCCAAACCTCCTCGGGTTGGTCCCTCAAGAACCTCCCTCGGGTCAAAGTGTGGTGCTTAGGGAGGTCTTAGGTCCCCATACCTCCTCGGTGGGACCCCGGACCTCAAGCGATCCTAGGACCTTTGGGATGGTCTTGGTGGTCCTGAAAGGCCCTCTGGGATGTCTGGGAGGTCTGGTGGAATTTCGGGAGGTCTTGGAGGACCTCTCGGGTGCCCTAGGCAGGGTTGTCACAAAGTGGTATCGAGCATCTTGGCTGCGGGGCGTAGCCTAGTAGAGTGGTCGATAGAAGAAGGTTCAAAATGTGTTTTACAAAACAAGAGAAATAAATTATTCTCCACTTACATGAGTCATCTTTCTATCCTTATTCCCTTCCTCTGTATCTCTCCTTACCTTGTTCTCCCTTATCTTTGCTCTCCTCATTGTTTTATAAAATTGAATGGACCCTCTTTCCTTGAAATGTCAGTAGGGCCGATTTAAATCCTCTGTTGTCGCATTAAGGACCTTCCTGTTCATGGCCCAGGGTGGCAGTCCTTTGCAAAGACCACCCATGAGGTATCATTGCAAAATACCACCCCTCATGACCCACGACCCCTTTCATGACCACGAGAGTAGTGAGCCTCGAGTAGAATGTGTTTGAGCTTTTGAGTTGCTAGTTTTTCTTTGGTTTGGTTGTTTTGACCTCTCCCCCTTTAGTTTTCTTCCTCTTTCCTAATCTGTGAAGATCGGTAGATGGTGACAACTTCGTGGCGATGGTAGCACCGATGGTGAGGCGAGCCATTGGAAGTGATCGAGACTCCTCTTAGTAGCCACCACCTCCTCCAAGCTGGGCGCGAGATCGGAATCAAATGATGGCAAATCAAGCTCAAGCGATCAATTTGTTAGCTCAATCCATCACCAATACTCGAGTTTTCAAGCATTTATGCTGACTCAACCATCGGTGTATGTTCCACGCCTCAGGGCTAATATATATGAGTTTATGAGGATGAGGCCACCCACCTTTTCGATACTCTGAGGCCCATGGAAGCCAATGATTGGCTCGAGCGATGGGTAGAAAGCTAGACATAATCTAGTGTCTTAGGCCAGTGAGAGAGTTCTGTTGCCTCTCACCAACTTCATGGACCCGACCTCACGAGTGGTGGGACAACTTCACTCGATCCCCTGATGCTCAAACTATTACTTGGGATGAGTTTGTTAAGCTTTTAAATCGGGCACACATCCCCATGGTATGATGTTGCTAAAGAAGAAAGAGTTGAGATCTTTGCGCCAAGGAATCGCATACGATCGGTGAGTATCTTCACAAATTCAACCAATTGGCAAGATATGCACCGAAGATGTGGCTCTTGATGAGTCCAAGCAAGCGCTTCTTGGAAGGGCTCAATGATGATCTTCGGTTCGACTCCTTGCTCATGACTACCTAGATTTTCAGACTTGTGAGCAAGGCCATTAAATCAAGAGGGCAAGCATATTGAGATGGAGAATCATAAGAAGAGGAAGGCTGACTTAGCAATTCAGATCGAGGGTTTTCTAGGCTCAAGACCTCTCGGTTCGACAAAAGAAGCCTCGACCTCCTTCCTTCAAAGTCTCCCATGCAAACAAGGCGTCCTAACACTTCTAGTTCTCGTGGGACTTCCCGAGGCCATGTCGAGAAAAAGCCATCCATGACCTCGGCGGTAGGAGTCACATGTTTTTATTGCCATGAAGTTGGGCACTATGCTAGCAAATGCAGAAGAAGCTTCAACACTGCAACCTCAACTCCCAGCCGTCTGGACAAGGGCCCTCGGCTCTGGCGGCAACACCAATTGAAGCCCTCGGTGCAATATGTTAAAGGGCGTGTGAATCATGTCACGGTAGAAGAAGCTCAAACGCATCGGATGTGGTTCTTGATGCGTTCTTGTCAATTGATTACCGGCAACAATTCTTTTTGATTCGAGCTTCTCATTCGTTTGTCTCTTCTAAGTTTGTGGGTAATAATGGGTTATCTATATCTTCTTTAGTAAACCCTATCTTTGATCCACTCTCGGGCTCTGAAATGAGGACTAGTTCCTTATGCCCAAATCTATCCTTGGAAATCTTGGGAGTTCACTTCTCTGCGACCTTATAGTCCTACATTCCCAAGTGTTAGATGTGATTCTTGGAATGGACTAGTTAGCTAAGAATCAAGGTCGAATAGATTGTGCCAACAAGTCTATTGTGCTCACCAATGAGCAAGAGATACAAGTTGAATTCAGCCACGAGATCTCTTTTAGAGGAGTTCTAGCTTTGCTTTGTTTGAAAGGAGTGAAGCTTGAAGACCTCCTGTGGTGAGGAATCTCTAGATGTGTTCCCAAATGAGTTACGGAATGCCTCCAGGACGGAGATTTGGAGTTTTCATCAACTTGGTTCGGAACAACACCCATCTCCAAGAGACCCTCTGATTGCCAATTAATGACCTTGTTGAGTTGAAGCAGCAGTTGAAGAAATGCAAAGCAAATGATTTGTTAGGCGAGTTCCTCTCCTTGGGGAGCTCTAGTGATCTTTGTGGCAAAGAAAGATGGCACCCAACGCATGTGTGTAGATTATAGAGCTCTCAACGATGTCACTATCAAGAATAAGTTCCCTTTGCCGAGGATCGATGACTTATTTGATCAACTAAAAGGAGTAGCAGTTTTCTCCAAGATTGATTTAAGGTCGAGTTATTATCAATTGAAGATTGACAAGAGGACATCCCAAAAGCGGCTTTCTCAACTCGGTATGGACTCTATGAGTTCCGATTATGTCGTTTGGATTGACCAATGCTCCTACATACTTTATGAACTTGATGAATAAAGTGTTTATAGAAATATTTGGATAGGTTTGTCATTGTCTTCATAGATGACATTCGTTTGTACCTCAAGAGTGAAGAAGAGCATGAAGACCACCTCAGGATGGTCCTAGACAAGCTCGAGGACCACCAATTCTATGCCAAATTCAATAAGTGTGATTTTTGGATGAAAGTGGTCACCTTTTTGGGTCATGTTATGTCGTTGCTTGGTGTAGCGGTCAACTCTAACAAGGTTCAAGATGTTTTAAATTGGAAGCCACCAAGCGATGCCTCAAATTAGAAGCTTTCTTGGCATGGCGAGGATATTATCGCGGTTTATTGAATGCTTTTCAAAGATAGCAAGGCCTCTTACTCAGTTTCTCAAGAAGGAAAACAAGTATATTTGGACCTCGCATGTGAGCAAAGTTTTCAAGAATTGAAGAAGAGATTGACCTCTGCCCTAATCTTGATTTTGTCATTTTGCGGACATCAGAAAGGATTTTGAAGTCTTTGTGATGCCTCTAGACAAGGCCTTGGTTGTGTTTTGATGCAAGAAGGAGAGTGGTAGCTTATGCCTCCAGGCAACTCAAGCCCCATAAGCGAACTACCCCACTCATGATTTGGAACTAAGCTGCCGTGGTGCATGCTCTGCAAATTTGGTGCCATTACCTCATTGGTAGCAGTTGTGAGGTCTTCTGAGACCACAAGAGCTTGAAATACATCTTTACTCAAGCGGATCTCAACCTTAGAGCAGAGAAGATGGTTAGAGCTCATAAGGATTATGATTTGAGGATTCACTACCACCCGGGCAAGGCAAATATGGTGGTGATGCCTTGAGCGAAAAAATTATTGCAGCACTTTAATGGTTCAAGAGAGTCCCAATTTGTGTGAAGAATTGAGGCGACTAAACTTGAAGATTGTCAATCAAGGTTGTGTGCATGCTCTGGAAGTTGAGCCCAGTCTAGAAGCAAATCCGAGAGAATCAAGCTAAAGATGAAGCCCTCAAGAAATCAAAGACAACTTAAAAAGAAAGCTCTGGATTTTGGAAGATGAACAAGGAACTCTCTGATTGACAATAGACTACGTGTCTTGGGATCATCAAGAAAATAAAGCAACTCATTCTTAAGGAGGCTCATGAATCTTCTTACTCCATTCATCCGGGGAAGCACTTTCGATGTACCAAGACCTTAAGGAGAAGTATTGGTGGGTCAACATGAAGCAAGAAATAGTGAGTATGTGGCAAGGTGTGACATGTGCCAAATGGTTAAAAGTGAGCACCAAAGACTTCTTTGGTTTCTTTGCAACCTTTGCCCATTCAGTGGAAATGGGAGCAAGTGGGCATGGATTTCATCAGCGGCTTGCCTAGGACCCAATTGGGTTATGACTCTATTTGGGTTATTGTTGATCGCTTGACCAAAGTGGCGCATTTTATTCCGTCAAGACCACCTACCAAAAGCGACAAGTTGGTAGAGTTGTACCTAGCCGAATTGTTTATGCATGGTGTACCCAAGAGTATAGTGTCGATAGATGTTCCCAATTCATCTCAAGATTTTGGAAAAATCTTCATTAAATATTAGGGACAAGACTTAATTTAACCTGACTTATCATCCTCAAAGCGATAGGCGGGGCAGAGAGGGTGAATCAAGTTCTTGAAGACATGCTTGAGCTTGTGCATTGGACTATAGGAAAAGTTGGGACAAAAACCTCTCTTATGCTGAGTTCTCCTATAACAATAGTTACCAAGCTAGCTTGAAGATGTTTCCATTTGAAGCCTTGTATGGAAGGCGGTGTAGAACTCCTCTCCTTTGGGATCAAGTGGGTGGCGTCAATTCTTTGGGCGAGGTAATCAAAGAAATTTGAGGAAAAAGTGAAACACATAAGAAGCGTTTGAGAATAGCCCAAACCGGCAAAAGAGCTATCTTGATAGTCGAAGAAGAGTTATCTTTGAAGTGGGTGACTTGGTGTACCTCGGGTAACTCCACTCAAAGGAGTTAGAAGATTTCGGACTAAAGGAAGCTAGCACCAAGATTTGTTGGACCATACAAGATCTTGGCAAGACAAGGTGAAGTTGCTTATCATTAGATTTGCCAACCTCCTTGTCGTGATGCATAATGTCTTTCATGTATCACAGATTAAGAAATGCCTTGAGAAGACCACACCCTCTGGAGAGCATTGATCTACAAGAAGACCTCACTTATGTGGAAGCGGCCAATTAAAATTCTAAATGTCGTGGGCGTGTTACTAGGAGCAAGATCATCAGAATATACAAGGTGCGGTGGAGCCACCACCCGAGAAAGTGAAGCCACATGGGAAAAAGAAAAAGACCTCAAGGCCAACTATCCCTATCTCTTTCTTGTGCCAAGCTTGAATCTTGGGGTCGAGATTCCCTTAAGGGGTAGGTTTGTAACACCACGGTTTACGGAGTCTTTTGAATTTTCAAAATAAAAAGAACCATTTTGTTTTGATGAGAATTCAAAAGCAACTTGAGATTTTAGAAGGGATATCAATTGACTAACTCAAACTTCAACTAAAGACTCTCTATTGGTGGGTTGGATTTGTTGGAGTTTTGGTGATCTCTCCCTTTACGTGCTTGTTTTGTTCATCTTTGGTGAGACCTCCTTAGGTCTAGACCTCCCTCTTCGATTCTTCTCGGCTTAGACCTCCCGGTCTAAACCTCCCTCAAGTTCATTTGAACACACTCTACATTACATTGGAACCTCTCTATGACCATTTGGACTTCCCTTGGTTTTGATCTTTGCATGCGTTACGGAAATTCCATCTGCTTTGTAACAGCCGGAACTCTGGGAGGCGGTGTCTGCTCCCAAGGCTGCTGATATTCCGTTTCTCGAAAACTCTCAAAACCCGGTGATTGGACCTCCCGTGCTCCTTGAACCTCCTTGAACTCATTTGGACCTCCTGTGTCCTTTAGGACCTCCCCTCGTTCATTTGGACCTCCTCTGTGTTCACTTGGACCTACCTCGCGTCGTTCGAGCCTTAAGCTTGATCCAGGACCTCTATCGCTTTTGTACCATTTGATTTGTGTTGGGCGACTTGATCTTGTTGCACGTTAAGCTCGGTCGAAAACGGCCCAGCTGTTTTAACTGTTCGATTGAAATCCAATAGCCTCGCTCCTCCGCTTCTTATCTCCTTGTCGTGACCTCCCTTGTTTGTATCTTGACCGTTGAGACCTCCCTTAGGGGATCTTAGTTGTCGGGACCTCCTTGTTTAGATCTTGACCATTGAGACCTCCCTTAGGAGATCTTAGTCATCGAGGACCTCCTTGTTTAGATCTTGACCGTTGAGTCCTCCCCTTTGGAGATCTTAGCCGTCAGGACCTCCCTTGTTTAGATCTTGACCGTCAAGACCTCCTCTGAGTCATCTTGACCGTTCAGATTACCTTTGATCTCATCTGAACCATTTAGACCTCCCTTGTGTTGATCTGAACCGCTCGGATCTCCTTATCTGGACTTCATCTTGTGGGTCTGCTCCATCCAGACCTCCCTCCCTTGGATCTTGACTGTCAGGACCACCCCTTGTTGATCTTGACCGTCTAGATCTTCCCTTGGGTTTTCTGTGCCCCTTGGACCTCTTTGTCCTAGGACCCTTTTGCCCTCTGGACCCCTTGACCTCTAGATCTCCTCGTTCCCTGGTCTTTTTGTGAAGATCCCCTCTTTGGTCTTCTGCAAAGACCACCTCCCCTTGATCTTTTCGAAGAAGACCCTCTTGGTTTTGCGGGACCACCCTCTGGCGCGACCTCCTCTCTTTGTCGTTTTCTTGCGACCTCCCCTTGGTCGCGACCTCCTTCTTTAAATGGTTTCTTGTGACCTCCTTTGGTCGAGACCTCCTGTGATCTTTTAAAAGACCACCCTCAGGTCAAGATTACCTAGTGGTCACTACCTCGGCCTTTTACAAAGACCACCTCTGGTCTTTTTCGAACCACCCCTTGAGGTAGGCCTCCCTTGACTTTGTCTGGCTCCCCTCAAAATCTTGGAGAACCTCCCCTTGAGCTTTGGTGGTCCCATTTGTCGATCCGCTTGCTTTCTTTATCCTTTGATCATGTCCTTGGCACTTGAAAGTCTTCAAGCATTTAATACTGTTGTGTATGCATTAAATGCTACCACCTCTAGCGACAAGGGCTATCTTTTGTCTCATCTTTTATCTACTTCTATCATTTCCTTCACTTACTTTTGAGCCTAAGGGCCCTTGAAAATCTCGGTGGCGGCTATATAAGCTTAGGCGACCCTTCTGTTTACCTTTTCTCATTCCACTCTCTGGCTCCCCGATTAGCCCTTGGACCTTGTCGGTGTTTTAGAACCAATCTTCGTATAGATTGTTTGATTGAGAGTCTCCTAGTATGGAATCACCTTGAGAGATTGATCTTGGTATTTTTATCTGAGTTCGGGCCTTCTCAGGAGAATAACAACCCTACTCTGTGTGTGTATGGTATTGAGTGTATTACGAACAATCGGAGAAAAACTAAGACTATTACAGATGATAGCACTTGTCTTCTGATAGCCCTCGATAGCGTGTGTATGCGCCCGATTGCTCTGTCCCCTTTCCTCTCGACCGTTGCCTTTATATAGTCATGAAGGAATAGCCGTTTTCCCTATGAAGAGATGCCTCATCAAATCGATAGCAGGCGTATGTTTGCGATAATCATCGGGATGGTAACTCCTTCACGCCACTGGCGATTACTTATCGAGAATAATGGGGTATTGCGTGTTATTATTTACGCATAATAACGGCGTATGTTATTATTTGGATTCCTTAATCAATTGGACCCACTCGCTTTGTAGGTTTTATTGATCATAAGTGTAACATCCCTTTTCTCTTAGGGTTTTGCCCATTTTCAAAATAAAAGTAACCATTTGGTTTTGATGAGAGTTCAAAGCAACTTGAGTTTTCAAAAGAGCTTTAAGTGATTAAACCAAACTTTAACTAATTTGGTTGATTGCCTTGGTACATTTATTGGAGCTTGCTTTCGTTCCCCTCTTTCTCTCTGTGTGCCTTGGTGTTTGGTTTTCTTCTTTCGGACCTCCTTTGAGCCAAGAACTCTTTTCTCGTTCTCCTCCCACATTTTTACGACCTCCTGTGCACCTCTCTCGTTCTTGTCAACTCCTGCGTCCATTTGGGGTGCCCTTGGAATCCTTTTGATTTCCCTGTGCCCTCTCGGACCTTCCCCGTGGACCTCTCACCTCTCTTGGAACCCCTCTTGAGTTCACTTGGGCACTCCAGAGTTCCTCTGGACCTCCCAGTGCCCTTTTGGGACCTTCCTAGACCTCCTCTTGTCTATTTGGACCTCCCCTGTGTTCAAATAGACCTCCCTTGTCCCACGGACCTCCTCTGTGTCCGTTTGGACCTCCCCTTGCCTATTCAGACCTCCCTCTTGTTGAGATATGGACCGTTAGACCTCCCTTTTAGAGATCTACTTGTCAGGACCTCTCTGCACCCTTTGATCTGGACCGTTAAGGTCCTCCTCTTTGAGATCTTGACCGTTAGACCTCCCTTTTGGAGATCTACTTGTCAGGACCTCCCTGCACCCTTTGATCTGGACCGTTAAGGTCCTCCTCTTTGAGATCCTGCCCGTTAAACCTCCCTCGTGAGGATCTGAGTGTCAGGACCTCCTCGTTGTGAGTCTTTTGGACCTCTTGTCCTTAGGACCTCCTTGGGTTGAGTGTTTTGGACCTCTTGTCCAGGACCTCCCCCTTGAGTGTTTTGGACCTCCTGTCCAGGACCTCCCCTTGAGCGTTTTGGACCTCTTGTCGGGACCTCTCTATAGTCACTGCGGAGATGACCCTTGCGGTGGGGCCACCTCTTTGACTAGTGGTGCACCCTTTTGGTAGCCCGCTTGCGGCCTCTCTCCACCTTGTAATTATTGCTCTTGCCTCGAGAACTGCATGCGCATTTAATAGGGGTCGGGTCACATTAAATGCGGTCACATCTGAGTACTGTATTTAATTCTTTTAGGGCAAGCCCGCCCTAGTTGCCCGTTGCCAACCGTCTTTGCACTCCTTTTACGGTGCACTCCACCTACTCTGGCTATATATAGCTTTGGGTGGGCAAACTCTTGTAACCTTTTGCTCACTTGCCCACCTTGCTCTGCCTTGTTAAACCGGCTTGTGCTCGAAGCTTCTCACGAATTAGCCCAGGAGTTATCATCTTCTCTGGAAGACCTCCTTCCGGATCTTCTTTGGTCTTTTGCTTAAAGACCACCCTCTCTGCCTTGGACCTCCTTCTCGTTTTGGGTGCTTTCGTTTGGTTTGGTTTTGGTCGAGTTTTGTTTAAGTTCTTTTTAGTCTTCTTTTGAAGTTCTTTGGCCTAGTGTGGTTTTGCTTATTTGGTTTTCTTCTTGAGCGTGTAGATCACGAGTTTGAGGAGATCTTGGACCTAGCTCTCTCTCTTGAAGGCTCTCCTTTGCTTGACCAAGGCAAGCCACAGAGACCTCCTTTGATCATTGTGAACCTAGTTTTGCAAATGTATTTTGGTTTTACTTTATCATGCATGGCTATGTTTATAAGAAAATATTTGGTAGGTAGTTACTTTCCTACTTCTTTGTTATGCCTCCTTTATTCTTTGTCCCAATCATGTTGTCATGTTCACCTTGTGAGCCTTAGGATGGATATTTAGTTGGTATTTCTTGTTATTTGCCAACATGGGGCCGTAGGTTATGTATTGCTTCGCTCTAGAAATCGTGGGATTTGTGAATCATGTTTCATCCTAATAATCTTGATTAATGAACTATGGAACTTGTGGTTGGTGCCCTTTGTTAGCGACTATGGCGGGATGCCTAAGTTGTGTTGGTGTGGTGTGAGGTCACTTTGTTAAAGCTGTTGTGCCAAGGCGGGTGGTCTTTTGGCAAGGAAGTAATTACAAAAGGTTTCTTTGAGGCAAGAAGGCGGGGGAGGCAGTAGTGGGTCTTTGTGCACATCTGGGTTTATTAAGTCTTGCCTTAGCACAATTAAGGACTTAACTTTGTGTCTATTGATGCTGGCCAAGCAGTTGCAACCACAAGATCATTTTATGGGGATGATGCAGGCTGAATAATTAGCAATGAGTTGGCTTGGGGCTGTTGTGGTTGGCGTGTGATTTGTTGGGCGCAGAGGGCACCCATAACCTGCAGTTTCTAGACCACGGGAGGATTACGAAACCTTAGCAGGCGGCAAAGTCGGTTCAAAGCTTTGTAAAGGCCTTGCGCTCTCTAGGCGCTCACCGTAGGAAGTGAGCAAGGGTGGCCGGAACAGATCCGCTAGAGGCCGTGGATTGTGGGTAAGTTGTACACCTCTGCGAGTGTAAAATCTATTCGAATAGCCAAGTCCTTGGTCATGGACATGCTTTCGAGTGAAAATGGTGCAAGGGTAGTTGTTTCAAAAGTTTGTGCCCTTTGGGCGCTTCATGATGCCTTAGCTTTGCCTTGAAGAGACCTTGGCGGCTCCAAGGGGGTCGGGGTTGGCTCGGGTAGTGGTCGAGTGGTTCGGACCTCTAGAGTGGGTGCTCTAGAGTGGTTTGTGGTGAGGACACGGTCACGGGTGTGACTAGACCTCCCCATTTTGTTGTGGATGTGAGTTGGTGCTCCCTCCACTTTGTCAATCATCAAATTTATTATGTACTATTGTTTTATCTTGCTGCTTTTCAATCTATTATTGTTATTATTGTCAAAACACGGCTTTGCGCCAAATTAACCATCTGACTCTCGGTTGGTAAGCCCTTGCATGAATATTGTTGCACAAATGCTCCTGTGACTTCTTGAGTACATTCAAAGTACTCTTGGCTTAAGCAACGTGTGTCAGCGGTCTGAAGATGATCAAGCCTGAGGCGGTCTGAACCTCTTTGAGGAGGAGTTCTTGACGATCGGTAGCTAGGGCGTCCTCCACCCAATAACTTTGTGGGGCTTGTTAGATAACCTGCGTACTTTTGGTGTTGGAGCTTTAGAGCTCTTTGTTGCAGTTGTAAGTCCTTGTTGGTTTTGTAAGCCCTCGATGGCGGACCTCTTGTTAACAAGCTTGACCATAAGGACTTGTTATACTAAGTTTAATTTATGCCTTCATCTTTGTTTGACCTCGTGGTTGTGATCTTAGCTTGTGTTCTTGTGCGAGCTAGCCACATTGTCTGGGACTAGCTCGGATGCAGGGGCCAGGACCTCCAGGAGGTCCTCGGGACTTCTTTGGGAGGTCTGTCGGACCTCTCTAGTGATGTACACAGGAGGTGCTCACAGGGTTGTGGGCCAAGACCTCCGGGAGGTCTTGAAGACCTCTGGGAGGTCGATGGCGAGCCAAGACCTCGGGAGGTCTGAAGACCTCTGGGAGGTCTGGTGAACCTCCTCGGGAATGCAGTGCGATGCTACCACTCCTCTCTGTGGTGGCACATGACTCAAAAAAAAGGTCCTCCGGGACCTCTTCTGATTATATATGAGGTGGAGTCGTCACAATAAGGTGGTCGTGGTGACACAGTGGTAGAAGAACTTCGACCATAAGATAGTCGTAGCAAGACTTACGACTAGGTGGTAGTCATAGAATAACTTCTGTTGGGTAGTGATGGTAGAAGAATTCGACCATAAGGTAGTCGTAGCAAGACTTACGACTATGGGGTGGTCGTAGAAGAACTTCGACCACCTAGTAGGCTTCTCCCTTGTAAATTTAAAGGGTATACCTAGGGACCACATGACATCATATTTACTTATAATAATAATTACGGATAAAAGATAAAATGAGGATTATTAGATCCTCGTCATCTAACCGACTTCAAGTGAAAGTAACTTACTTGGTGAATGAGCCATAGATGGTATTACGACCCACGAGAGAATTAGTAGAAAGGTGGTCGAAGGAAAAACTCTTCGACATTTGTGTATTACTTTGACCAGAAATATGCTTGGTCAAGAAGGTTGCTTACGACTATCAAATAGCCGTAGAAAACTCTTACGATCATGAGGTGGCGGTAGTATGGTGATCGGAAGAAAAACCTTTCCGATTAATATTTCATTTGATCTAAAAGATCGACCAAGAAAGTAATTTTGCTTGAGGTGTAAGCGAACTGATTTTCTCGAGCGGACAAGTCGAGAGAATGTAAGCGACTCCACAGTCTGTCGGTTGGGCGGTTCAAAGCGGTGGCAACCTTTGGATTGCCGCCTTCTTCGAACATCTGGTTATAAATACTTAGCAGGGGTAAAACTTGGGTTTCTACTTTTCCCCAAATCGCTCTCGTTGTTCATCAAGTTCTTGTCTTCTCGTCACCAACTCAATCGTGCCTTCTCGCGCCAACCCAATCGTGTCTTCTCCCAAGATCTTTCTTAATCGAAAATCTCCTTTTAAGAGAGATATGGTGGGAAAGTTTACGAGTGGGCTGAGTCGGAGATGGATCTGATGAATTCAAGCCCTAGTCGGCCGGGAAGATTCGAGAGAAAGTTCTTGTGAAATGGATTCTGACGTCACGGGCGGCATTGGCCGTCGGGGAAGGGCAAATCCAGTCTTCGGGCATATTGTGAGTGTGGCCTTGATTGCGCTCACCCTTTCTCCACTTGTACTCGAGCATTTTGGGGTGGAATTAG
Source organism: Phyllostachys edulis (assembly GCA_036346405.1). NCBI lineage: Eukaryota > Viridiplantae > Streptophyta > Magnoliopsida > Poales > Poaceae > Phyllostachys > Phyllostachys edulis. The sequence continues at coordinate 122,507,594 of CM070546.1, forward strand.
TGAACCTCGGTCCTAATCCCATCACTATGCTAAGTGTATAGATGTACTTGTGTGGCGTGCACAGGAATTCGGCGGACCTCGAGCTTTTCAATATTATTATAGAATGGCACGGCAATCTGGAATCATTGGAAGTTGTGATGCGAGCTCCATGACTTGAAGTCGAGGAGTATATTCAGATGTTTACTAAATCTTCGTGGCGGGATGGAGGAAGAGGTGGTTTCTTGGAAAATCACCCAAGAAGACGACCTTACTTTTCGAGGAAAGGCGTAGAAAAGAATTTTTCATGGGATTAGACTACATAAGGATATCGGTAGGATTGCCCCTATATTGAGCCATCAAGGACTTGAGAGAGGAGGGCGGCCGGATGGCATGTGGTGAAGGATTTCATTACCGTCGAATTAGCCCTTTGAAGAAGCGAGTACCTCCTATGTGGAGGTATCACGAGAAAAAAGACAGAGCCGGGGACTCTGAGGAGGTAAGTGAATCTTGACTTAGCTCTCGGTTTGGTCTTCTTCAAAATTGTCTAATGAACATCTTTATCTGTTTACCGCAGATCTTTCCTGAGCGAGATTGATGTTGAGTCAAACTCATTTGTGAAAGTCTCTGCCGATTAAAGTGGCGGTTCCTCAAATCCTTGCGGTTTTATCGTAGAGGAAAGATGGGCGCCTAAAGGTATCGAGTTGATTTTATCTTTAGGACTTCATAGTCGTAGAAAGAACTTCGACTAGGTAGTGATAAGTGAAAATCGTGCGATCAAGGAAATGTCGTAGAAAAACTTACATTTGGATCTTTGGTCGTAGAAAATCTTCTGACTGGTCAGTGATTCTTCTTTTTCTGTTTTTCTTTATAGAAAGTAGGCATGGAAAACCGTTAGGACGACGAAGAGGTCAAACTGATAACCATCGGTGCAGGGATGACATGTAACATCCCAAATGTATAAACAGGTGTGTGTTTCAAATGTAAGAAAATGTGTAGAAATTAAAACTTTTTCTCACATCTTGAAACTCTTGAACATTGCCATAATTCTTGTCAAGAGTTGTGGAGTTCAAAAACCTAAACCTCCTGTTGACTAAAGTCAAACCCTTATTTCAATTTGTCACAAATCTTGTGCCAACCTTTGAAAATATTTTTCCTAGATTCTAGAGATGATGTGTGACCCCTCTGAAAAATGTCATAAGTTTCAAAACTTGTTTGATAATTTTTGGAGGTAAATCAAACCCTAGAACAGCCTTGATGAAATTCTTGAAAACCGCATTGCACATAAATCTCTGGAAATTTTATGTAGGTTTGTCCGGAAGCTAGCAACCTCTAGTAAAAATTTCAGAATTTTTGAAGTTAAATTGCTATCTCTAATAATTCCTCAAGTTTCAGCTCAAACATTTAATCACAGGCAGAGCTCTTGTTGCTTGGGTTCTGGTCTAACTCGAACCCAACCTACTGGCTTGGTCCAACCCAACCATCTAGTTGCACCCGGTTGCTTTCATAGTGGCGCGTGCATCGGGGCCGCTCAAACCTAATCCGACGGTCAATACTTATTGGGTTGAACTCAACCCATTGGGTCCTGTTGAACCGAGCCACCCTCGCTCTCTCTCTCTCTCTCTCTGTCTTGTGGCCCCGCGTCACCCTGGTCATCTTCCCCAACCCCCGGGCGCCTCTGTCAAGTTCAGTGCCATGGCGTGTGCAGCGTGGGAGGGCAGAGCCAGGTCCACTCTTCGTCCTTGCAACGTCTATTTGCATTTAATGCGTGCCAGGGTGCCCCCTAAGTCGTCCATTACCTGCCCCCATCCCCTCGGCGCCCATGGCCGTGACCTTGACCGCGACCTTGCTTTGCTTAAGGCCGTTGCCCTTGACTATAAGTAGCCCATGACTTCCCCTTAGCTTCCTTTACACACCTTTGAGCTCTAGCTTTCACCTTTGTGCTTGTTGAGCTCTATTCTCCTCAAAACCTTTCGGCCACCATTACTGAAGCTTGGAGCTCCCCGGTGCAACCCGTGCTCCAGTGGCTTTCCCTCTCCTCTCTGTGCTTCAGCTTGAGCCTCTCACCTCTCTGAACAAAAACCCTAACTTGATTTTGGTTTGCTTCTCTGAGGCGGTGGAATTTGAAGTTTGGGCCTTGTCGGTCGTGGGCACCCCCCTTCTTCCCCATCAGGTGAGTGTTCTATTCCTCAATTTCTTGCTCTGGAACCTTCCCGAGCTTTAGTGGAAACTAATTTGATGATCTTGACCTTGCTCATTTGCCTAGGCCACATCCTCCACGTTTTCTTCCTTGGGTCCGGCAAAGTTCAAAGTCGTGAACAACCCGACCATCTCCTGGCCTCCACTGTGCCAAGGTAACTCCCTAACAGCCCTTGGAAGCTTTGGCACCCGCTCAAGTGAACTGTTGCGGAGCTTTATTCCTTTTCGCATTTCGGCCGTATGCATCACCTTTGCCTCCCTCCGGCTTGCCGGCGTTGTGGGCCGCCGTCGCCGTTGAGGTCGTCACCATCGGGTCCGCAATGCTATTGCGAACCCATTCCAGTGCTTAGCCCGCGCCGCCGTGCCTTGGGTCGCCGGCGACAAGCCGTGGAGCGCCTTCGGCATTTTGTCGAGACCGAGCTAGAAACCACCCGTTGTCGTTAAAACGCGATGTGAAACTTCATTAAATGATAATCATCGTTTAAGCTGCTAATAATCATTGCTTAAGTAATGGGTGGCCTTAAATTCATACGTCTTGCATTTGTTAGGTGGGCCGCGCCTTAAGCAGCGCACTATCTTGCGTCGCGTAAAACCCGATGTGATGCGGTGCCAGCGACATGCGTGCGGCCCTTTTAACCTTCCCGAGAAACGTGCTCAAGCCATTAAATCTGCTCTAATCATTAGGTTAAACATTGATTAGCCATCAAATTCCGTCTTGCGGCCTTTATGCGCGTATGTGAACCACCCTATTAAAGTTTTCCCGCGTCTTTGTTACACCCGTGGCCCGCGATCCTTGACCGATGGGCCGCCATTTATATGCGCGGCGGCGTCTTGGCGCAAGCGTAGCGATGTGTCTACAAGCCAGCGGCGGTGGGCCGCTGTCGATTGGCCTGTTACGCATCGCGTTTAGCCCAATCAACCTCGGTAGTCCATTACTTGATCAGCGGTGAGATCGGAGTAAACGTTAAGACGTCCAGAATGTCACCTTGATCTTAGCCGCTCATCTCAAAATCAAGGGCTTGATTCATTGGGCGTTCGGACCATAAACGATGCCCTTTAGATCTGGCCGTCCGTTTTGGATCAAGAGATATTTGTCATTTTAAATTTCCGCACTATTGGGTTGTATAGCGTGGGCCGTCGGATCGAGGATCGATGGTTTACGTTCGGCCACGTCTTTTCTCTCGGTTAAGCCTTTTATTATTCTCGGTAAGATTTGTTTATCAACTGGAAATTCCAATCAACTTCAAAATTGAATAACTATTTCATATTAATTCATTTTCAGTTGATTCTAGTTTTGGATAATTCCGTTTTTCAACTAAACTTTAAATTAAAAATAGTTTAAGCTTAGTTTAACTCCAGAAAAATTTGTAAATAACTTTAATTCCGTTTCAGCTTTATTTAATACATTAAGGATTCGAGATAACTTTAAAAATGCATAACAAATTCATTTTAACTCCTTTTCGATTGAAATAAATTTTGATAATTCTGGTATTAGCTAAAACTAAATATAAAAATGGTTTTAAGCTTGGAATAGTTCAGAAAAATCTGAGAAAAGAGTTAATTCCTGTTTAGGGCTATTTTGTTACATTAAAATTCATTTAACTTGTAAAATGCATAAGTAATTCTCTATAGATCATTTTTGGCGAATCCAACTTTGTTGTCTTCCTCTATTAGTGCACTAAATGGTAGAATAGGATTTAGGCATGTGACTATTTTTAAAAGAATTGTGGGTGCATTTTAGTTGTGCTCATTTTCCGTCTTTGAAAAATTATAGAAAGTGCATAATAGCTGCAGATGAGATGAATCCAATTGGGTTGTTCATCTTGTGAGGTGCTTGTTTTACTGTAAAATTTCAATTGCACCACCTTTCTAGAAATTTTTGCTAAACATTTTAATTATGGTGAATAGTAGCAGATTGCATTTTTAGAGGCTGAGCAGTTTTGTTTTGGCCTTATCTTTTGCATTGAGAATCCAAATCAATTGGTTCTTGTTGCTAAATTCTCTAAAATCATGCTCTTGCTGCTGTAAAAGTTTCAGAGCATTTGGAGCAAGTTTGCTGTGGTGTCTTTTTGGTTTTAAATCGTTCTTATCGATTCTTTTAAGCTTTTTCGTTTAGGTGTTGGCGAGTGTGTTGATCCCGTGGCGATACTCTACAACAAACTGAGCAGCCCCAGCAAGGCAAGCAGTTTGATCATATCCATTATGTCCCATTACTTTAAAGTCTAATATATTGTTTTACTTGTATGTATGCATTGCTATTTTGTTGTTAAATGATATCGTTAGTGATCCTATAGATGCATATTCTGTAGGTAAATGTTCTTTCTCTACTACTAAGCTTAGGATTATCTTCTTTGTGATGTAGAGTTCGATGTATGGACTCTTATCACTTAGTAGTTTGCGTTGTTAATGCTTAGAAATGCTTAGATAGCGGTAGAAATGGGCGGTTAATCGACATTATGTCGATGACCTTGATCACCTAAAATTATTATTCCATTATGTCCATCTTGTGCTTTGTTACTTTGTAAATAAACAAAATAATAAAAAAATTGTTATTGACTTGGGCACAATGGATGTTGGTGTGATATGTTGGGTGTGAATGGAATGGTGCCTAAGTCCCCAAGGACCGAGTTACTTGTGTCACTAAGCCAAGCGCTTTTAGTGCTAACCACACGAGAGGATATGAGACCTCTCTTGGCTAAATACTTTGGGAGGTGTTAATTGTGGGTGCATGGTGGTTAAAACTGTTTTTATAAGGGAAGAGCACCACTTGATTGCTTAAGTGGGCGGTGTCTCCTATCCTTCGGGTTGTCGCGACTCTTAATTAGCATCGCTCATTGGAAATGTCTCGTAGGACTTAGCCGTGCCGACATACCAAAGGAAGTGTGCTAAATAGCTTGACGAAAAGGCGGTCTAGTGTGTGGGTACATTGGTACACCCCTACAGGGTTAAAACTATTCGAATAGCCTCGTCCTAGGTTATGGACATGCTTGGTAAGGTCGTGAAAGAACTAGACTAAATATTTAATTAAAACTTGACATGGGTGGTATGAATGGGTAATTCATGCTATTATTGTGGTGGCTATTGGGTTAGTCACTTCCAGGATTGTGGTTGTCTTCTATCTATTGTTATTTGTTACTTGTCTCGTTGTTACTTGCAAATTAAAAATGAATTGCAAAACTGCTTTGAATCTATTTAAATATTGCAAATGAAAACTTGCTTTATGCTAAAATGAGCCTAAAGCCTTCCACTTAAATAAAGCTTGCATGTAGCTAACTATAGTTACGTTATACTACCGTCGGTCTTGCGAGTACATTTTTGTACTCATTTGCTTTCTTAATAACTTTGTTGCAAAGGAGGTAGAGCCCCAAGGGCTTTACTTTTGTGAGATGTCTTTGCTTGGTTGGGAAGACTAGCTAGGCGGCCGTCGGTTGCCTTGTGGGCTAAGGCACACCTCTTGGCCTTCTTTGTTTATCGCCATCTTATGGCTTTTGCTTCATTGTGTTTATCTTTCTTAGTTGTTATTTGGCGGTCGGCCCCTTTTATAATAACTCTCTCTATATTATGTATGTCGTTGTTTTAATCTAGTTAGTGCTTTGGTTCTATGTCTTGTATGATATTGATGCACAATTTTGTAAAGGGGTGTGTATCTTGCATTTAAGGAAGTATACATATCTCGAAGACACAGTTATTTTGTTTGTGATGTTAGGGTCAATGGATGACTAAACATTACAAAATTTGAATAAACCGGGGTCCTCACATGACAATGGACAAAGGCTCGGCTCCTCCCAGGCTAGAAGCGTCGACTCACGAAAGTCGCAGAGCAAGGGAGAAGCAAGCTCAGTTCCTTTATCTCGACGGATCCTCTGCAAAGTTTGCGGCGGAACCACGGCTTGCGGCGAGAGATGAAGTAGCTAAAAGTGAGGAGGCCAAAGAACCTCTTAGGTGCAAAGCCATAAGGCCAAAGGTACCCTTTTATTATGACAAAGAAAACTTTGCGATTTGCCACTCCTAGTTTTGTCAAACAATTAGAAAAGGAGAAGCTGGAAGGACTTTATGTCTTTTGTGAAGGACAACGCTAATCCGTGAGCCTACAATTGAGGTAGCTTGCTCTTAGAGTGGTCGAGACTAATCTCGACCATCCGGAGCGTCGAGAGACTAGAGATGGTTCTGTTCAAGATCCACGACGGGGCGTGGTGGTGGTGAAACCCATTCTTCAACGAACTCCGACTAGGCGTTGTCGTGAAAAGAAGTCGAAGAAATCTTCCGTCGGAAGATGACTCCTAAGTTCCTAGTCGAGTCGAGTGCGGTATGTGAAACAAACTAAAGTATAAAACAGACATTTACCTTTCGCTTTTCACAGCTGACTTGCTTTCCTTTGTTGATTTTAGCCCGACTCCTTGACCCCGTGGGCCTTCTGTCGAAAAGCCCATTGCCACCTCTCTAGCGGTCGGAGATACTTGGCGGAAGTGGTCGAAGGATCATCCTGACTCGGGTAGTGGAGAAATCGTGGCTCTGAAGTGGTTACCACAACCCGAGGTAGTAGCTATGACCCTTTGAGATGGTCGTGGAACAACGAGCGATTGTAAAGCCTCGGCCAAGGTGGTGGCGTGCGACCACCGTCTTTGAAAGGAAGTCGTTGAAAGCGTTCCTCGATTCCCAAAAGCTGCGATTCTGAGTCGAGAAGGCGAGAATATTTCAACCATGCTGATTTCTTTGGGCAGCTTCCATCGTAGGGTCTTGACTTTTAGATCTCGCGATCGAGTCCCTCATCCCAAAGATATTCCCAATAGAGGGGTACGACAATGGCGTCTTGAGAAGGTTTGGTGGGATCAAGTCACGAAGATAGATGATTTGAAGAGTCGGCGTTGGTTTACTCAATGTTTGCTCGATCGACCATGAATGTAAGTATTTAAGGTACTTATATATATGGTCTTCCTTACTTCTCCTTGTCTTTCTTTTTTGCGACTTTGGAACAAATTGCCCTTTGTTGGTGAATGCCACCGACAACTCCTAGAAACTAAGAGCGGGAAAAAGCGAAACTCTCTGAACAAGCGGAGGTGGTAAGTCCTTTGTTATTAAGTAGTCGTTTTGGAGTTTGACTACTTATCTGATGCCTATGAGGCTTGTGGTGGAAAAACTCACGACTAGGTGCTAGTCGTAGAAATACTACGACTAGTTAAATAGGGTTCATGTCTACTTTTAACCTTTATAGGTTAAATAGCGACGAAAAAGACTACGGCCGACTAAACTCGATTATGAAAAAGAGTCGAGAAAACTAGGGAAAAGGTTGGAGACCTCTTGAAGAAGCTTCAAGAGGCTAACTCTAAGCTAATAAAAATGCGAGGAAGAGCTAAGCGATGAAGTCTTGAATTTAAGGCTGCTTATGTTGTTGATCTTTACCTAACTCTTGCTTCTTTTGAGAAAAAGAAGGCGACATGAAAAGCTTCAAAATGAAGTCAAAGATAAAACTTTGGTTATTCACGAGATTTCTCGTATTGCCAAAGATAAAGATCAAGACATCGAGAGGTTGAGATCTCGACGACGAGTAAGCAATTCTTTACTGTAATCCTTCTGAGTTCTTTTCCTTTTCTAACTCCCATTTCTTTTTAGAAATTGAGCTCGAATTGGGAAGGCTTGAAACTAGGGATCGAGAAAAAACCATGATCCTTGGCGAAATTTGTCCGCATTGCTAGGGAAAATGCAAAGGGCATCAAATTATGGGAGGGCGGCATCTTTGAGACCATTGCTTCCCATAATGAAGAAATCAAGAAGTTAGATTCTCGACTAGTAGGTAAGTAATTCTTTTAAGCTGTGATTATTTTTGTTTTCTTCTCTAGGAGTTTATTTTTTGCTTGACCGGTCTTATTCTTTTGAGCAAGTGGTGAAAATAAACAACTCCATGAGCTTCGACTTCGTAACCAACGAGAGATGAAGTCGATGAAGATTAATCTTCAAGACAACATCATGCTCTTGAACAATATACTTGGTGAGCTATGTAGTGAGGAAAAACTCCTCAAGATGATACAATAGTTGCTCACATAAGTACTATTGGGGAACAAGTCGAACTTTGCAAACGGTGACCACTCTGAAGGCCAACCAAAATTTGAATCAATCAAGGAGGCGGTCGAAGGTGCGATAAGCTATGCATTGGCAAAACTTAAAGCTCGTGACCCCAACCTTAATGTACGACCAATTGAAGTCGACCCGGCGCCTACGAAAGACAAGTCGTCTTATGGAAGAAATGCAACTAGTTGGCGGGAAGGTCTCGGAGGAGATCTGTTGGGCTCTCCCTCTTGAGTAGTTTGTAAAAACCTATGAAAAACAAGCTTTTGTTGATGTATTATATAATCCATCTTGTTTCACGCAAACCATCTTGTCGAGTAGTTAGTAACTCAAAAGATAATTAATGAAAGAAAGACTAAGAATTGAAGTCAAATTAATAACTTTATCCTAACCCGACTATTTGCTTAGTTTGTTTAGACAAACTAAGTAAATAGTGTGAAAAAGGTTTATGAAAGCAGAGAGGTTTGGTTAACTTATAGTTTTTGGTCACGATTGTCATGCCTTTGGTGAAAAAGTGGGAATGAATCGACACTAGGAAGTTCCTTCTAGTGGGGCGGGACCACGTCTTGAGAGAAAAAGTCTTCGACTAGGTGATGTTACCATCTCGACTAGGTTAATCAAATCGAGAACGACAACTTGAATTAAGCAAGCGTCTGAGGACTTCAAAAATTTGTTAAGCCCTTCCTTGGTGGACTCGATAAATCGTTACGGTAGAAAAAGTAGGGGCCCGAACAATGCTAGGAAGTTCCTTCTAGTGGGCGGGACCACGTCGAGAGAGGAGATTTCGACTAGATGTGTTTTTCTCCGACCGGTTGAGGACGGATCGAGTACACCAAAAGCGATTGAATAAATCTAAGAAAGTGCACTCTGCTTAGAATATTTTTCAAAATAAGCGAAGAAATAAACTAAGGTGAAAAAAGTTGGCTTTAAAATATTTCGACCAAATAAAACCGAGCTCTTTGTATTGGCGGCAAAAGTGAGTAGCAGTCGACACTAGGAAGCTCCTTCTAGTGGGCGAGGACCACGTGCAAGAGGGAGAGCTTCGACTAAGTGATGTTACACCTTTTCGACCGGTGTAAAAAAAGCGTGTGTTTGGAATGTAGTCGAAAGATTGTAAACACTACTCAAAAGTAAGACAATAGAGATAGAAAGAACACAGTCTTTATTATGCGAATGTTTGAGATTACACATAAAACTTGTAACGACCTAAAAATTCAAATTACGAGAAAATTTAAAACTTATTTATTTTGGTGGATTTTCTGAAATTTTCTAAAGCTCTTATTATTAACCTTAAAGCTAAAACAAAGTTAAATACAAAAACTATTAACAAGTTTAAGTTGAAATTATTTTATTTAAGTCCAAAATCATTCTAGGAACTTACGTGAATTTTTCTAGAATTTTTGGGATTTATTTGCTATTTTCTAAAGCCCTTTTAATTATCTGAATTAAATCAATTAGAAAATCAAGAAAAACCCTAAACGATGGCTGGGCGAATCTGGCGGGCCCAAAACCCTGACCGGCTCCAGCCAGCGGCAATGCTTGATGCAGATTGGATTTAAATCCAGCGGCCATCTCTCAACGCATGTTTGACCTCCCATGGCGTGAACCATCAGATCTAAATCCGGCGGCCCCAAGCACCCATACCCTTTCAAGTTAGGCGTCATAGCCTCGTTATATCGCCATAGTTGGATTCACGATCTGGCGGGCGTCGCTTTGCATCATGGTAGTTCGTTTAAAATCTAACGGCGCCGCGTCATCTTCTCCTTTCCTTCTTCCTCGCGCGCTTTCCTTCTTGGCGCCTTGGCGCCGCCATTGAACAATTCAAAGACCTTCCATACACGCATACGAATCGGTCGCATCTCCTCCGATTCGCTCGTTTTTAATTTCTTGATTCCCTCGCCCAAACCGACCCTCTCTTTCCTTGCCCTCGTCGCAAATCCCTCAATCACCGCCATCATCGCCTTACGGTCACCGTGTGTTATCAACTGCAAGCTCGGCCACACGGGCCCTATAAATAGGAGCCACAGGTGCGCCTTCTCCACACACCACCACGCCGCCACCCAGCAGCTCACCTCCTCCCCTTAGCGCCTCAATTTCAAGGATCTTCGGCGGCCAAGTTCGCTTCTTCTCCGATTCGGCGTTCCGTTGACACCGCGTCCTCGCCTCCGCCACCATCGGCATCACGCGTCGGCTGCGAACTTTGTGCGCATAACCGCATCGCCGGAGGATCCCGGAGCCCCCGCCGCCAATCAGCGAAAAACGCCGCCGCTCGACCTCGTCGCCGACCACCTGCTGCCCGCGCATTGCGTGCAATTCGGTGAGCATCACGTTCGATATCTCACCCTCTCTTTTGCGCATCCCACGCCTTTCATTTGTGGCGTATACGCGGCAGACGGGCTCGTCGCCGCATCGCCGCCCGGTGTCGGGCTGGCGTGGCTAGTCCGCGTCGGCGCCACTCGGCAGCCACCTCACCCTCGGTCGGCGTGGAGCCCATGTGGCGACCATCGGCCGCGTCGGCACCAACTCCCCAAACCAATCACCACATGGACATGGTCCATGTAAGCCGTCTCTATGACACGTGGGGTCCCATGTCGGGGAATTATTTTAATTCCTTAATCCCGAAATTCTCGGTGGCGTCGACCTTGCGCATTAAAGGATTTTTCTTGAAAAAAAATAAATCGAAATTCATTTAAATTTGATTTAGGTTTAAACTTCTAAAATTCATAACTTTTGCATCAATCTCCAAATTGGGTGTTTTAAATTTCTAAATTCATGTAAAATCATTATCTAGCTAACTAAACCAAAATTATTTAATTTGAAGCTATTTTGAATCTGTATTTAAATTTAGAAATTCTTTTAATATCAAATTTAGACTAAAACTTGTAAAATTCATATCTTTTGAACCACAACTTCAAATTGAGTGATTCAAATTGATAAAATCTTAGAAAATTATTATCTAACTAAATAAAATAAAATTATTTCATTTGGAGTTAGTTTGATCTGTATTTCTTGGATTTATTTGAATTTTATTTGAATTCTTAGTACTTTTCGTATATAGAGTTTGGCGATTAGGAGAGTAGATCTTTGAAGGTTTAGAATCTCAAGACTTCAACGAAGGCAAGTTACATTCTTGACCATCTTGATCCCAGTATTTCAAAGTTAATTAATTCTGTTTTTAAAGCTATTATTGCATGCATATTTTTATCCAAGTATTTTAAATTCCTGTTTTAATTATTAGTTATGTCAATTCCTTTGTATAGCCAATATTGATGTTTGGAGTGCCATGCCCTTGTCACCTTAGTAAAATAATTAAGATAATTATGCTTAGTCATTGCTTAAACCAAAAGATGATTTGGGGAATTTTGCCAAAATACAAAGTTGTTTTGAAAATGAATCTATGGTATTGTTTTTACCATAGATGATTGGAAAATATCTTGACAAAAGAAAAATAAATGAAATTGGTTTAGACTTGGGTGGATTGGATTGTTGGTGGGTGCAAGTTTATGCGGGCTCAATCTGACGAATGGTTGAGACCAGGGTTTGTTTTGGAAATCGCCCGATCATATAAGGACCAGGTCTGCGGCGCGAATGTTAAGCCAAACTCGTACCACCACAAGTGCGGAATGGGACGGACTTGGCCAAATAAGCTATATCATTTCACCATGTTTATGTCTTGGAAAGATGTGGGAGTCGTGAAGACTTATTGATGATACCCACATGGGCATAGAGGGGGTAGTCGTTTGGTCACGAAGCCTTCGATTATGAAACCTTAGCGGGCATAATTATGTTGAAATAATGTAGGGTAAAGGCCTCGTGATAGGCTGCTTAGTCGCTTGCGCCCTCACAGGCGTGTATTGGCCGACATAATAAGCAAACTATCCCTTGTGGGTAAAATGTACCAACTCTGCAGTATTAATCTATTGAATAGCCGTGTCCACGGTCATGGACATGTATGAAAAGCCACTCGAAGTTAGTCTCTGGTTTTGTTTGAAAAGACTTTGTCACTGGTTTATGAAAATGGGATTGGGCGAAGCTTTGGTGTAAGAGGTGAGTCCTTCACCATTTGTGTATGGAGGTTCATCCTACACTTGACATTGAGAAATCAAAATATGATTTTGATCTTATTAAATTCTAAAATGGCCTTGGAAATTACTAAGAGTATTTAAGCGAAAATCTTGTCTTATGCAAATAAACCTGCCATTACCCTTTGCTCACTTTATGCATGCATTCAATCATTACTTTACGGTGTAACTTGCAAGCACGATGGTAGTGCTTACTCTTCTTTGAATAATCTTTATTAGGAAGACCTCTATCAAGGCGGTGAGGACATCGATGCTTAGGCCACGCATCCCAGACGATTGCTGTGGCGAATCGTTGGGTCTCTCTACTATTTTATTTCATTTGTGTTTTACCTTATTTGGCCTCGAGGCCGTTTGTATTAAACTTTGAATAATTATTAATAAAGTCGTGATATGTTTTGATTATCACTACATTTTAGCGTATGTACACTAGAAATCTGGACTAGTGTATGAACACGACGAGTCGGGATCCTTAAGCTCCGGGTTGACAAAAAGTGGTATCGAGCCATGGATTTGTGGGTCGTGGCCTTAGAAAATGCCTTAAGGACTTATTTTCAAAAACTAAAAGTATTTTGGGTCTATCAAGAGTCTTCTCAACCTTTCTCTTTAAAACAATTACTAACTCATCTCCTTCTCTAAAATTGTAGATGGCGAAAAACCAACCGGATCTCCACGGAATTTTTCGCGGGACATTGGGCTGCACTTCTTTGGAAGATGATGCAACACGGACTACAGAAAGACCAACCTATCAAGGGTACCCGATATAAAGTGGGAAGCCAATATCATTTGGAGAGTTGAAGTGATCCTCTCGCCAACCATAACCCAAACAGGTTCACATCATCGGCGGCTCCAATAAGGCGTGGCACCTTATTTGAAAGGCATTCAAAGGCGCGGACGGAGAAGCCACAAAGCATGCCTTCGCTACACTTACAACAATCGATTCCATGGCTCAGAGTTTCACTACCATCCAATGCGCGTTCAGGCCAGTTTGGGCGGCACCTTTTGCCCGGTAGGAAGAGGACTCTCTGAGCTTACGCATCGGGGTGAACTTGTGCAAGGCGATGGACTATGCCTATGGAAGCGCTCTGGGCGACTTCGCGTCCAGCTCAAGACATCCTACAAGAGGTGGAAGAAAGGTGAAGGCCGTGGAAGAAAACTAGCTTGCTACAAGGTGGCGAGGGGTAGCTCTAGTGGCGAGGATTATACCCCAATCACCCTTAGTTGTTTCCCATGTTGTAACCGTTAGATCACGAATTATGAGCTATCGTTACCATTGTGATAGCCATAACCAAAGAATAAAATAAAATAATAAAAGAATTATTTTAGAAAATTTTGGCTCTTTGTCTTGTGATTGTTCTTGGGCTAATTAGATTTACCCCTTTAGAGCCTTCGTTCTATCTCTCTCTTCTAAAATCCTTAGAAACATCTAGCAGATGGTGACCACCGTCTTGCGATGGCGGTGCTCAAGGCAGTGAAGCGAAGGAAGCAGCGGATTATCGGGAAAATCCCGTCCGGCGACCACCTCCTCCAAGCCCGAAGAGCCTGGTGGCGTCAATTAATAGCTCACCGGAGCATATGATGAATTCTTTGGCTCAATCACTCGGCGGCGTTGAGGTGCAACAAGCCGCAACCCGCTCCACCTCCACCCCCGCCAAAAAGTTGTCAATGTCGGAGTTCATGAGGATCGTCCTCCGGCGTTCTCAGCGATCTTGAACCTATGGGGCGGCGATTGGCCGTGCCATAGGGAAGAAGTTGGATATTACCCGTGCTTTCGGATCGCGAGAGGTACTTTCGCCGCTCACCAACTCGGTGGTCGCTTGAGTGGTGGGACAACCTCTGCATCACCCATGCCAGCGCTCAAGCTATCACTTGGGAAGAGTTTGTGCGAGCCTTCGTCATGCTCACATTCGCGAGGTGATGGCGTGAAAAAAGAAAATTGGCGCGCCGCCAAAGGCAACCGCTTCGGTGGCGAGTACACGCATAAGTTCAACAGCTTGCTCGCTATGCCCGCATGTAGCGTAGCGAGATGAAAACGGTGAGGAAAAAGTTTATGGAAGGGCCGAATGATGAGATATCTGTCCAGCGATTTCTCGAGACTTCAGCGACTTCAGCGTTGGTGGACAAGGCAATTCGCTAGGAAGGCAAACATATAGAGATGGAGAACATAAGCGGAGGATGGCGCTCGAGAGGTTCAACTCACGGAGGCAACAAACCTCGCCTCGCTCAACTTGGCCCATGGCGTGGAAGATTCGATCTACCACACCGAGCTTGACACCGATTACTTAGCAGCCAACACTAGGAATCCAACTTCGTCTGCGGGAGGCCCGTCGAGAAGAACTCTTGGAGATTACTTGCTATCCTTTGCCGGAGAAGGACACTTCGCCAATAGGTGTCCTAAGTTACTCAGTGCCCCTAAACCGAGTCAAACTCGAGCCGAGAACCTCCGTCGCCACGAACAAATCGGTACCACGAAGGGCGTGTGAATCACGTCACGGCAGAAGCTCAAGCACCACGGATGTCGTTCTTGATGCGTTCTTGTTAATTGATGCCAGCATCAGTCCTATTTGATTCCGAGCATCGCATTCCTTTGTTTAGATAAATTTGTGAGAAAATATGGGTTACCTATCTTCTCTTTAGTTAACCCTATGATAGTTCACTCCCGGGCTCGAAATGAGAACCGGTTCTCTATGACCAAACCTTACCCTTGAAATATCAGGAGTACCTTTTCTAGCGGACTTGATAGTCCTGCAATCCCAAGGTCTCGATGTGATTCTTGGAATGGGTAGCTAGCCAGAATCGAGGAGACGGATAGGCTGTGCCAATAGATCTATCACCCTCACCAATGCACAAGGAGAATCGGTAGAATTGGACCCAAGTCTTCTCTGGGAGAAGTTCCATCTGACCAGCTTGAAGGAAATAAAACTTGAAGACATACCGGTTGTGCAAGAATACCCGGATGTTTTTCTGATGAGTTACGGCATGCCACGGATAGGGACGTAATGTTCTTAATTGACTTAGTCGAGGACGGCTCCAATCTCGGCGACCCTATAGAATGCTTGGCCAATGAACTAGCGAGCTGAAGAAACAAATTGAAGAACTAAGGAGCAAAGGTTATATCAGACCAAGTTCATCACCTTGGGGAGCACCGTACTATTTGTCGAAGAAGGACAATAGTATGCACGAATGTGTGTGGATTATAGATCGCTCAATGAGTGACGATCAAGAACAAGTATCCGCTACCGGGATTGATGATCATTCGATCAATTGAAGAACAAGCATCTTCTCGAAGATCGATCTACGATCCGACTATCATCAACTAAAGATCGGCGAAGATATCCCAAAAGCGCCTTCACGACCGGATATGGGTTGTATGAATTCTGATCATGTCTTCGGTTTGACAAGCGCCCTGCTTACTTCATGAATATGATGAACAAAGTGTTCATGGAATTCTTGGATAAGTTTGTGGTTGTTTTCATCGATGACATTCTCATTTATTCAAAGGATGAAGAAGAACACGAGAAGCACCTAAGGATGATTTTGGGCTTCGAGAGAACACCGACTTCATGCCAAATTGACAAGAAGCGAATGCGGCTAAAAGCAAGTGGCCTTCCTTGGTCATATCGTGTCGGCGGGAGGAGTTCTTGTGGAGCCAGTAAGGTCGAAGCCGTTATGGATTGGAAGCAACCAAAGTCATCACGAAGTAAGGAGTTTCCTTGGACTAGCGGTTATTACCGAGGTTCATTGAAGGATTCTCCAAGGCAACAAGGCCTATGACACAACCGAAGAAGGAAAAGAAGTTTGAATGGACGGATACTGCGAGAAGAGTTTCGGGGTGAAGAAGAGTTTAGTTTACTGCTTGTGCTAATATTACCCGATATTCATAAGGACTTTGAAATCTTCTGCGGCGCATCTCGACAAGGCCTTGGATGTGTCGATGCGAGGAAGGCAAAGTCGTGGCTTATGCATCCGTCGATTGAGGCCACCACGAAGAAATACCCAACTCATGATCTCGAGTTAGCGACAATTGTGCATGCTTTGAAGATCTGGCGGCATTACCTCATTGGTAGCCGTTGTGAGATTTTCACGGATCATAAGAGTCTGAAATACATCTTTACCCGGTCTGAACTCAACCTCGACGAGAGAAGATGGTTAGAGTTGATAAAGATTACGACCTTGGAATTCATTATCATCGAGACAAAGCAAATGTTGTTGCGAGATGCTGGCGAAAGCGTATTGCAACACCATTTTGGTTGAGAATAATCGGCGAATTATATAAAGCTGAAGCACTGAACTTGGAGATTGTCAAAGCAAGGCCATGTGAATGCTTTGGAAGTTCAACCCACTCTTGAGAGGCGGATCAGAAAAAGCGGTTGGAAGGCGGCGACATCAAAGAAATCAAGAAGAATATGAGAAAAGGCAAAGCCCGAGTTTTACGAGGATGAACAAGGAGCGATGTGGTTTGGAGATCGCATATCGTGCCCAACCATCGGGAGATAAAGCGATCGATTCTAAAGGAAGCTCACGAATCGCCATACTCCATCCATCCGGAAGCACAAAATGTACGAGGATCTGAAGGAGAAATATTGGTGGAGTCGGCATAGGCGAAATCGGCTGAGTTAAATGCGCTTCGTTGTGATGTTTGTCAGGTCAGTCAAAAGCGAACACAAAGACCGTGATGCAGTTACAACCATTACCAATTCGAATGGAAGTGGGAGGAAGTTGGTATGGATTTCATCACGGACTCCTAGGACCCAAAGCAGGATGTGATTCCATCTGGTGATAATTGAGGGTTAACTAAAGTGGCTCACTTTATTCGATCAAGACCACTTCTGAAGCGACCCGACTAAGCGGAATTGTATATGGCCAAGATTATGCATGTCTACGGAGTACCCAAGAAGATGAAGTGTCCGATAGAGGCTCTCGATTCACCTCAAGATTCAGGCGAGTTTGCCTGCTTTGGGAACAAGACTCAACCGATCTTGCCTATCACCCAACGAGGCGGCGGTGAGCGTGTCAACCAGTTACGGAAGACATGCCGAGCATGTGCCTTAGAATATGGAAAAAATTTGGGACAAGAATCGCCCTATCACGAATTCTCGTACAACAATAGTTACCAAGCGACCTCGGATGTCTCCATTTGAAGCTTTGTATGGTAGAAAATCACGAGGACTCACTTCTTTGGGATGAAGTAGGAGAGCATCAATTCTTCGGACGAGAATTGATAAAAGAAATTTGAAAGCAAGGTTAAGCGATAAAGGAACGTTTGAAGGTGGCTCAATCTCGACGAGAAAAGATTCTGGCGATAGCCGTCGAAGGAATTAACCTTTGAAATAGGAGACTTTGTTTATCTCGGGGTTACTCCACTTGAGGGTAAGGATTAGGACCAAGGAAAACTTGCACCTAGATTTGTGGGACCTTACAAGATTTTGGCCAAGAGGTGAAGTTGCATATAAGCTTGAACTTCCAAGCTCCTTGTCGGCGATCCAGGCGTCTTCCATGTCTCTCAACTCAAGAAGTGTCTCCGAGTGCCAGCGGAAGAAACACCCTTGAGGACATTGACCTTGGGAAGACCTCACGTGCGTAAAGCGACCAATCAAGATTCTCGATGTGGCGAGCGAGTCACTAGAAGCAAAGTCATCCGCTCATGCAAGGTTCGATTGGAGCAATCATTGGAAGAAGAAGCCACACAGGGAGCGCGAAGAAGATTTGAAAGCAAAGTATCCCCACCTTTTTGCTAACCAAATGCGAATCTAGAATTGAGATTCCCTTTAAAGGGTAGGTTTTATGTGACCTAAAAATTCAAATTAAGAGAAAATTTAAAACTTATTTATTTTGGTGGATTTTCTGAAATTTTCTAAAGCTCTTATTATTAACCTTAAAAGCTAAAACAAAGTTAAATACAAAAACTATTAACAAGTTTAAGTTGAAATTATTTTATTTAAGTCCAAAATCATTCTAGGAACTTGTGAATTTTTCTAGAATTTTTGGGATTATTTGCTATTTTCTAAAGCCTTTTTAATTATCTGAATTAAATCAATTAGAAAATCAAAGAAAAACCCTAAACGATGGCCCAGTAGAATCTGGCGGCCCCAAAACCTTGCTGACCAGCTCCTGCATGCAGCAATCGCCCGGCAGTTGGATTTAAATCGCAGCCATCTCTCAACGCATGTTTGACCTTCACTTGCTTTGTGAACCATCGGATCTAAATCCGTGACGGCCTAGCACCCATACCACTTTCAAGATTAGGCGTCTTAGCCTCGTTATATCGCCCTGGTTGGATTCACGATCTAGCGGTAATCGCTTTGCATCAGCGGCCGTTCGTTTAAAATCGCAGCGCCCGCGTCATCTTCTCCCTTTCGCTTCTTCCTCCTCGCCGCTTTCTCTTCTTGGCGCGCAGCGCGCCGCCATTGAAGCAATTCAAAAGACCTTCCATACTGCGCCGCGAATCCGGTCGCATCTCCTCCGATTGCGGCGTTTTTAATTCTTGATTCCCTCCGCCCGACCACGACCCTCTCTTTCCTTGCCCTGCGTCCGCCGTCCTCGATCACCCGCCCGCCATACGCGCTTCGCCTTACGGTCACCGTGTGCCGCCAGCTCGGCCACACGGGCTATAAATAGGAGCCACAGGTGCGCCTTCCTCCACACACCACCACGCGCCTTACCCGGCTCACCTCCTCACCTTAGCGCCTCAATTTCAAGGATCTTGACGGCGGCCAGGTTAAGCTTCTTCTCCGATTCCGGCGTTCGCGTTGACACGCATCCTCGCCTCCACCATCGGCATCACCGGCGTCCGGCTGCGAACCTAGTCGCGGCGTAACACCGCATCGCCGGCGGAGGATCACGGGCCCCATACGCGCGTCTTGAAACGGCTATGCTTTCGACCTCGTCGCCGAGCTACCTTACCGCCCGGCGCATTAGTGCAATTCCGGTGAGCATCACGTTCGATATCTCTTCCCTCTCTTTACTTTATCCCTCACCTCATTTGTGGCA